>JAJJWW010006483.1:0-186614 GCA_023531295.1 Papaver armeniacum
GAAAATGAATGTTGGGCTTATAAGTTCATATTCGGCTAGTTTCAAGAATCCACTGAACATAGTCTTTATACACGGTTCGGTTACGGTTTTACTTCTAACCGTGAGTGTATATCTTGTTTATGTAAATCATATTCAAAGATTCATCTAACGGTGGATATTGATTGCTTGGTTCCAAAGCTATCTTAGCTTAAACCTAAAGCAACCAATGCTTTCAATGTCTATAAAAGGGAAACTCAAGCAACTAGGATCTTTGAATCCCGGTCATATGAGACATCAATACCCTTACCTTTACCAGGGACAGCTCCAGGATAGAAGCAAAACTAAAAGTGTTCAGCAGTCTGAATTTCATTATCTCGAATAGAAATTCCCTTGGCTCGAGCAATCTTTGACTCGAGAGGAATATCGTCTTTACATTCCTTCGTTGACGGTACCTTTTGCGAGGAGAATCCTTGGGAGTTTTAGCTCTTTCTAACTCTTTTACGGTCAGTGGAAGAGAACTTTAAGAATTCCTTTCCTTTTTATACTTAATTGCTTTCGATTTGTACCCCATTAAAATGGTACACGTTCCCACCCGCACAAGCTATTAATACTCGGAAATACTTGCCATTGGGAGAAACCCATTTGGTTTATTATGGAAACCCGTTTGTTTATTAAAGAAACCCACATGGCTTATTATAGAGGCTCGGCTTGGCTTATTTTTTGAAGCCCAAGTCGGTTTATTAAAGAAACCCAAGGCTTATTAAAGAAGCCTAGTTGGCTTATTATCAAGCCCATTTTGTTTATTATGGAAACATAACTAGCTTATTATTGAAGCCCGGTTGGTTTATTATAAAAACCCATTTTTGCTTATTATGGAAGCTCGATAAATCCTAACGATAAAGAGGATAATTATCTTAGGTGGTTATAATTATTATTCAAGATAATAATTGTTTAAGATAATTGCAAAATCCTAACAAAAAGAGGATAATTATCTTAAGTGGTTATGATTATTATTCAAGATAATAATTATTTAAGATTAATAAGGATTATGATAAGTATTAGAGGGAATAACAAATTTTATCATGAATCTGGTTGTTTTCTTGGAATTATACAGATGGGGGAAGTTATTAGTATTGACCCCTAAAGTTAGATCTACTTTCTGCCTGTAAATAGAAGCCAAATACCAACTCAAAAGGAGAGGAGGAAGAATTTTCTACTCATCTTCACCAAATTTCATCTTCTTAGATAAGCTTTTCTATAAAAGAGAAAATCCATTGTAATACATATATCAATAAAGCTTCACTCCCCAAGGGGATTCATCCGTGGATGTAAGCATTACTTAGAACCACGTAAATTCTTGTCTTCATTGTTTATTGTTTATATTGTTGTCTTATTTTCTCTTCATAATCATCATCATAAATCAATCGTGTTTTGTGCTTAAAATTAATTTTGGTACAAACATCATGTGAAACCGACTAAAGGTGATTCGTGTAAAATAATCGTGTTTTTGCCATTGAAAGGTGCGGAATAAAGTGCACGAGTTCGATGCGAAAATCAAAAAAAAAGAAAAAGTTAGGGGTTCAAAAACTATTGCGAAACAGCTTGAAGAAACCGTTGCGAGGTTGAAGAAACCGTTACAAGGTTGTAGAAACTATTGCGAAATAGTTGAAGAAACTGTCTTAACATTGAAGAAAACGTTGCGAGGTTGAAGGAAACCTTTACAAGGTCAAGAAACTGCTATGAACAGTTAAGAAATCATTCTGAACAAATAAAGCAGTAAATTGTGATGAAAGGCGTTGCAAAAACGAGTAACGTAGAGCGTTGAAGAATAAGAAGCGAGAATGCAACGAGAAATAAATGTTGCAAAAAGCGAACAGAAGCCTATTCTTCATCCGATCCATTATGTGATCCACGTCGCCGACACATCGAACACTACGTATACATCAACTTTCATTAAACGGTATGCCACGTCAACAACGTTCGTCCATCAATGATCGCCACGTCAAGAGAAAGTTTTGTCGGCCATCGCCACGTCGTTTTTCTTTCGGTCAAAGATTGCCACGTCTGCAATAGCACGCGCGCTTCATTCAAATATTGTTTCGTCAATAAATTTTTCGTTATAAGTTCGAATTGAGTAATTTTTTGCTCGTTAGAATCGTCTTTCGATTTCCTACAATATGGAAGTTAGAATTCCTGTGTTTGAGAAACTTTGATGTGCACTTGGGGCAGCAACATGATCGAATTCAAAGTTTATTGATTTGTTGCTTGAGGTTCGTTAGCAACATGCTTAATTGAAGATAAGCAAAGAAAGCAAAGTTGTCACGTATGACGAAAGCGTCCGAACCGAGGACACGCCACACCACGACAACATTTTGAGGCGATTCCAAAAAGAAAATCACGATGGACCTAGAAATAGAGATCGTAACAAAAAAGATACCCGATAATAATCCCATCGCCATCTAGCAAGTGAGGATTGGATATAGTAGATCCATCCGCCTTTAACTCGGGAACATCTTTGCAATTTGGAAATATCTCTACGAGATAATGGGGGCGGCTAAAGTGTTGCCAAGCACGCAATCAAAAGAAGCTTGTTTAAAGAAGTCGAACAATAGAAGACATCTTTTCAAAAGATTATTTCAAGTAATAGGGGTGGATAGGGTTGAACGAACGAACGCCGAGGAGGTAAGTGTTCACCGTTACATTATAAATCGAGTTTACGGTCCCAATTGAGAACACTTTTTGCATGTATTTATTAAAGAAATGCGTGCAATGTTTTTCTAATAAAAAGAAAGACAAAGACAAAGTATTTTGGTTATTAAAGGAAATAGTTGCAATGTTTTCTAACAAATAGAAGACAAAGGCCGTGTATTTTGGTTATTAAAGGAATAGTTGCAATGTCTTTCTAATAAAGAGAAAGACAAAGGCGAAGTATTTTGATTATAGGGAAGGTTGCAATATTTTTCTAATAAAGAGAAAGACAAAAGCTAATTAAGTATTTTGATTATTAAGGAATGTTTTTCTATAAAACAGAAAGTCAAAGGCGAAGTATTTGGTTATTAAGGAAATAAATGCAATGTTTTTCTAACAAAGAGAATGACGAAAACAAAGTGTTTCAATAAAAGATGGAGCTAAAAATGGAGCTTGAAAGGAGCAAAAGAAAAATATTAAAGAACGCGTGGAGATATACTCGATCGAGGGTGAACTCGCAAAGAAAAAAATGCAATGGAATCATTCGCATTGTATGACCGAGATAATGATGCAAAGGAGTACGCAAAGGAATGCATGAGATTTCACTACATAGAGAGTGGCGCCAGAGCTACATCCAAGTGAAGATTAAATATTGTAGGTTCATTTCCTGCTGCACTTGGGGGCATCAAATAATTTCTATTTACAACCGACTACTTCACCAAATAGGTCAAGGTAGTATCGGAGGCGATACATGTCCACAAGTTTATCTGGGAAACATAATATGTGTATACGGCATGTCAACAACGATCATATTTAGTAAAGAAAGGCAGTTCAATTCGGGAACAATCAAACATGTATGACAATTGGGTGCACACCTCAATACTGGAACGCTCGATGAGATAAGTCTTAAACTGATACGCGTCGTTTACACAACAAATTAATAAATATATTTCCCACTAATTAACTGGTAATATAGCGGTAGTAAGAGATCGTTCCCACAGAGATCTGTGTAATTGATAGGTTATTTAGTTCAGCAAAGTAAAGTAAAAGACAAAAGGGGGGTGGTTTTATAGTGAAGTAAAAAGAAAACAAATAAGAAAGTAAAGATGATTAAGGAATCATTCGCCGCCACTGATCAGAAACTTAATAAAAGTACTTGTTTATCTCTTGTTAATTTTTTATTATCACCAACCGTAGAATAGCAATAAGCTTCCGCTATCCCGGAATTCCGTTGCCCTTTGGATACCTAAGCGCTCGACTACCAGATTTTATCCATCTCGAGCCACCATGAATAAGCTCTCAAGATGTAACCCACTTGGGATGCATTACGTTTTGTGAATTAGGTTGATCCTAGCATCGACGCATAAGCTCGGTCTCGCTTACTAGTGTCATCTCTATACACAATTGCTTAATGTAATCCCTCGGTCGACTTTTGCGATGTACTACTTGTGTATGGAATTGAGTGACTATTACACGTATCACCAATCCCAATACTAGTAGAAGAATTACAACTGTGTTAATTCAAATGGCAGTTGAACAACCCAAAGAGTAATCTTAGACGATAAAAACAATAGAGACAATCGACAAGAAAAATCAACTTAAAATAAATTTGTGAAAAGAATTAAAGTTTCATAAACCAGGACTTTGAGATCATACCTTAATCGTAAAAATTCAGCTACACGTGGATTTACTAAAACCCATGAAAATATATGAAATAAGAAGAAGAAATAACTTGGTTTCCCCCTAAAGGGGTAAACCCTAAAATATAAATTAAGAACCTTTCTTTTCTCTCTTGTTTTCTGTTTCTCTCTCCCCCCAAAAGTTGTGTTTCTCTCCTCTAAAAAATTGTCTATTCTCTTTTGGTTTGGTAGCTATTTATAGATTTCAAATACCCTAGACGATCCACAAAAGTCGTACAAGATAGAGAAGGAAAGTCGGTGAGTTTATCCTACAGATAATTGAGTGTATCGCAGTGTATTCTAGTAGCGTGCGTATAGCTTATGGTCCGTACGATCCCCTGACAAGTCCATGTATCTTCATCTGTACCGTCCACCTATCCAGCTTCAGTGAGCTGCAGCACACACAATCATCACCTTTCACTCTACGCGTCGAAGCTTGCGCAGAAATACTGCAAACCCAACCCTACCACGTGCTCCACCTGTTTCCGATTTGTACGATCGTTGGACTTCTATCCCAGCAGAAGTGGTTCCCTGGATGACGTCATCTAACACTCCTTCCCCGTATGTCTCGAGCTCTCTTCTCTCGTCAATCAATTTCTTCATCTCGGCAACAACCCAACTCTAACCCTCGAACAACAAACACGACAAAGAAACTTCTCTCGTTGACAGCTCCTTCATCTCTGCCAATGCTTCCATCAGTTCCGATCACCATCACCACTGATGGAAACAACCATTACCATCGATGAGCTTCATCAGTCCCACGACCAACAGCACCTGCCAGCATCCATTCTTCTTCCTTCATTGATCACCGATGGCATCAACTCCACCTTATCACCCGTCGTGATTATCACGAGCTTCTCTATCAAACACCTAGGTGATAATGGCAAAGAACCATATTCCACCCCAAGCTCGAGTGTCGCTTTATCGAAATCAAGCCAATTACCCATGTTTTCTACCACCTTCAATTACCCAATGATGTATTTGAATTCGAGCTTTACTTAGATCAATAACCGGCATGATCAATCATGATCATCGCATCATCATCTCCCGAACATGCTCGAGCCCTCTCGATTTGAAATCGACTCTACCCAAGCCTTATATCATTCTCCTGATCCCAGTGATGTATTCAATTCGAATATACCGTTAATCAAGATCCATCATCATTGTGATCATCATGATCATCAGACTTTATCTGCCATTGGTTGTATTCTGTTTAGGAAGAGGGAAGACGAAGTGCCCTGAGCAAACAGGCTGGGTGCCTTCAACATATTTTGAATTTATGCCTCCCCTTTTGTAAGAGATCGAATGCCTTTAGCAGTTCCCTTGAACTTGACTACCCCTTAACAGAAGTGCCCCTTAACGATCGTGAGGATGCCAATAACACTTCTCTTTGAAATGACCATTTAACCCTTAGTCTTCCAAGTTCTTGTTTTGCTCATAACTTCTTCATACGAACTCGTAATGACTCGTTCTTTCGCCATTGTCTTCATCTCTCGTCCTCTACACAATGAAAAGTAGAAATCTTGTATTTGAACGAGTTCCAATTGGTCTTTGGCCCTTCTCCGCTTATAGCTAGTTTCTTTCCTTCCACAATTAAGTGCATATTCACTTCTTTTGGATGATTCATCTAATAAAACACAAATAAGAGAAAACAAGCGTAATATACAATAATTTGCAAGAAAACCAACAAATACTAGCATGGAATTGACACCAAATATATGTGAAATATGCACTTATCATAAACCTTTATGTTATTTTATAAATTTAGTTTATAAATATATCTTAGTCCCAGTTAGAATTGAGAACATATCATAAACACTTTCAAAGAAGCTTACTGCAATGTTTTTCTATCAAAGAGAAAAAATCAACCAAAAAAAAATCGAATTGCTCTATTAAAAGTCCTCAAAGAGCAGGGAAAATAGAGCAAAAGGAATGACAACAAAACATTATTCCATAAAAAAGATGGATTGGTGGGAGAATATTAAAAGCGAATAGATTGCAGTGGTGCAATACAAATCCAAGGAACGAAGTTTTCACGCAAAATCAAATAGTGTGGCAATATCCTACAAGAAATGCGAGCTAGGAAATGAAAGTTCTAACAAAGAGAACATCTCGCAAAAAAGACAGGAATTAAAGTTACTCTATGTCACTCAAGTTCCATTAGTAGAGTAAAGGAAGGCGAATGGTTCGCCCACTTACATTAGACAGGCTCAAGATATCCGTGCAAGAAACAAACTCCTATAATTGGTGTTTCTTTGGGAATTAAAGTCTAAAATTACAAGGATCAAATTGAGGGAGTCAAAGCATGACGTGATATGGCGGTTCTTGTTGTATTCCAAGAAAAGATTTACATCAAGAGTGCTACCGTGAGGTGTAATCACATACTTGAATGTGGGAAAGTTAGTATTTTCATTGATGCGAGCATCCTACCTCGTTATGGGACAATCTTGAAGAAACTAAAAGCGCCACGTACAAAAGACTTTGAGTCACAATTTTTAAAGGATTCATGTGAAAATGTCAAGTGAGTCCGCATATTCTCTTAAAATAAAAGTTAGTATATATACATGTGCTACTATGACAATGAATGTGTTTTCAAACTATACATTTGCTCATAAAGTCTCTTGTAAGGAGAACAACCAACATAATATTGACGAGTTAGTTTGATGGGAAGAAGTTAATGATCCCACTATGGTACGTGGACTTCGACATACAAACGTCACTCAAGAAAGCATTTTCGGAAAATTTGGTCTCTCACGTAAAATGAACGTGGAACACTAAAAAGACGCGTGCATAATATTTCGGATGTGAAATATTTTGGTACGTGGATATTGAACCAAGACAACCTTGGTCATATTTAGTTGGAGAAAGCTAATATTATTTTGTTCTTAATCCATCAACAAGTTGAGAATTAAGAGGGGGCGATGTTTGTACCCCATTAAAATGGTACACGTTCCCACCGCACAAGCTATTCAATACTCGGAAATACGGTTTATTGAGAAACCCATTTGGTTTATTATGGAAACCCGTTTGTTTATTAAAGAAACCCACATGGCTTATTATAGAGGCTCTGTTGGATTATTATTGAAGCCCAGTCGGTTTATTAAAGAAACCCAAGGCTTATTAAAAAAGCCTAGTTGGCTTATTATTGAAGCCCATTTTGTTTATTATGGAAACATAACTAGCTTATTATTGAAGCCCAGTTGGTTTATTATAGAAACCCACTTTTGCTTATTATGGAAGCTCAGATAAATCCTAACAGAAAGAGGATAATTATCTTAGGTGGTTATAATTATTATTCAAGATAATAATTATTTGAGATAATTGCAAAATCCTAACAAAAAGAGGATAATTATCTTAAGTGGTTATGATTATTATTCAAGATAATAATTATTTAAGATTAATAAGGATTATGATAAGTATTAGAGGGAATAACAAATTTTATCATGAATCTGGTTGTTTTCTTGGAATTATACAGATGGGGGAAGTTATTAGGATAATTATTGACCCCTAAAGTTAGATCTACTTTCTGCCTACAAATAGAGGCCAAATACCAACTCAAAAGGAGAGGAGGAAGAATTTTCTACTCATCTTCACCAAATTTGATCTTCTTAGATAAGATTTTATATTAAAGAGAAAATCCATTGTAATACATATATCAATAAAGCTTCACTCCCCAAGTGGATTCATCCGTGGATGTAGGCATTACTTGCCGAACCACGTAAAATTCTTGTCCTCATTGTTTATTGTTTATATTGTTGTCTTATTTTCTCATCATAATTAAATCGTGTTTTGTGCTTAAAATTAATTTTTGGTACAAACACTTTCCACAAACCAAAATCTAATTTTATATCTTGAACCTCATCAACCTCTCATGAAAAATACAACCGGGGCCTTTGATGTCACAAATTCCCCGGTCGCATCCTTATGATCCAGTCTCTTAGATCCTCTTTTCCCATGACTCCTTGTAACCGATCAACATTTTCCCCAATCTTAGGAAAACCATAATCTGGTTATTCCTTTAGGAAGGTAATATATATGTGTTAGTGGGTGAAAACCGTTTTTGCTGATTTTGGTAATTTTGGTGTGTGGATGAGAAACAAATCTAAACCCTAAACAATGCACTACACGGGAGTACTTTTGATTCGAGAGATCAATCTGTACAATCCTGGCCTAAACCAAGAAATGACCGTTCCAGGCTTGCTTCAGTCACAAAGTGAAGAAGAAGGGTTGGTCTTAGGGAGGGAAGCGAAGAGAGTGTTGAGACCAAAATTGTTGATTCTGATGGTGTGGTTTCTTATGACTTGTATCTGAAAGTAGAACTGTCTAGCAAAATGGGAAGCTACCAGGTGATTTCTAGATAATGTGTTGTTGCCGACCAAAACTTGTTGTTTGGTGAAAATAGGTGAAGCCTATTTATACAAGTCATATTGAAACGTACATTCTGGTCTCGTAGGAAGTGAAAACGATTGAGTGGTGGAAGAATAGAGTAACGTGTAACCGATCGACGTTATGCTTCCATGATGAGGAAGTGAATCCGTGTGTAAACTGGCCGGTCATTACGCTTCCATGATGAAGGAAATGAATTGTTCACACCATTACTTTTCACTACCACTAATTGTCCTACTTCATGACACTTTCTTGTAACGGGCGCATTGCACGCCACACGCTGTAAACCACCAGACCAATACCTTGATGAGTATCCCCCAGTTTGTGACATGTTTGATGTCTCGAGTATTTTCGTGGAAAACGTGTAGCAGGTTGTTATGTGTGGCAAGTCAAAGTCAAGAGACTTTGCCATAGGAAAATAACATGTGATGCTATTAGGCTTGCCTTGGTCGGCCGCCTAAAACTTGCCACAAGTCCGTCAATTTGGTGGAGAACTTGAATGGCTGAGATTATATCTCATGAGGAAGGGTAGCAGTTGATTATGGCCACATCTTTGTTGTGTAACAAAGTGGCTCCATTGGCATAGTAGCGTCTGGTGGAGCCATGGCATAGTGGCATGCTAATGGCGTAGCCGCGGCATAGCGCCATGCTAGTATCCGTGGCATAGCGGCATGCTAGTAGCGTTGTGGCATGGCCACGCTCGCAAGCGCCGATGCATGGCCAAAGCTAAGGTTTGACTCCGTGGCCAAAATTAGGGCTTGGCGGCGTGGCCAAGGCTAGGATTTGGCGTCGTGGTAAGAATTAGGGCTTTGCGGCATGGCCAAGGCTAGGATTTGGCGTCGTGGTAAGAATTAAGGCTTGGCGGCGTGGCCAAGGCTAAAGTGGCATGCTACCGCGGCAGAGTGGCATGTTGGCATGTCGATCAATATGTTGTTGTGGTAAGACGCGTTTGGCTTGCCAGTTAGTATGGTGGCGCGGCAGGGTGTGTTTGGCCTTTAATGTATGGTGGCAAGTTTTGAGCGACTTGATTGGCCAAGAAAAGGGGGCGGCCAAACATAAGGCATGGCTACACTTCTGGTGAGAGTGTGGCGGCTTTAGAGCGACCTGATTGGTCGATTAAAAGAGGGACGGCCAAACATGGGCGTGGCTACACTTCTGGTGAGAGTGTGGCGACTTTAGAGCGACCTGATTGGTCGATGGCAAGTGGGGCCGACAAGTATGGGCCCAGCCACAACTCATGTGCGCGTGGATAATAAGGCCGATTTAGGAAGGGGCGTGGCCAATGGCAAGTGGCGCCAGTTGGCCTAAGGCATGGCCACGTCTCCCATTGCTGCTGCGGCTCCCTGTTTTCTGATTCCTAGCAAGGTTTTGCACCTTCTAATCCATGGCGGATTAATTACCTAGTTTGCCTAAGTTTAATTTCGACAAGCAAGGTATGATATACTGCGCGAGGCGCAAAACCCTAACTTCTGCAAGTTAGTCAGGTCAATTGATTGAATTCTATGTGTTGACATATAGTTCTTTTAAGTTCATTGCTAGAGAGCAGCTGTTGATGGTGGTTTTTAGCTTAGGGTTAAAATCGTAAAACCGCGCATCTGACATGAGTCATTATGACCTCTAGCACATTTATTGAATCAACCAGCATGCCTACGTAAGAATTACCAGGATACCTTTTTTTTTATATACATGTGTCATGTTCCACGGCAGAACCCTTAGTATTGACTGACATCATCTTTGTATATACCAAACACTAATTCTCGCAACACCGTGCCAATGGCAAAACCATGCCGCCCACGCCTCTCCGCACCAAGGCATGCCAACCATGCCAGCCGCACCACCGTGCCAATGGCAAACCATGCCAGCCACGTCTCCGCGCCAAGGAATGCCAACCATGCCAGCAGCACCACCGTGCCAATGGCAAACCATGCCAGCCACGTCTCCGCGCCAAGGAATGCCAACCATGCCAGCAGCACCACCGTGCCAATGGCAAACCATGCCAGCCACGTCTCCGCGCCAAGGCATGCCAACCATGCCAGCCACGTCTCCACGCCAAGGCATGCCAACCATGCTAGCTGCACCACCGTGCCAATGGCAAACCATGCCAACCACGTTTCCGCGCCAAGGCATGCCAACCATGCCAGCCGCACCACCGTGCCAATGGCAAACCATGCCAGCCACGTCTCCGCGCCAAGGCATGCCAACCATGCCAGCCGCACCACCGTGCCAATGGCAAACCATGCCAGCCACGTCTCCGCGTCAAGGCATGCCAACCATGCCAGCCACGTCTCCACGCCAAGGCATGCCAACCATGCCAGCCGCACCACCGTGCCAATGGCAAACCATGCCAGCCACGTCTCCGCTCCAAGGCATGCCAACAATGCCATCCGCACCACGTGCCAATGGCAAGTCAAGCCATACCGCTGGCTGCAAAAACGGAGGGTTGCAATAATCAACGGCTACCCTTCCCTTTGAGATGCAGATCTCGACCGTCCAAGTTCGCCACCTAACGCATGGAAACTTGCGGCCCAAAGCCAAACATCACAGTTTGCACTAAACCCTAATTTTGGCCGCGCCTAACACACGCCAAAGCCATGCTCGACGCTGGCTGCCAAAACGAAGGGTTGCAATAATCAACGACTACCCTTCTCTTTGAGATGCAGATATCGACCGTCCAAGTTCGCCACCTAACGCATGGCAACTTGCGTCCCGAAGCCAAACATCACGGTTTGCACTAAACCCTAATTTTGGCCGCGCCTAACACATACCAAAGCCATGCTTGACGCTGGCTGCCAAAACGAAGGGTTGCAATAATCAACGACTACCCTTCTCTTTGAGATGCAGATCTCGACCGTCCGAGTTCGCTACCTAACGCATGGAAACCTGCGATCCAAAGCCAAACATCACGGTTTGCACTAAACCCTAATTTTGGCCGCGCCTAACAGACGCCAATGCCATGCTCGGCGCTGGCTGCCAATACGAAGGGTTGCAATAATCAACGGCTACCCTTCTCTTTGAGATGCATATCTCGACCGTCCAAGTTCGCCACCTAACGCATGGCAACTTGCGGCCCAAAGCCAAACATCACGGTTTGCACTAAACCCTAATTTTGGCCGCGCCTAACACATGCCAAAGCCATGCTCGACGTTGGCTGCCAAAACGAAGGGTTGCAGCAATCAGCGGCTGCCCCTCCTCCTGAGACACGAATCTCAACCATACAAACTCGCCACCAAACGATTTGTGGCAACATCTTGGCCACGGCTCCAACTCTTGGCCGCGACGCCAAAACCCTAATTTGGCCGTGCCAAGAGCATGCATACACTGCAACCATGTCGCTAGTTTCCAAACGAAGAGTTGTGATAATCTACGACTGCCTTTCCTCCTGAGATGCAAATCTCATCCGTACAAACTGTAACGACCCTCAAACTCGTCAACGCGATTAGACCAGTCATGAGATGACTAAGCCGCTATTGACTCGATTAATTAGAGACGAACGTTAATTATTAGAAATTAATCTAACAACGATTTAGATACGAAACTAGTACCACTAGATAGATCTCGAAAAGTTATGTGAATTAGACTACTCGAACGTGTCATTCGGATACTGGACGAAGAAGAAAATATCAGATTTGTATGAAGGTAAAATTAGTCTTGTGTGAGATAAACCGAACTCGGGTGGCCCTTATCCTTTTCGTGGGCGCCTTGATAAATTCCATTTGGTTTTATCCAAAACCAGTTATCGAAGAGGATTCATTATTCTCTTATTATTTTCTTTCTCTTTCTTCTTCTTTCTTCTTCTTCTTCCCTGTTCTGAGCTGCTGGTGGAATCGAGAGTTGGATTAAGGATTTTGAGATCGAAATAGGTTTGAATAGATCAAAGAGTGGCTGGTGGTGGTGGTGTTAATTCATGCAGTTGATTGTAACTCCTTAAAAGTTAGTTGTCATTAACAACGTTCGATTCAAAGGACAAACCAGTGGATTGTGTTTATTTTCTATTTGTAAACCAACTCACTATTAAATATGTATCACTTGAGAGGAGTTCTTGTATTTATTTCAGAGAGGGTTTAGATTCGGGTTTAAACTTTGTTTAGAACTTTTAAATTAATTCTTAAATAGATGTTTTAAATCATTAGTGCCTCATTTTATGGTTAACCTCTTGGATTAGTCAGCTGCTAGCTTAGGGGGCGCTACAGACAGACTTGGTATCAGAGCTCATTATTAGATCTTACATGGGCGACAATAGGAATAGCCAGTGCCAGTTAGAGAACTAGATTAATTTAAAATTTGGTAATAGGTTGTGAGATAAATTTTAATTCACTAAAAACAATCAATAACTAAAAGATGAATTGAATTGATTTGGTTGATTTGCATAACATGTTGATTGTTTGTTCTCTGTTTTGTGTAGGTTTGTTCTTTTATAAATTATGAAGTAAAAATTGTATGTTAAACCAGTTATGATAGAAGTTTAGAGATTAGCTAATTTTAATAAGTTAACACTTAAATAATCTAGCACTGGAGAATAGTGAGGTTTGAAATTCTGGTGTGTTTGTGTTATCTTTGTTTGTAGGAAACCATTGTCAGGTCTGATCAGCTTAGACATGGCAACTTACATTCATGGATTTCCATTCATAAAAGGAGAACTTGCTTCTATTAGTTAATCAGTAGATCCCAAGTTTTACTTGGAAACTAATAGAGTGTCATTCCTAATAATTAGAACCTTTAATCTATCATAGTAGAAATGAAGTTAAATTTTAAAAGTAATTAAGATAATAGTTCGACGATTAGTGTTAATAATAATAAATGATAATAGGATGACTAATAATCATAACGAAAGTAATATTAACACTTAGCAAATAGTATTGTAGTGAACTTTATCTAATTAAAATCTCATTAGTAAATGTACAATGATAAAAGTAATAATTAGGATCAAGTAGCTACGCAAAATACTGAGTAAATATGTACGGTCATATTTTGTAATTTAAATAAAATTAGAAATACTTTCTTGTACATTGAAACCAAATAGATAATATAAGACTTATTAGATTATACTACGTGTGTATAAATATATTTATTGCATAAAATAAAAAGACTGAATTTTTAGTAATCTTATACCTCAAATTATATTTAGTCTAATAACTGATTTAAAGAATCATACTTTTGGGAACTAATAACTGACTAAATATTGATAGGGAATAAATAATTTACGAGAACATAGATTCATTTGACAATAACTAAATTTTATTGAAATAAATTAGTAATGGCTAATTATTAAATATAAACTACACATGAAGAAATAATTATAGTATTTGGATGCCTAGCACAATAATAGACTTGAAAGAAAATAAATTTTTATATTAATAAGATACTTTATATTGATAGAAAAATCTAAATACTTTTACGATACACTAAAATTTTATGCAAACTCAGATTGAAACAATATTAAATTATCGACGCCAATACTTAAAAGATATAGTATACAGACTCGATATGAATAAATAAAATCAATTATGTTGATCTTTACGTGAATGTAGAGTTATATTTCGAAAATTAAGACTTATTGTACCAACAGGACTATAAACAAATTAATAACAATAATAATATAGATATAGAAAATAGTAACACTGCTGATAATAACATTTCAATAGTTATGTTTAATAGAAAATTTAGCGTAATTAATATTTGAAAATTTATATATTGTATAACAAAGATAGTTAAAATATCAGATATTAGAGATTTACGTGAAATCAAATTTGGAATTAATTATATGGATAAATTACATCAAATTAATAAATTGTTAAATACTAGATTATAAATTTTAGCGCAGAGAACTTAGACATACTTATTTGTTAGAATCGAATTCCCATAGTGAGCTTAGAGATAATCTTTTTATGAAATAGAAAATTAGTCTCTTGAACTTAGAGCTACAAATTATAAATTTTAGTTGTAGAAAACCATATAGGCTTGTGTTTCTTTTCTTATTGTTTTGAACTCATTTTAAATGAGTTGCGTTTTCACGCGTTTGTAAGTATGGGCAATATTTGCATTTAGTTGAGAGATAGTTTTTCTCTATAAGGTGGGGAGTTTTTGAAGCCAAATGAACGGTTCGATTTTTGAGGACGAAAATGGTATAAGGTGGGGAGATTGTAACGACCCTCAAACTCGTCAACGCGATTAGACCAGTCATGAGACGACTAAGCCGCTATTGACTCGATTAATTAGAGACGGACGTTAATTATTAGAAATTAATCTAACAACGATTTAGATACGAAACTAGTACCACTAGATAGATCTCGAAAAGTTATGCGAATTAGACTACTCGAACGTGTCATTCGTATACTGGACGAAGAAGAAAACATCAGATTTGTATGAAGGTAAAATTAGTCTTGTGCAGATAAACTGAACTGGGTGGCCCTTATCCTTTTCGTGGGCGCCTTGATAAATTCCATTTGGTTTTATCCAAAACCAGTTATCGAAGAGGATTCATTATTCTCTTATTATTTTCTTTCTATTTCTTCTTCTTTCTTTTTCTTCTTCTCTGTTCTGAGCTGCTGGTGGAATCGAGAGTTGGATTAAGGATTTTGAGATCGAAATAGGTTTGAATAGATCAAAGAGTGGCTGGTGGTGGTGGTGTTAATTCATGCAGTTGATTCAGAACTCCCAGAAAAGTTAGTTGTCATTAACAACGTTCGATTCAAAGGACGAACCAGTGGATTGTGTTTATTTTCTATTTGTAAACCAACTCACTATTAAATATGTATCACTTGAGAGGAGTTCTTGTATTTATTTCAGAGAGGGTTTAGATTCGGGTTTAAACTTTGTTTAGAACTTTTAAATTAATTCTTAAATAGATGTTTTAAATCATTAGTGCCTCATTTTATGGTTAACCTCTTGGATTAGTCAGCTGCTAGCTTAGGGGGCGCTACAGACAGACTTGGTATCAGAGCTCATTATTAGATCTTACATGGGCGACAATAGGAATAGCCAGTGCCAGTTAGAGAACTAGATTAATTTAAAATTGGGTAATGGGTTGTGAGATAAATTTTAATTCACTAAAAACAATCAATAACTAAAAGATGAATTGAATTGATTTAGTTGATTTGCATAACATGTTGGTTGTTTGTTCTCTGTTTTGTGTAGGTTTGTTCTTTTATAAATTATGAAGTAAAAATTGTAGGTTAAACCAGTTATGATAGAAGTTTAGAGATTAGCTAATTTTAATAAGTTAACACTTAAATAATCTAGCACTGGAGAATAGTGAGGTTTGAAATTCTGGTGTGTTTGTGTTATCTTTGTTTGTAGGAAACCATTGTCAGGTCTGATCAGCTTAGACATGGCAACTTACATTCATGGATTTCCATTCATAAAAGGAGAACTTGCTTCTATTAGTTAATCAGTAGATCCCAAGTTTTACTTAGAAACTAATAGAGTGTCATTCCTAATAATTAGAACCTTTAATCTATCATAGTAGAAATGAAGTTAAATTGTAAAAGTAATTAAGATAATAGTTCGACTATTAGTGTTAATAATAATAAATGATAATAGGATGACTAATAATCATAACGAAAGTAATATTAACACTTAGCAAATAGTATTGTAGTGAACTTTATCTAATTAAAATCTCATTAGTAAATGTACAATGATAAAAGTAATAATTATGATCAAGTAGCTACGCAAAATACTGAGTAAATATGTACGGTCATATTTTGTAATTTAAATAAAATTAGAAATACTTTCTTGTACATTGAAACCAAATAGATAATATAAGACTTATTAGATTAGACTTAAGAACGTGTGTATAAATATATTTATTGCATAAAATAAAAAGATTGAATTTTTAGTAATCTTATACCTCAAATTATATTTAGTCTAATAACTGATTTAAAGAATCATACTTTTGGGAACTAATAACTGACTAAATATTGATAGGGAATAAATAATTTACGAGAACATAGATTCATTTGACAACTAGTACGACCGTTGCCACGGTGGGAGGGCCGACCGAAGAAGAATATGAAGATGGAGTTTGTCCACGACTACTTTCGTCTTCAGGGAAGGTAATACTTTCACCTCGTTTTGTAAAAGTGACATTTTCGCCCCGTTTTAAAAAAATGATACTTTCTCCTGTTACTGAAAAAAATCGATACTTTCACCCCGCTTCGAAAAATCGATACTTTCACCCGTTTCGGAAAAAAGTGATACTTTCTCCCTGTTTCGGAAAAAGTGATTCTTTCGTTTCGTTTAAAAAAAGTGATACTTTCTTTCCGTTTTGAAAAAGTGATACTTTCGCCCTATTTCAGAAAAAGTGATACTTTTTCTGAAATGAAGCAAAAGTATCATTTTTTCCGAAACGGACAAAAGTATCACTTTTCCCGAAACAGAACAAAAGTATCACTTTTCCCGTAACGGAGCGAAAGTATCACTTTTCCCGTAACGGGATGTGATAGTATCATTTTTCTTGAAATGGGATGTGAAAGTATTATTTTTTCTAAAACGGAAAATTAGTCGATCCATAAACCAAAATATGGTTGCATGATGTGTTATGCATCTTTAGTGGTGGTTTGCATAATGGCCATGCATTCAATTTTCGAGAATTGTTCCTAAAATGATAGTATCATTTTTCTTGAAACGGATAGAGTACATCGTTTTATTTGTTGCAATGGAAAATTAGTTGATGCATAAACCAATATTTTGCTACATAAAGTATTGTATCCTTTTTAATTGTTTGCATAATGGATATACATTTAATTTTCTAAAATTATGCCTAAAATGATATATATATCTCCGAATTTTTCGTAAAAACTTCAAATTTGATATTGTTGTTTGTACTTGTTGCGTAGAGTTTTTGATAACATTTCTAACGAGATAAAATTTGTAAAATTCCAAAGCACGGATTTTTAGATATGTTATATTAAATTTTGTTTTCCAATTATACCCCTGAAAAGATAGATACACAAGGAGTTATAGTAATTGGACTAAAAGGGAGGGACATTTTTGGTTTTTCGGCCATAACCATTTCCAATCTTTTTGCGGTAATTGATCACTTATATTTTACAAAAAAGTGGCCATATAAAGGACCTCCCTCGCTACGCTCGGTCGGCCCAATAACTAAATTTTATTGAAATAAATTAGTAATGGCTAATTATTAAATATAAACTACACATGAAGAAATAATTATAGTATTTGGATGCCTAGCACAATAATAGACTTGAAAGAAAATAAATTTTTATATTAATAAGATACTTTATATTGATAGACAAATCTAAATACTTTTACGATACACTAAAATTTTATGCAAACTCGGATTGAAACAATATTAAATTATCGACGCCAATACTTAAAAGATATAGTATACAGACTCGATATGAATAAATAAAATCAATTATGTTGATCTTTACGTGAATGTAGAGTTATATTTCGAAAATTAAGACTTATTGTACCAACAGGACTATAAACAAACTAATAACAATAATAATATAGATATAGAAAATAGTAACACTGCTGATAATAATATTTCAATAGTTATGTTTAATAGAAAATTTAGCGTAATTAATATTTGAAAATTTATATATTGTATAACAATATAGTTAAAATATCAGATATTAGAGATTTACGTGAAATGAAATTTGGAATTAATTATATGGATAAATTACATCAAATTAATAAATTGTTAAATACTAGATTATAAATTTTAGCGCAGAGAACTTAGACATACTTATTTGTTAGAATCGAATTCCCATAGTGAGCTTAGAGATAATCTTTTTATGAAATAGAAAATTAGTCTCTTGAACTTAGAGCTACAAATTATAAATTTTAGTTTAGAAAACCATATAGGCTTGTGTTTCTTTTCTTATTGTTTTGAACTCATTTTAAATGAGTTGCGTTTTCACGCGTTTGTAAGTATGGGCAATATTTGCATTTAGTTGAGAGATAGTTTTTCTCTATAAGGTGGGGAGTTTTTGAAGCCAAATGAACGGTTCGATTTTCGAGGACGAAAATGGTATAAGGTGGGGAGATTGTAACGACCCTCAAACTCGTCAACGCGATTAGACCAGTCATGAGACGACTAAGCCGCTATTGACTCGATTAATTAGAGACGGACGTTAATTATTAGAAATTAATCTAACAACGATTTAGATACGAAACTAGTACCACTAGATATATCTCGAAAAGTTATGCGAATTAGACTACTCGAACGTGTCATTCGGATACTGGACGAAGAAGAAAACATCAGATTTGTATGAAGGGAAAATTATTCTTGTGCAGATAAACCGACCTGGACCTTATCCTTTTCGTGGGCGCCTTGATAAATTCCATTTGGTTTTATCCAAAACCAGATCGAAGAGGATTCATTATTCTCTTATTATTTTCTTTCTCTTTCTTGTTCTTTCTTCTTCTTCTTCTTCTCTGTTCTGAGATGCTGGTGGAATCAAGAGTTGGATTAAGGATTTTGAGATCGAAATAGGTTTGAATAGATCAAAGAGTGGCTGGTGGTGGTGGTGTTAATTCATGCAATTGATTCAGAACTCCCAGAAAAGTTAGTTGTCATTAACAACGTTCGATTCAAAGGACGAACCAGTGGATTGTGGATCTCAAGGTAGGGGAGGCTTGTCATCAAAAGAGGTGGGAATTGATAACGAACTCTCTTGTATTCATTATTTTTTTATAAATATATTTATATTGCAAAAGGCATGCATATCTTTGCTAGTATATGATATGTGATGCATGTATTATTTGTGTGTAATATAAACTAGTTTTCTTTTACACTTTGGGATGGGGTTGGATCTTTAGAAACAACTAATACCTGTGTTTTGGGAGTATTTACTTATCTTCAAAAAGTGATTCTTTCCATTGACTGGAAAGTAGTTACAAACTTTACTTGTTGTTAGGATGTAAGGAAACCTTTTCCTTTTGATTGGTGTGAGATGTGTGCCCCCAAATGTTATACCTATTTTATGCAAATCTAGATAGACCTCGTTGGGTTGAATATTATATAGGTCTGGTTTTAATTTGGCCATTATATTTTCCCTATTTCTGTACGAGGGCAACGCATGTCTCATACATGGATGTTTATTATTCTTTTAAATTACTTTCAAAAGCTATTATATTATGTTTTGGTGTTTAGAGAGAATGATGTTGAGAATCTTATGTCTGATTGTTGGATTTGACATGCGAGAGGTATAGGGTTCTTCATGTTAAAGTTCTTCCGTCGGCTATAACGTTAACACCATTGGATCTCTTTAGATACTTGCTATGTAGAGTGCACGTATAATAAGGTACTGGTAAGGTACAAATCTTATATGACTACGGGGTCGTCAAACCTCAGGGCACTTTAATGATCATTGAAGAATCCGCAAGAGTCACGCCTTACTAATCCGAAGGACTGCGTCGCTTAACTATTATTTCTGTTGTGAATCTGTGCCGCAAGATTGGTTGGTAGAACTTTATAATTCAGTACACTTATTATATTACTTATGTTTTATCTGTTTTCCGTATTTTATCAGTTTTCAATAAAACCTGCATTGTCTTCAAATCATTCTAGTGATTACTTGAAAGTTAGTTATTATTTCTACTAGGCACCCCTTTAGGGATGATGTGCTCACCCATTCCCACTTTCAGTTTCAGAGACAGATTCAAGATGTGCACGTGGAGATAAAGGCTATGAGGAGTTGGTTTCGTTAGTTGGTTAGCTTCCGCTAAGTTTATTTGTGTTTATTTTCTATTTGTAAACAACTCACTATTAAATATGTATCACTTGAAAGAAGTTCTTGTATTTATTTCAGAGAGGGTTTAGATTCGGGTTTAAAATTTATTTAGAACTTTTAAATTAATTCTTAAATAGATGTTTTAAATCGTTAGTGCCTCATTTTATGGTTAACCTCTTGGATTAGTCAGCTGCTAGCTTAGGGGGCGCTACACAAACCTGCCACCGAACGACTCGTGGTAATATCTTGGCTGCGATGCTAACTCTCTGGTCATGACACCAACCTGGATACGACGCCTATCCTTTGGTAACGACACCAAACCGGCTACAAATGCCAAATCCATTGGCCACGCCACACGTAGCAACATACTACATGTTTTCCCACGAAAACGCTCGAGACATCAACACATGTCACAAACTGGGGGATGCTCATTAAGGGTATTGGTTTGACGGTTTACAGCATGCGGCGTACACTACGCCCGTTACATGAAAGTTCATAAGAATGAGTCGGTTAGTAAATACAAGGAATAATGGTGAAACGCTCCTTTCATTATGGAACATCGATTCCAGGCGTTACCCGTTACCACGTCCTTCCACTTTACTCAGCCGTTTCTATTTCTTATGAGACCAGAGTACGTTTTGTTACGACTTGTATAAATAGGTCTTACCTATTTCCACCAAACACAAGTTTTGGTCAAGGGCATACAACACTCAGAAATCACTTGCTAGCTTTCCATCTGTTAACTTTCACTTCTTTGATACAAGTCAAACAACTACTCTTCCCAAATCAACTATTCTGGTCTCAACACTCTCTTCGCTTCCCTCCCTAAAACCAACCCTTCTCCTTCACTTTGTGACCGAAGCAAGTCTGGAACGGTCATTTCTTGGTTTAGGCCGGATTTGTACAGATTGATCTCTCGAATCTAAAGTACTCCCTTGCAGTACATTATTTAGGGTTTAGACTCAGTTTCTCACCCACTCACGCGAAATTACCGAAATCAGCAGAAACCGTTTTCACCCTCAAACAATTGGCGACCACAGTGGGAGATTGATCTTTCGGTTACACTGCCAATTTTCAAACTTTCGATCTCATCCTCCTTCGACTCAGGTCTCGGGACGATAGCGACAAAGGATCCGCCCAGGGATCAACGACTCAGTTACCAGGTGGCCCAGTTACCAGTCACGACACGACAAGGTATGACTGGGGACTTCCCAGAGGTTAGAAGAAAACGATCCGACCAGAGATTGACGACTCGGTTATTAGATGACTCAGGGACGACTGGGGACTTTCCACAATCACGATGGTGCTTCCCACAAAACTCAGACTTACACCCAGAAGATTCATTTTTTTTCGTCAGGAGATCCGAAAAACCGAGTAAGCATTGCTTAGACAAAATTCATGATTTACTACTTCAAGTCTTCACAGAGATGATAAAAACCGATAGCCATATTGTTCCTATGTTTCATTTCGTGCTTTCTACTGTCGTACAACATTCACAATTCCATGGCTTTCCTGGGGTACTTATGCTACTTATAGTCATAACCAAAACA
The DNA here is from genome assembly GCA_023531295.1 of Papaver armeniacum. Taxonomy (NCBI): domain Eukaryota; kingdom Viridiplantae; phylum Streptophyta; class Magnoliopsida; order Ranunculales; family Papaveraceae; genus Papaver; species Papaver armeniacum. The sequence continues at coordinate 21,982 of JAJJWW010006483.1, forward strand.
ACATTATTCTAAAACAATTCATTCCAAAAGAATAATCCAAAACCCTCATAGATACTTGCTTATCTATCAATTCAAATCAAAACATAAACCAGGTGCTTTGTTTGCCTTTCAAAAAAAAAAAAGGAAAGCCAACCCCTTTTATAGGCATAACACTTTTGGAATTTGAACAAGGAAAGGATCTCCTATTTGAGCTACGTATGGAAAAAGATAACTGGGCCTGCAAGAACAAAGCCGCACGGTGCCCAACGGTCCGCGCCACGCCAAGCCAGCACCCATTCCAAGCCGATCCAGCGCTAATAGCTTGCATCTTTCCGGTGCCAGCAGCTTGCATCCTTTCCAGCGCTAACAGCTTGCATCCTTCCGGCGCTAACAGCTTGCACCCTTCCAGCGCCATCTTCTCCGCTCCACAACCAGCCAAAGCAGCGCCATCCTCACCCTTCGAAACAGCGCCATGGCTCCAGCACTCCGTGATCAAAACCGTGTCATCTCTGCACGATACACCTACGATCACCAGAACCAGAGCCGCTTCCGCCACCACTTCAAGTATGACAGCTCCAACCGTCACCGGAGACGCTGCTACTGCACCATCATGGCAAGATACTGGAAGATCCGGAAGAAGCCAACCTCCTTTTACCACTGTTGATTTGATGAAAAGACAAAAGGTTCTCGTAAGGCTCGGACAGACGTGTTTATAACTTAGGAAGAGATACCTATTTCCTCAAGACACTACGGAGTGGCCACCATAAGAGTCACGTCAACCCAAGAGGGAGATGACAAAGAATACTTTTAACATCCGGCGCAGGCACTTCAGCAGGACGTGCGTTTATAGATGAAGAGGCTCGCGTTGCTCTTGAACGCCCAGTAGAAGGGAATTAACAATCCAATTTCATCACACGTAAAGATCAGGAACGATTCTCCAAAATCGAAAGCAAAGGAAATCAGCAACCCTCATGAGTTCACATAGACCCTCTTCCCGTCAGGAGATGCACGATTTCTGGGGACTTCTCCCACAAAGTCGTGCAGTCTATGATGAAACAGTTATGTGAGATTCTATATTTCTCCAAGGCGTAGCGTCAAGACATATTTGCATCCCTCAACCACACTGCATCAGGAAATCAGGTATTTCCATCTAGGGAAGACGTTCTCAAACCCCAACCTATCCTGGAAAGCACGATCGATAGATGGGACTGGGGACTCCTAACCTCTGAGGGATGTCGAGTTTGACAGAACGCTGAGTGACGCGGTCTCCGACTTCAACATGGTAACCGTCAAGGCTCTGAGAGTTGCAAGGCGCCGTTTCAACCTTCTCTCCAGAAGTGACTCTGCTTCAATGTTCTCCATCAGCGGCTCCGCTTCAACGTTCGCTTCAACAGCCGCTCCGCTTCAACGTTCTCTCCAGCAGCCGCTCCGCTTCAACGTTCTCTCTATAAGATGCTCTAGGATCCGAAGTCAAAGCTTCAGCGCTTGGCTCCTTGAGTTTCAACATCCTCTCCGAGAGCCGAAGCCGCTTCAACACCACTCCTTCCTGCAAAGGGTCGTGGCACCACACTCCCCATGTCAAGGATCAAAATCCAACCAGCCAATCTTCGTAGTCATGGTCACCTTTTGATCCATCCTGCCAAAAATCGTGACCATGGACAGTTTGCTCGCTTATGCATCCAGCCAATCCTTTACTTCCATGGATGCCCATACAATTCTAGCCAACCTACATTGTTCCCACGACAATGTAGTCTCTTCTGATTACATCTGCTACCAAAAAATGTTGTCGCTCATTTATTGATACCAGCCAGAGCTTCACCGCAGCAGCAATCACTACAAAGATCTACACGGAATCCCTTCGATGTCAAAGCTCAGAAGACACAGTCAACCAAAAGGTGTTTATGGGTGAAAACTACTCCTGCAGAATTTGGTAATTTGGGATGTGGATGAGGAATGAATTTAAACCTTTAAACAAATACACTGCGCGGTGAGTGCTTGTAGATTCGAGAGATCAATCTGTGCAAGTCCGGCCTAAACCAAGAAATGGCCGTTCCAGACTTATTTCGGTCACAAAGTGAAGGAGATGGGGTTGATCTTAGGGAGGGAAGCAAAGAAGGTGTTGAGATTGTGAAGGTGTTGGCTTGCTTATGACTTGTAACAGAAAGGTGAACAGGCTTGTGATTGATGCAAGCAAGTTCTGGGTGTTTGAATACGATTTTTGTATTAACACTTCATTTTCTTCCGTCTCGAACTTGTGTTGTTGTTTGAAATAGGCGGAGAACCTATTTATACAAGTCATTGAGCCTCATTCACGTCTCTCGTGGGAAGTGGAGGAAGTGGAGTGATGGAGTAGTGGAGTTGTGCGTCGACCGTCTTGCCCACTTCTCTTGTTCATCTCTAACCGTCCATGACTTCCTGACACGTTCTTGTGATGGCGCGTTGCACGCTGCACGCTGTAAACCGCCAAGACCAATACCCCAGTATGTATCCCCCCAGTTTGTGACATGATTGATGTACGGAATATGTGGATCGTGGATCCACGAAAGATAGCATGTAATGCTGAATTGAATAACCGTGTTATTCATTATGGTGTGGTAAAGTGAAGTCGATACTTGTGAAGTATGTGTACAAAATTTATGCAAGAAAGGTGTAGAGGTCTAGGTTGTCATTATGGTGTGGTAAAGTGATGGGTAATGACGCTAGAATTGATATTTTAATCTCACTTAACCAAATAACTCCCGATTAACAGGTTACGATTCACATATGATCATAAGTTTTATAACCTAAAATAGATGATTAGAAGTTCTACCAATTTGCAACTTGACAAAACAATCAATCAATCATAAAACAATATTTTCAGAGAATTGCAAACGATATAAATATGAGACAAAACTAATATATTGAATGAAGTTGAACGGATGAGATGATCTTTGAGACACTCATCTTGCGAGACCATCTTAATGGATATTAGGGTTTTTGAAGAGGTGCGCAAGCCATCCACCATCACCTTTCATCACTCTTTAGCTTGGTCGAAACCAAGCATGGAAAGGATTTGGAGAGGGCCGACCGGGCATGTGTGTAGACGACATGCGGTGTCACACGCCTCAAAACCAAACACCTCACCGTCCCATGGAGGCGTGATCTAGGCCACCAATTTAACCGATGTAAAGTTGAGTGGTTGAGATCGGTTTTGCACACATAAGATACATAATTTACAAGAAAATTCATTGCCGCAAAGGAGTTGGAAACCTTGGTGCGTGAGATCCCTAGTTCCGGTGTACACGGTCCCACGCGTTTCAAGACGACACATCTTGGTCGGTCTTGGTCGATGGGTTTGACGGGAAGATGGCAGGCTGGTGATCATGCCTATACCGAATATCCCATGAAAACGTGATCTAAGCCATTCAAATCATCCGGTGAAGTTGAGCGGTCGAGATCAGTTCGTGGTTTGGGAGGCGTGGCCATGCTAGTTTGGACGCACGTTTTGGATTGACCAGGCGTGATATGCCTTGGCCGAACACATGAGGGGGTAGATGGGCTCACGGTGGTCATCGCCGGTATGACCGCCCTTGTTTAATCTAATCCGTGACCCTCCATTCGTGCCGGAGAAGATGGACGCGCGTGATGACTTGAAACCCTAATTTTGGCTTTCAAGCCGTGCGCCATCTCTTGTTTGGGTGACGATTTTGTCACGGCCAAACATTGTTGGTCTTGAACGATTGGTCAAGTGTGTAGGCGGTCCCACGGTGATCGTGTTGACATGCTCGGGCCCTTTAAGTCTACATCTACGCCCTCCATCTATACTGCGAAGATGGATGGTTGAGACCATTTTGCGACACATGTAATATGCCGCAAACCCTAATTTAGGGTTTTCCGTCCATAATGCTTGGTATGAACGGTTTCTTGGCAGGCTAGGCCAATGACCGACCATGCGGGGGTCGGCCGTGGGTATTCCATACCGCTTTGGGGGTGATGGAATTGATCTCGGGGTCATCCAATCATGCTTATGGAGTTGGATGATCGCGATCGAGATCATATCCAGGACCGATACGGTCATTCCGGATGCTCAATCGGACTAGTATAACACACCGAGAGGGGCTCAATCGGGCTAGTATAACACACCGAGAGGGGCTCGGGCTAGTATAACACACCGAGAATCGGCACATGACGGGTATTTTCAGACATGGTTTCATTATAGTGCTTGGAGGTTCGTGTTATTCTCGTAAGAGTAACACTCGGTCGTCATGCCACACCGATAATGAGTGCGGAAATACAAGGCTGATATGAAATTCACAGAAGGGATTGTTGCCACATGCTCCAACCTGGAGGAATTTCATGTATTCGCTGAATGGGATTGTTGCTACATGCTCCATTCTTGGTGAATTAAGTGAGGGAGTATCCAACACTTATAAATGGCTTTATCTTTTACAAGATGTCAGCGCATGATTTTTATGGTTTTTTACAAATTTAACCTTAAACGAAAATCCACCATCAACAAAAGGTTATAGCCAAAACAAGGTCATCTACTCTTTAAGGGTGTAGCGTAAGAATATCATCACCTCTCTGTCTAGAAGACGCCTTCAACGCTTTACGAGGCCACGGTGGATCCCAATCTTGCTCAGAGGAAAACAACTTCAGAAACTAAAGAAAAATACGACCGGGGACTACTCATCGCAGTCTATCCCGAAGACCATCAAAGACTCATGAGATAACTCTAGAGACGCGGCTGAAACATTTTCTTGAAGAAACGGAGGAAGCTACGATAAACAACATAACTCTTTCATTCCTACCACTTCGCTATCCAGAATATTTCGTCCATGTGTATCCCAGCAACACATCCAGAAGAGTACAATAAGCTTGTATCAAACACCGTGGACATGGATTCAAGGCGATGCAATGAAAGTAGGCTACACAAGGAGACGGCCAGCATGGGACGCTTTCACTCCCCTCAACCTAGTTATTTCTGATTTCAACATCATCACTGCCGAAGTTTTACGAGCCGCGGGAATTTCTCAACATGAAGCCGTACATGTGCATCGAAGACTCCAAAAGCACGCCACAAAGATACATTCACATATTCGGCCATGTCATCGGATCTAACAGAAATATAACTGGGGACTGCTCACCGCATCCCATTCCATATGATAGTCCAAGATTCAGAAGCTGGTTCAAAGGGTGTCCCCTAGGACAAAGTCCTTGAAGACTTGATAGCAGTACATCGGCAACGGAATGTCTCCCAACTCTTTCATCATGTGGCTTCGGAAGATTTCTACCATGCAATCATCCACGGCATATCATCATCGCGATCAGAAGGTCCAGACACTGAACAACCTAAAATCAAGGATAGACTGACAACGCAACCATAATCTCCAAGATTAGCCCTGACATGATCATTGCCGAGCATATATTTCATCCATCCATCCCAAGAATGCAGTGGAGTTTTGGTAAATTTTGGAATCCACTGGAGAGACACTGCAAACGAAAGCACAGATCTAGATGAGCAACAGAAGAGGGTCGATACCTCTTATCATGCGGAAGGAGTTTCTAGAGTTTGAACAGAATGAAGATTCCTTCTTGCTCCATGAATAGATGACTGGGCACGACTATGCCACCTCGGGCCCGGAGCATCCCTCCTGAATTTTACTGTCGGGCTATTTTCACCTCCTAAACGAGCTCAAAACCTAAATATTCCCTCGTAGAGAGATAGGAAATTCTTTTCTGATAGAAATGGAGGGGCGGACCGTCAAAATCCGAGTTCGTACGAGAATTCTACAACGATTCTAGTAAAGGGCGCTAATTAGGGTTTCGGCATGCCAAACCCTAATTTAGACAAAGTTGCCATCATTCCACGGAACTGAAGCCGGTCGTCATCCTTCCAAGGAACTCAAGCTAGCTCCACTCCAAGCCGTGCAACTCAAGCGACTCCATTCCAAGCTGACCAATGTTGGCGGCTCTACTCCAAGCCGACCAATGCTGACGGCTCCATTCCAAGCCGCGCCCGAGCTGCTCCAAGCTAAGACGAGCCAAGCCGCACCGAGCCGTGTCCGAGTGTCCGAGCCGCCGTGTCGAGCCAAGCCGCGCCCGAGCCGCCGCAAGCCAAGCCGAGCCACGCCTCACCAAGCCGATCGATGTTAGCGACTCCATTCCAAGCCGCGCAATGCCTACGGCTCTCATTCCTAGCCACGCCAACAACTCGCTAAGCCAGCACCTCCGCGTTCCCTAGCCCAGCCAAGATGACGTGTGACCAAACCAAGCTAACATCCTACATCTCAACCAGCAACCGCCTCTACTATTTCACGGTTTAGCCAGTAACGACGCAAGTAGAATTCATGCAAAGCCGCTAACGCAAGGATCACGGATTCTCAAAACACTCTCGAAAAGGTTAGACGAATTTTCTTGACCATCTTTATGACCCGCCGCTTCGATTTTGTCCTTGTCTGTTACCATCTTATGCTTGCCTCGCAACAATGCTCCTGTTCCAAGCTAAGCAGGGGACTTAATGTTGATGGTGGTTTTTAGCTTATGGTTAAAATCGTAAAACCGTGCATCTTACATGACGTCACTATGAACACTAGCACATTTATTGAATCAACCAGCATGCCTACGTAAGAATTACCAGGGTACCTTTTTTTTATATACATGTGTCATGTTCCACGGCAGAACCCTTAGTATTGACTGACATCATCTTTGTATATACCAAACCCTAATTCTCGCAACACCGTGCCAATGGCAAACCATGCCAGCCACGTCTCCGCGCCAAGGCATGCCAACCATGCCAGCCGCACCACCGTGCCAATGGAAAACCATGCCAGCCACGTCTCCGCGCAAGGGCATGCCAACCATGCCAGCCGCACCACCGTGCCAATAGCAAACCATTCCAGCCACGTCTCAGCGCCAAGGCATGCCAACCATGCCAGCCACACCACAGTGCCAATGGCAAACCATGCTAGCCACGTCTCCGCGCCAAGGCATGCCAACCATGCCAGCCGCACCACCGTGCCAATGGCAAACCATGCCAGCCACATCTCCGCGCCAAGGCATGCCAACCATGCCAGACGCACCACCGTGCCAATGGCAAACCATGCCAGCCGCACCACCGTGCCAATGGCAAACCATGCCAACCACGTCTCCACGCCAGGGCATGCCAACCATGTCAGCCGCACCACCATGCCAATGTCAAACCATGCCATCCACGTCTCCGCGCCAAGGCATGCCAACCATGCCAGCCGCACCACCGTGCCAATGTCAAACCATGCCAGCCACGTCTCCGCGTCAAGGCATGCCAACCATGCCAGCCGCACCACCGTTCCAATGGCAAACCATGCCAGCCACGTCTCCGCGCCAAGGCATGCCAACCATGCCAGCCGCACCACCGTGCCAATGGCAAACCATGCCAGCCACGTCTCCGTGCCAAGGCATGCCAACCATGCTAGCCGCACCACCGTGCTAATGGCAAGTCAAGCCATACTGCTGGCTACCAAAACGAAGGGATGCAATAATCAATGGCTACCCTTCCCTTTGAGATGCAGATCTCGACCGTCCAAGTTCGCCACCTAACACATGGAAACTTGCGGCCCAAAGCCAAACATCACGGTTTGCATTAAACCCTAATTTTGGCCGCGCCTAACACACGCCAAAGCCATGCTCGACGCTGGCTGCCAAAACGAAGGGTTGCAATAATCAACGGCTACCCTTCCCTTTGAGATGCAGATCTCGACCGTCCAAGTTAGCCACCTAACGCATGGAAACTTGCGGCCCAAAGCCAAACATCACGGTTTACACTAAACCCTAATTTTGGCCGCGCTTAACACACGCCAAAGCCATGCTCGACGCTGGCTGCCAAAACGAAGGGTTGCAATAATCAACGACTACCCTTCTCTTTGAGATGAAGGTCTCGACCGTCCAAGTTCGCCACTCAACGCATGGCAACTTGCGGCCCAAATCCAAACATCACGGTTTGTACTAAACCCTAATTTTGGCCGCGCCTAACACATACCAAAGCCATGCTCGACGCTGGCTTCCAAAACGAAGGGTTGCAATAATCAACGGCTACCCTTCTCTTTGAGATGCAGATCTCGACCGTCCGAGTTCGCTACCTAATGCATGGCAACTTGCGATCCAAAGCCAAACATCACGGTTTGCACTAAACCCTAATTTTGACCGTGCCTAACAGACGCCAAAGCCATGCTCGACGTTGGCTGCCAATACGAAGGGTTGCAATAATCAACGGCTACCCTTCTCTTTGAGATGCAGATCTCGACCATCCAAGTTCGCCACCTAACGCATGGAAACTTGCGGACCAAAGCCAATCATCACGGTTTGCACTAAACCTTAATTTTGGTCGCGCCTAACACATGCCAAAGCCATGCTCGACGCTGGCTGCCAAAACGAAGGGTTGCAGCAATCAACGGCTGCCCCTCCTCCCGAGACACGAATCTCATCCATACAAACTCGCCACCAAACGATTTGTGGCAACCTCTTGGCCACGTCTCCAACTCTTGGCCGCAACGCCAAAACCCTAATTTGGTCGTGCCGAGAGCATGCATACGCTGCAACCATGTCGTTGGTTGCCAAACGAAGAGTTGCAACAATTTGCGACTGCCTTTCCTCTTAAGATGCACATCTCATCCGTACAAACCTGCCACCGAACAACTCGTGGAAATATCTTGGCTGCGATGCTAACTCTCTGGTCATGACACCAACCTGGCTACGACGCTTATTCTTTGTTCACGACACCAACCCGGCTACAAACGCCAAATCCTTTGGCCACGCCAGACGTAGCAACATACTACACGTTTTCCTACGAAAACGCTCGAGACATCAACACATGTCACAAACTGGGGGATGCTCATTAAGGGTATTGGTTTGGCGGTTTACAGCGTGCGGCGTACACTACGCCCGTTACATGAAAGTGTCATAAGAATGAGTCGGTTAGTAAATACAAGGAATAATGGTGAAACGCTCCTTTCATTATGGAACATCAATTCCAGGTGTTACCCGTTACCACCTCCTTCCACTTTACTCAGCCGTTTCCATTTCTTACGAGACCAGAGTATGTTTTGTTACGACTTGTATAAATAGGTCTTACCTATTTCCACCAAACACAAGTTTTGGTCAAGGGCATACAACACTCAGAAATCACTTGCTAGCTTTCCATCTGTTAGCTTTCACTTTCTGATACAAGTCAAACAACTACTCTTCCTGAATCAACTATTCTGGTCTCAATACTCTCTTCCGCATCCCTCCCTAAAACCAACCCTTCTCCTTCACTTTGTGACCGAATCAAGTCTGGAACGACCATTTCTTGGTTTAGGCCGGATTTGTACAGATTGATCTCTCGAATCTAAAGTACTCCCTTGCGGTATATTGTTTAGGGTTTAGACTCGTTTCTCACCCACTCACGCGAAATTACCGAAATGAGCAGAAACCGTTTTCACCCTCAAACAGCAACATGCTCTTTCTGATTGAATACCTTATGCAAAGACCTTATCCTTGATACTTGGAAATTCATGCTACTCTGCTGCGAGTGAACACAAATCGTCATGCCATATCAACATTAAGGGTTCAGCCGGAGAACATATCATAGAAGGCATTCAAAGGAACTTATATTTAGTGAATATAGGCGAGGCGCCGAAATTTACAGAACATCTGGGATGGTTGCTACATTCGCCAGTATGGATAAATTTCATGTAAGTATATTGAACGGCTCAATAAATATTTCGGTGGAGAGGTTAGCACTCACGGCACCGTTTCCTTTACAGAGTGACGTCACATGAGATGTAAGGTTTTACGATTTCAACCCTAAGCTAAAAACCACCATCAATATTAAGTCCCCTGCTTAGCACGTAAATGCGGCGTTGTTGCGGGGTAAGCATGAGATGGTGACAAATAAGAGTAAAATCGAAAGGACAAGACGTGAAGAGATTGCCGAAGAAATTCAACTAACCTTTAGCGGAAGGCATGAGGAATCCGTGATCCCTGTATTGGTGGTTTTGCATAAATTCAGTTTGGCCATGGGGTATTGGCATCAGCGCTGTAGCTTTGGCTATTGATCAACAGAGGTGACATTGCAACTTGGCACACGGAATGGGCGTTGGTTGGCTAGGAAAGGTAGATGGCGTTGCTACCTTGGAATGGTGAATGGTGCGGCTACCTTGGGATGGCGGATGAGCGCGGCTAGCTTGGAGTTGTGGATGGGCGCGACTAGCTTGGTGTGGCGTATGACGCGGACTAGCAAAAAGTGCTTGATTTTATACTTATTATGGTGTTTTTATGTTTGTGTAGGTGTTTTTGGAGAAATACACTTGTGTGGAAAAAGTTGCTCAAAAAGTGCTATTTGGACCCCTGGAGAAAAGTACTAAAAGCACCCTCATTTTGGATAAGAGCACCCTCAAGCACCCCTCAAGGCAACCGCTATTCGCACCCCCGTCTCTGTTAGGGGGGATCATCCCTACCATTTCAAAAATCCAGTTTTGGCGGGAAAATCTCACAGGCTATGGCAGATTCTGGGTTGGATTTTTGGGCGTGTTAGAAGGAGATTCAATGGCTGATATTCATTGGGATGACTTGTTAGAGCATCACAGGCATGGTATGGTCGATATTTCCGGTTAGAATTGGCTGCATCGTGGGATTGAAGAAGACAGAGAGCATGTGCACGAGAGGAGTTATTCACGGGATTACAGCGTGGATACGTGTGTTTGGATAGTTGTTGGCCGCTGCAGAAGCGTGAAGAAGTTAAATAAGGAAGATTCAGGACTATCAAGCACTCGTTGACAGAGTGGGAAGTTAATTCAGGGAAGAAATCTCGTGGCCGGCAAGAAAAATATTTTCCGAGTAAATGAAGATTTTCCGAAGTAATGAGCGAAGATTCTTGTCCCTGTTGGGTTATAAATAGTTGCTGGTATATCAAAGAAGGGATACAGAGAGATTAGGGAGAGTTAAGAACATTACAGAGTGAGAAAATCAAGTTGCAGAGAACTTCCATTTCTGCTATTGCTGAAGAACACGAAGAACAAAAGACCACCAGAGGCAGTCGTTCATTGCTGCTGTGAAGAACATAAGACGTACATGCGACAGTCATTTTTTTCTACAGTGTCAACGACAGTTACTATTTATCGTTCTCTGTAACAGTTCGGTTTGTAACAAAAATAATTGTTACAAACCCGATTTTATTGTTTTTTCTCCCATTTTCATCATTTGTCAACACTTTGAGCAATAAAAATGATTTTTGAGCGTGTTTCCAACATGATGAGCGGCTAATTCTTTCACAACCAAGGCAATGAGAAAGCTATTTACGCATGAATAATTGGTAATTATTTATTTTCTCTAATTTATAATTTATAATTCACTCGATCACTGCTTTTGCAGAGTTTTTAATTGTTTGCAAAATTTTCTTCATGCTTAGGGGATACAATTAATTTTTGAGAATTTGCCTGATTATTTGTGAATTAAGAAATAAGGGACTTAAAAGATAATTAGAGTTTTGGATTATTTACCATCATTCATTCATCTTATCTTATACTATAATAAAGAAAAGGACCCTTTTTGGTGAAGCCTTCTTTTGGTGAAGGTTTTTCACATGACAATAATACCCCCATTAACTAAGCTTTTAGTTAATATTTGTATATTTACAGGAATGCCATTGTTTTAAAAATGGATCAAAAAAATCTTATACTATAATAAAGAAAAGACCCCTTTTTGGTGAATCCTTCTTTTGGTGAAGCTTTTTCACATGACAATAATACCCCCATTAACTAAGCTTTTAATTAATATTTGTATATTTACAGGAATGCCATTGTTTTAAAAATGGATCAAAAAAATTAAAACTTAGATATCTTTAAGAATACACATCGGATTTTTGCAAAATTGATATATTTGGAAAGCTCTTTAAATTATCTATGTAATGAGTATAAACAAGGATATTAAATTTTTATTTTAAGATTTTTTTCCCATTATTATCAAATTTGGTGTTGTTAAAAGAATCCAATTCAAGCATGTGCATCGCACATGTGGCCTTACTAGTGTGTAATAGTGGAATCAGTGTCTTGGTTATTTTAATATCTTGCAATCAAATTTTGAGTTAAGTTTTGTTTGTTTTTAAGTTTTATAAGTCTAAAATCTATTGCTTTCACAAGTCTTAACGAACCTATTTACTACAACTATTAAAATCACATCAATTTTTGGCGCCGCCTACGCAGACTTGTCTTTAGGCTAGAGTTTTTAGATTTTTTTCTTTTTTTTTTAGGTTTTTATTTGTTCTTCTTTACGTTTTTGGGTTTTTGTCTTTTCCTTACAGAATTTGGAATTTGGAGCGAAAGAAAATTTTGACAAAGCTTTTGGTGAATACTTAAAGACTAGGAGTAAAAGGCAAAGCGAAAGGAGCGAAAGAAGAAGATTTTTTTTATTTGATAAAAAAAGAGAAAAAAAAAAAGAAAAAAAGAGAGACATTTTTATTTTTTTATTTTTTAGACTTTCCTTTTCTTTTGCACTTTATTTTTGGACTTTGGACTTTAAACTTTGGGACATTATTTTTAAACCCTACGGAAGGGTAGTTTAAATATAAAATATGTGCAGAGAAGGACGGTGATTACGATATCGCCTTGGCCCCTTGGGTTCGTACATGACATAAGAGTCTTGGCCCGAATCGACTACAACGGTTCATCCCCCGTCTGGAATGGGAGGTAAGTTTGTCGAAACACTCGCGAATCCCCTGTCAGCGAGTTACTGTATTCCTTCGTTTGCATATATGCTGAGGAATTGAAAACGGCTTCTTTAATTTCCTAGTAAAGGGCAAGGCCTGGCCATACAAGATAAGGGTTTGGATTTCATCACCGTTCTCTTCTTGCCCGCCTTAGGAAAAGGATACTTAACGCGAACCTAAGCTTTAAAATTTGGAATAGAACGAGACCGATAGGGTAACGATCTTAATAGGAAAGTCGTTCGAAAAATATTGGTTGCTCTTTTAAGCATACTTCGAAGTTCATGATGGTTTCTGTGAGTTGAATGCGTGACTGCGCCGCCTTGTAATGCGGTGAGGCCTTGGGTATCAAAGCTCCGCGCAGCTTCCCTCGCCTCTATTCAACTTACTTCAACTTGGATTGATTCCAGAGAAGTTTACTTATATTGTAACGAATTCCCTTTCGAAGGATTAGAAGCTGGTCTAGAAACAATCTAAGTGGAGCCGTCATGCTTTTTGTTTGCTAGAAATCATTAGGTTTGCTGTGGTGGAGTCAACCTTGTTTGTGTTTGCATAGAACTTCCTTTCCTTTTAGGATTTTTCTTTTTCTTTTTATTTTGTTTTTTCTGGTGTATGCCCGAGGTTATTAGAGAGTGGGCTTGGAAAAGAGACAATCTAGGTCGATTGATTAGTGAAAAACCTAGTAATTCTTCCTGTGGAAGCGGGGAGCTCGAAGACTCTTATTTTGAGAGCCCCGTTTTTGGAAACTTCAGTTTTGAGAATTTGTCTCTTCGTGAGGAAAGTTCCCCTAGTACTTCAGCTGTGCCAGTGATGGCAACTTGAAAGATTACATGTTCCCAACTAGGACCAACCGAGCTTCGTGCATTAAATTGCCAGCCAATATGGCTAATTTCGAGATAAAACCTAGTATTCTTCAGATGATCCCTATATTCTTAGGAAAAGATGACGAGAACCATTATTTTCATATTAGGGACTTTGAGGAAATTTGTGGGACAGTTAGAATAAAAGACCTTAATGATGAAGTTTTGAAACTTAAGATGTTCTCCTTTTCCTTGAAAGATAAAGCCAAGACATGGCTTAACAACCTACCATCTGAATCCATTGAAACATGGCAGGAGCTTATTGTTGCTTTCTATATGAAATTCTACCCTAAGCATAAAACTGCAGCTGTTAGGCAGAAAATTAGTGCTAGTGTGCAACAAGAGGGAGAGTCTCTTTATAGGTTTTTAGAGAGATTCAATGATCTCCTATCCCAGTGTCCTCACCATGGATTTGATAAGATGAAACTCGTAGAGATTATTTATGATGGTTTAGACTATTCGACCAAATCCATGGTCGAGTCTATGTGCGCTGGTGAGTTTCACTAGTAAAAGTGCTGAGGATGACTTTACCTTATTAGGAGTTGTTGCTGAGAAATCCCAACAGTGGGAGTCTTGCGTTGAACCCCCTAAAAGACTCTTGGTTAATAGAAGTAGCACCAATATGGTAGATACGAGTTTTACGTCAGATGCTAAGTTTGCTGCTTTGTCTAGAAGGTTAGAAGCTTTGGAGATGGGTCAGTCTAAACATAGGTCCCTTGTTGAACCTAATAGAACCTCTCAAGTCTCTAGTTGTGGAATAGAGCCCGATAACTCATTTTGGGAAGGACAGGTTAGTGAAGAACAATCCCATGTTGTCTATAACAACTCTAGGTTTGAAAACCGTCAGAAGTTTGACCATACTCAGAGACCTATAACCATGGTTGGAGAAACCATCCTAATTTCTCTTGGTCTAAGGGCCAGAATCAAGGCCAGTCTAGTAATTCTCAGCCTCCCCCGGGTTTTGGTTATACTAAGAACTCTTCAGGTCAGACCCGGAACCCATCTGAGAATAGAATAACTAGCTTAAAGGAATCTCTTAGTATATTAAGAAAGAGCCAGGATATGCTATCACAAAGCCATGAAATGTTAGTAAAGAGCCATGGTAATTTTCAAGAGAAAACCAAACAGAATTTTAAGAATAATTCCCAGTCTCTTTCTAAATTAGAACTTCAAGTCGGCCAAATATCTAAGTTCCTTAGTGAGAGACAAGATGGAAGGTTCCCTAGTCATACTGATCCTAACCCCAAAGGAGAGAAATCGTACAATCATGTGAATTCTATTACAACCCTTAGGAGTGGGAAGAATTTTGACAATAAGGTCGCCATGCTTGAAACTGAACATGCCGTAGTTCACCATGCTGAGCCAGAAAATGATGAGGAGACTGATAGAGTCTCTAATGAGACCAATGAGGGTCATATTGAGCTAGGCTTTGTTCCCAGATCCCCGTTCCCCCAGCTGCTAGTTCCAACTAAGAGGGAGTCCAACTTTAATGATATATTGAAGGTTTTTAAGCAGGTTACTATCAACCTCCCATTGTTGGATGCGATTAAGCAGATTCCCGCGTATGCCAAGTTTCTTAAGGACTTGTGTACACAAAAGCGTAAGCTTAGTGTTCAAAAGAAAGCCTTCCTAGCTAGTCACGTGAGTTCTATTATTCAGAATACCACTACTCCTAAGTATAAAGACCCAGGGTCCCCTACTATTTCTTGCACAATAGGTAAATACCGTATTGAGAAAGCTTTGATTGACTTAGGAGCCAGTGTGAACTTACTCCCATAACATGTGTACCTTAAGCTAGAACTTGGTGAGATGAAACCTACCCAGATGACTCTTCAGTTAGCTGATAGGTCCGTTAAAATTCCTCGGGGTGTGATCGAGGATGTTCTCATAGAGGTCGACAAGTTTATTTATCCGGTGGATTTTGTTATCCTAGATACCCAACCTGTCCCTGACCCAGAGAACCAGATACCGGTAATTTTAGGTCGCCTATTTTTAGCTACATCCAATGCGATCATTAACTGTCGAACTGGTATTATGAATTTTTCTTTTGGTAATATGACTATTGAGCTAAACGTCTTTCATATTAGTAAGCTACCCTCTGAACTAGATGACTCGAGCATAGAAGAGGTGAACATGATAGGAACATTAGTCGAGGAGTCATTACCAAACACTTTGTTAGAAGATCCATTAGAGAAATGCCTAGCTCACTTTGGGATTGATTTTGATGATGATGATGTGATAAATGAGGTGAATGCTTTGTTAGATTCAACCCCTTTGATAGACACTAGTAATGGTTGGAAACCTAAGTTCGAATCTCTACCCGTTTCTAAGTTTACCCTAGTTCCTTCGTTAGAAAAGCCTCCTAAGTTGGACCTAAAACCATTACCAGATACCCTGAAGTATGTGTTTTTAGGCCCGTCTGAGACTTTACTTGTGATTGTTGCTTCCGACTTGGATAGTGATCAGGAAAGTAGGCTAGTGATCGTCCTTCAAAAAAACAAGGAAGCTTTAGGGTGGACCATAGCAGATATTAAGGGTATAAGTCCTACTGTTTGTATGCATCAGATCTATTTATAGGAAGATACCAAACCTTATAGGGAGATGCAAAGAAGACTAAACCCTAATATGAAAGAAGTAGTTCGAACCGAGGTTCTTAAGCTGTTAGATGCAGGCATTATCTACCCCATTTCAGACAATAAGTGGGTCAGCCCGTTCGGGTTGTTCCCAAGAAATCCGATATACTGTAGTCCATAATGATAATAATGAGTTAATCCCAACCCGAGTGACCACGGGTTGGCGTGTTTGTATTGACTATAGGAAATTGAACAAGGTCACTAGGAAGGACCACTTTCTCCTTCCCTTCATCGACCAGATGCTAGAGAGATTAGCTGGACATAGTCATTACTGCTTTTTAGATGTCTACTCTAGCTATAATCAGATCGTTATTTCCCCAGAAGACCAGGAGAAAACCACTTTTACCCTGTCCCTTTGGTACCTTTGCGTATAGACGCATGCCTTTCGGCTATGTAACGCCCTGCGACTTTTCGGCGTTGCATGATGAGCATATTTTCAGATATGGTAGAACGGTTCTTAGAGGTCTTTATGGATGATTTTTCAGTGTTTGGATCATCTTTCGATGAGTGCTTGCATCATTTGTCATTAGTGTTGACTAGGTGTAAGGAAAAGAATCTAGTGCTTAATTGGGAGAAATGTCATTTCATGGTTCGATCAAGAATTGTTTTAGGGAATATCGTATCTTCTAAGGGTATAGAGGTAGATAAAGCCAAAGTTGACCTTATCAAGACTTTACAGGTCCCAAAAACCGTAAAAGATATTAGGTCATTCTTAGGGCATGCATGTTTTTATCGTCGATTCATTAAGGATTTTAGCTTGATTTCTAGACCTCTTTGCAATTTGCTTGCAAAAGATGTTAAGTTTGTCTTTGATGATGCTTGTTTAGAGGCTTTTGAGAATCTTAAGACGTTATTCACTACCGCCCCCATAGTCCGGGCACCTAACTGGAACTACCCTTTGAGATCATGTGCGATGCTTCAGATTATGCTATTGGTGTTGTGCTAGGTCAGCGAGAAAACAAATTACTTCATGTGATTTACTATGCTAGCAAAACTCTGAATGATGCCCAGTTGAACTATACCACTACAGAGAAGGAACTGTTGGCCATTGTGTTTGCCTTAGACAAGTTTAGACCGTATCTCTTAGGTTCTAAGATCGTAATCTATACCGATCATGCT
This sequence comes from Papaver armeniacum, assembly GCA_023531295.1. Lineage (NCBI taxonomy): Eukaryota > Viridiplantae > Streptophyta > Magnoliopsida > Ranunculales > Papaveraceae > Papaver > Papaver armeniacum. Next base: position 39,270 of record JAJJWW010006483.1, read on the forward strand.
GCTTTGAAATACCTTTTGTCTAAGAAGGATACCAAACCTAGATTGATTAGATGGATCCTTTTATTACAAGAATTTTGTCCAGACATTAGAGACAAAAAGGGTGCAGAAAATGTAGTAGCAAACCACTTGTCTAGGCTAGTTGTTAGTTCCCCTAATGATTCCCTTCATATAAGGGATAGCTTTCCTGATGAACAATTGTTCTCTGTTTCCCAATCACCTTGGTATGCAAACATAGTGAATTATCTTGTTACTGGTCGAATGCCCCAACATTGGGGTAAACAAGATCGTTCTAGGTTTTTAGCCGAGGTTAAGCACTTCTTTTGGGATGATCCTTATTTGAATAAGTATTGTCCAGACCAGATTATTAGGAGATGTATACCGGAGAGTGACCAGTCCAATATTATTTCCTTTTGTCATGATCATGCTTGTGGGGGTCACTTTAGTGCTAAGAAGACTGCTGCTAAGATATTGCAGTGTGGATTCTATTGGCCTTCGTTGTTTAAAGACTCCCACGCCATTGTGTTACTTGTGAACGTTGCCAGAAATTAGGAACCATTTCCCGTAGGAACATGATGCCCTTAAACCCTATTTTAGTTGTTGAGGTCTTTGATGTGTGGGGTATTGACTTCATGGGTCCGTTTCCTAATTCTTTTGGTAACTTATACATCCTTGTCGTTGTAGACTATGTCTCTAAGTGGATTGAGGCGGTTGCGTGTAAGACCAATGACCATAGGGTTGTGATTGAGTTCTTGAAAAATAATATACTTACACGTTTTGGTACACCGCGAGCTATAATTAGTGATGGAGGGTCGCACTTTTGTAATGGACCTTTTAGGCTTCTGATGAAGAAATATGGTATTACACATAAGGTAGCTACCCCGTATCATCCGCAGACTAGTGGTCAGGTCGAGGTTTCTAATAGAGAGATACTACGCATATTAGAGAAAACAGTTAATCCTAATCGGAAAAACTGGTCGTCTAGGCTTACTGATGCCTTATAGGCTTACCGTACTGCGTTTAAAACCCCTATTGGAATGTCGCCTTATCGGCTTGTTTATGGCAAGGCATGTCATTTACCTGTTGAGTTAGAACATAGAGCTTATTGGGCTGTTAAGCAGCTAAATTTTTCACTTGACAAGGCAGAGCCAGAGGAAACTCCAGCTCAATGAGTTGGAAGAGATTCGTATAGATGCTTACGATAGTGCTAAGGAGTATAAGAACAAAATGAAACTTGTGCATGATAGAAATATTTTAAGGAAGTCATTTTCTCCAGGTCAAAAAGTTCTTCTGTATGATACCCGCTTGCATATTTTCCCTGGGAAGTTACGTTCTCGGTGGACGAGTCCTTTTATTGTTCGCACTGTATTTCCTCATGGAGCTGTTGAGATCGAGACACCGGACGGTAGTAGTTCTTCGAAGGTCAATGGTCAGAAATTGAAACCCTTTTTAGAGCCCTTCCCTACAGGTGATGTTGAGGAGGTCCCTCTGGAGGACCCTGTTTACCCTTGATTGACCATCGAGGCGATTGTATGTTGTATATTAGTTTTTGATTTCTCTCTTCACCCAGGTACTATCTTTCCGACTTCTCTCTTTACTGATTCCTCATGTTATGTTACTTTTTGGTATTGCTCTTTCATTAGAAACATTGTGGACAATGTTAGATTTAGTTTGGGGGTGGGGAAGAAACTTTTTGTTAGCTTTTAGTTGCAATAAATAAACTCCAGAGCCTAGAAATTTATGTTTATTAAGGTCGGCACTAACCAATCTAAGTGGATGGAAACGTTTTGGTTGTAGGATTTGAGGAACCAACCTGATTAGATGGAAACATCTAGAAGAGTCTATTCATAAAAGCACAGAGCTCAGGTGTTAGAAAAAAAAACATGGTAGTTTCGCCATATCCTCGTGATGGAAACATCGAAAGAATCCTGATCACTTCTTTTTCTTTTTCTTTTTCTTTTTACCATTGCTAGGGTGAAATAGAGTGACTGAGATATAAATAAATAAATAATAATTAAAAAAAAAAAAAAACCAGACCACTAGACCAACCGGAATAAATACAATAAAGTCGACCACTGGTACCCTTGTATATGCCAGCTGAGTTGACCTAGAGTTAGGATTATCGACCACTGGTTCCCTTGTATATGCCGGTGTGTTGATATTAGGCGCACAAAGTATCTCAGTCCATTAGGATAGGTTCACCTTAGTCAACATCATCCACGTTTTTCTCTACATCCATCTTCTTAATCTATCCATGTGATTGGTTGACTCCGGTTTATGATGTCCACAAACTATCTGAGTAGAGCTCTGTCACTTTATTTAAATTTTAGTATGCTTGAGTGAAAACTCGTGTACAACAATTGGAATTTCGCATCAGGGTACTTCCTCCTGTAGTCAATAAGTATGCCAACCAAAGAGATTCTTTAGTGCCTTCCAAGGTTCTGCGTAGATAGCTAGGGTCTGGAGTAAAGGTTTTGTGGGTACACCTCTGGTAAACCCTCCGGAGACAACACTCCGCCGCTAGGGCCACCTAGCGGTTTAACGGCTTGCTGCACGTGCTAAGTGTAGTATTTTTATTTTCTAGATTAGATTTGCTCGAGGACTAGCAAATAATAAGTTTGGGGGTATTTGATAGACACATTTTTGTGTCCGAATTATCCTCGGTGTCTCTATTGTTAGTGCTTGATTTTATACTTATTATGGTGTTTTTATGTTTGTGTAGGTGTTTTTGGAGAAATACACTTGTGTGGAAAAAGTTGCTCAAAAAGTGCTATTTGGACCCCCTGGAGAAAAGTACTAAAAGCACCCTCATTTTGGATAAGGGCACCCCCAGGCACCCCTCAAGGCAACCGCTATTCGCACCCCCGTCTCTGTTAGGGGGAGGTCATCCCTACCATTTCAAAAATCCAGTTTTGGCGGGAAAAGCTCACGGGCTATGGCAGATTCTGGGTTGGATTTTTGGGCGTGCTAGAAGGAGATTCAATGGCTGATATTCATTGGGATGACTTGTTAGAGCATCACAGGCATGGTATGGTCGATATTTCCGGTTACAATTGGATGCATCGTGGGATTGAAGAAGACAGAGAGCATGTGCACGAGAGGAGTTATTCACGGGATTACAGCGTGGATACGTGTGTTTGGATAGTTGTTGGCCGCTGCAGAAGCGTGAAGAAGTTAAATAAGGAAGATTCAGGACTATCAAGCACTTGTTGATATAGTGGGAAGTTAATTCAGGGAAGAAATCTCATGGGCCGGCAAGAAAAATATTTTCCGAGTAAATGAAGATTTTCCGGAGTAATGAGCGAAGATTCTTGTCCCTGTTGGGTTATAAATAGTTGCTGGTATATCAAAGAAGGGATACAGAGAGATTAGGGAGAGTTAAGAACATTACAGAGCGAGAAAATCAAGTTGCAGAGAACTTCCATTTCTGCTGCTGCTGAAGAACACGAAGACCAAAAGACCACCAGAGGCAGTCATTCATTGCTGCTGTGAAGAACATAAGACGTACATGCGACAGTCATTTTTTTCTACAGTGTCAACGACAGTTACTATTTATCGTTCTTTGTAACAGTTCGGTTTGTAACAAAAATAATTGTTACAAACCCGGTTTTATTGTTTTTTCTCCCATTTTCATCATTTGTCAACAATTTGAGCAATAAAAATGATTTTTGAGCGTGTTTCCAACATGATGAGAGGTTAATTCTCTCACAACCAAGGCAATGAGGAAGCTATTTACGCATGAATAATTTGTAATTATTTATTTTCTCTAATTTATAATTTATAATTCACTCAATCACTGCTTTTGCAGAGTTTTTAATTGTTTGCAAAATTTTCTTCATTAGTTGTGATTCAATTAGATAGGTTATGCTTTGTTTAGATAATCTATGCTTAGGGGATACAATTAATTTTTGAGAATTTGCCTGATTATTTGTGAATTAAGAAATAAGGGACTTAAAAGATAATTAGAGTTTTGGATTATTTACCATCATTCATTCATGTGTAATAGTGGAATCAGTGTCTTGGTTATTTTAAATATCTTGCAATCAAATTTTGAGCTAAGTTTTGTTTGTTTTTAAGTTTTATAAGTCTAAAATCTATTGCTTTCACAAGTCCTAACGAACCTATTTACTACAACTATTGAAATCACATCACTTGATTACTTTCATCTCCAGATGGTGTCCGTAAACTCACACGGCTATATGTAGATGGGGTGAGATGACTATTTCTTTGGAAAGCGTAGTCGTTAAGTTGAATCTTCCAATAATTGGGAAACTTGATGTTGTCTTGTCTGAGGAAGAATAAGAAATACACGCCACTTTGGTCACAAAAGCAGCGAGATATGTTCGAAAGAATTATGAGGAAAAGTGCTTCTATAACTGGTGGGTGTCTGAGTGGTTCCCTGATGAGACGGAGTCGGATCAAGTGTTGGATGATACACTCCATGTTGCTGCATTTTTAATTCTGTGGCTATCCAGAGATGTTTTTGATGATGGCTCTGGCAAGAAGGAGATAAGACAGAAGCTCATTAAATTTGCTATCAAACTAGCGAAAGGCGTTGCTCTTCCCATCGGCAGTTTGTTTCTTGGTTATTTGTACACTCATGGATCTAACAGACATGTACGTATCTAATAGGTATATGAAAGTAGACTCGTATATCCACGTCGCCTTTCTTCAAGCATGGTGGTGGGAGCATTTCAAGAATTACGCTCCTAACCCGATAACCTCATTCCCTGATGCATATGGCGGTTCTAGGATACTTTGTTGGTTGGAGAGGCGTCCAAGACCGGGTTCAAAGCTCATTGATTTTATTGACAACGCACATGCGGTTAAATTTCATCCTTGGGCTCTAGTCCATGCCTCCATAGTTCAACCAGACACTTTTGCTTCCGTACCGAAGGTGATATTGCGTTCAGCTGACGGGAATATGAGAATTGGAGAAACCGTGTTCTTGCGAAGCTGCATACCTGGGTATGTGCCATCTCTTTTCAGTGGATCTTGTGGAGTAGTCCCTTACAACATTGACAGGGTTGCTTGACATATGGGCTTTGATCAGGGAGTACCATTCAGTCGCCCGCTGACAGCTCCAGACGAATCGTTACCCGTTATTCTTGATTACAGCGTCTTTGCACCGGATAAAAGTCTTCCCTTCTTGCTCTTAGAACGAAAACCTGTAACAACTCCCAAATATAACATCTTCTGGCAAGATGAGTTCCTCGCCATTCATCAGTTCTTGCAGGATGTTGTGACAAAACCACGTGGAAAACCTTCTTCTGTGGTTCTGGAAAAGCATAAATTATTGAAACATCTTCCTTCGGGCAAGCGAAAATCCTCTAGCTCGGATACGGACAGTCCCCGGAAAAAGGAGCAAAGGTCGAAAAATCGTGCAGGTGGCTTCCAAACGGATTCGACGGCTCTTGTGACTTTTAGTTCTTCCAACATGCAAGTACGTATGGTTTTCTTACTGCTTTGGTTGATTGCATAAATATTTTGAATTGTCGCCACTTGAAGATTTCTTCCCTTTTTTTACCTGGGGGTCTTGACAAGGTAAACGCCTTCACCAAAGGCTCGCACATGGCCGTAAAAGGGGCCTCTGAAGAAAAATCTGGCGATATTGAGCCCCTTAACAGCGAAGAGGAAGATGAAGAAGAAGAAAGTTCAGGATCCGGCGATGATGGGAAAAGTACTTCAGAGAGTAGCGGCGAGTCTTCTTCTAGTCCCAGTGGGCCCACAGATGAGTCGGTGAGTTTTCCACACTTTTCTCTTGGATTATTTATTTATACTGAATAACTAATTAATTGGTGATATTTACAGGAAGAGGTTGTTCCTGAAAATAACTCTGAGATGAAGATCCACGGCAATGAAGGTGTAACAGTGTCTCCAGTCACGAAAACCGTACCCGCTGGTGATCTTGAGATGGAGGTTGATGATCATGAAGATGTTGATGTATCTCCCATGGCGGAAAATGATGTCGTGACGACGGGTGTGATTGTTCCCAAAGAGTCTTTGCTAGTCGCACATCCAGCCGTAGGTGTCGTCTTCGATCCTCCATTCGAGGCTCCTTTTGAAGGTCACGTGTTGATTGGAGGATTCAGTGTGCCCGTGAAGTATGCGGAGCTATATACCAAGATATGGAAGAGGTATGGGCACATTGCCACGACCAAGAAGATTGATAGTCGCTTTGCATTGGTTAAGCGCATGGAGGAAACCTTATCTTCAATTCATGACATGTGTGGCGTTACTGGACACACTATTTCTGGAGACGTTGTCAAGAGTTGGGAATTTCATCGGGATATGTGTGTAAACTTTGAGTTTAACGCCTCCTGGTTCTGTGAGGGATTTTCCGAGATCCAAAGGCTGCATGCTAAAGCGGTTAACGACCCTTCCGCGGATTTGATTAATCAACAGGAGACATAATTCGAGAAGTTGTGCCGGGAGTTGAAGCTGAAACAGGCGGCTCTCTAAAGCATGAAGGACATTTTCTCCAAGAAGAACGAGCCGTTGTTAGGCAATTTTCCTTGAATACTTTTATTTTCTGAACTTCTTTTCTTAGGATTTTTTTTTTTTTTTAAAGGCAAAAGAAACGCCTAGTTTATGGTTTGGTTTTCTGGTTTTTGGATTGATAGATGATTGCTTCTTACAAGAGTTTTTGGATTATTTTGGAATAATTGCCTTTTGATCAATCAATATGTCAAAATCTGACTTGCGAATGTAAGTAGCAAAATCATTCGGGAAAATTGCGGAACCGTGAATGTTGTGTGAGAAAGGGAAAGATATGAAATCTTGGGATGATTGGGTTATTGGCTTCCATTGTAGATGTGAAAACCCAAAAAATAGATCGTGTAAACATTGTCTGGCAAAACTTACTCGCTTTAGAGCCTTTCACCAAAACTTAATCTTCAGGGAGTAAATCCGAGTCTTTATGTGACGCCCTCCTTGCCGCGAAAAGTCCCCAGTCATTCTTTATTGTCCGTGAAACATCTTCATGTCGATCCGCGGTAAGGCGGAGAGTCTCTAGTCCCCGGACGTAATTCTCCTGAATCCATCTTTTCTTGGACGATGCACTTCGAAGCATTGCATTTACTGGTAGGATGATGGAATTGAGAGTTGAATTTGCAACCGAGAGATTAATCTCCCACTGTGGTCGCCAACTGTTTGTGGGTTAAAACCGTTTCTGCTGATTTTGGTAATTTCGGGTGTGTGGATGAGAAGCAAATCTAAACCCTAAACAATGCACTGCACAGGAGTACTTTTGATTCGAGAGATCAATCTATACAATCCTGGGCTAAACCAAGAAATGACCGTTCCAGGCTTGTTCCGGTCACAAAGTGAAGGAGAAGGGTTGGTCTTAGGGAGGGAAGCGAAGAGAGTGTTGAGACCAGAATCGTTGATTCTGATGGTGTGGTTGCTTATGACTTGTATCTGAAAGTAGAACTGGCTAGCAGAATGGAAAGCTACCAGGTGATTTCTAGATACTGTGTTGTTGCCGACAAAAACTTGTTGTTTGGTGAAAATAGGTGAAGCCTATTTATACAAGTCATGTTGAAACGTACCCTGGTCTCGTAGGAAGTGGAAACGATTGAGTGGTGGAAGAATAGAGTAACGTGTAACCGTCAAACGTTATGCTTCCATGATGAGGGAAGTGAATCCGTGTAACCGTTAGTCATTACGCTTCCATGATGAAGGAAATGAATTGTTTACACCGTTACTTTTCACCACCACTAATTATCCTACTTCATGACACTTTCTTCTAACAGGCGCATTGCACGCCGCACGCTGTAAACCGCCAGACCAATACCTTAATGAGCTCATGAGGAAGGGTAGTTGTTGATTATGACCACATCTTTGTTGTGTAACAAAGTGGCGCCATTGACATAGTAGCGTCTGGTGGAGCCATGGCATAGCGGCATGCTAATGGCGTAGCCGCGGCATAGCGACATGCTAGTAGCCGTGGAATAGCGGCATGCTAGTAGCGTTGTGGCATGGCCACGCCTGTGGCGTTGTAGCATGGCCAAAGCTAAGGTTTGACTCCATGGCCAAAATTAGGGCTTGGCGGCGTGTCCAAGGCTAGGATTTGGCGCCGTGGTAAGAATTAGGGCTTGGCGGCATGGCCAAGGCTAGGATTTGGCGTCGTGGTAAGAATTAGGGCTTGGCGGCGTGGCCAAGGCTAAAGTGGCATGCTACCACGGCAGAGTGGCATGTTGGCATGCCGATCAATATGTTGTTGTGGTAAGACGCGTTTGTCTTGCCAGTTAGTATGGTGGCGCGGCAAGGTGCGTTTGGCTTTTAATGTATGGTGGCAAGTTTAGAGCGACTTGATTGGCCAAGAAAAGGGGACGGCCAAACATAAGGCGCGGCTACACTTCTGGTGAGAGTGTGGCGACTTTAGAGCGACCTGATTGGTCGATTAAAAGAGGGTCGGCCAAGCATGGGCGTGGCTCCACTTCTGGTGAGAGTGTGGCGGGTTTAGAGCGACCTGATTGGTCGATGGCAAGTGGGGCCGACAAGTATGGGCCCAACCACAACTCATGTGCGCGTGGCTAATTTGAGGCGACACGATTGGTCGAGAGAAATAGGGACGGTTTAGGAAGGGGCGTGGCCAATGGAAAGTGGCGCCAGTTGGCCCAAGGCATGGCCACGTCTCCCTTTGCTGCTGTGGCTCCCTGTTTTCTGATTCTGAGCAAGGTTTTGCACCTGCTAATCCATGGCGGATTAATTACCTAGTTTGCCTAAGCTTAATTTCGACAAGCAAGGTCTGATATACTGCGCGAGGCGCAAAACCCTAACTTCTGCAAGTTAGTCAGGTCAATTGATTGAATTCTATGTGTTGACATAGAGTTCGTTTAAGTTCATTGCCAGAGAGCAGCATGCTTTTTATGATTGAATACCTTATGCAAAGACCTTATCCTTGATACTTGGAAATTCGTGCTACTCTGCTGCGAGTGAACACAAATCGTCATGCCATATCAACATTAAGGGTTTAGCCAGAGAACATATATAGCATATAAGGCATTCAAATGAACTTATATTAAGTGAATATAGGCGAGGCGCCGAAATTTACAGAACATATGGGATGGTTGCTACATTCGCCAGTCTGGATAAATTTCATGTAAGTATATTGAACGACTCAATAAATATGTCGGTGGAGAGGTTAGCACTCACGGCACCGTTTCCTTTACAGAGTGACGTCACATCAGATGTAATATTTTACGATTTCAACCCTAAGCTAAAAACCACCATCAACAATATGTTATCATCAACCAAAGTATGAAGCTTTATCGTCCGTGGTACAATGAGTTTCCTCTCTTTTACTTATTTTTGTGGTTGTGGTGGTTCTTCTTCTTCTTCACCATATTTATCTTCATCTTCAGATGAATTAGATTCATCTTCTTGATCGAATTTTTTTCCACGGCGTCATGGTTGTCATTGGTCATATTTTTCTCCACCTCCATTTAGATCTCCCTGTACTGCTCCACCGTTTTCTATCTTTGTGGTAGCAGAAGTATTTCCCTTGTTACCTTCACTTCCTTGTACTTTTTTTTTATTTTTTTTTTGTATATCTTTCTCTTTGTTCTCTGTGTCATAGGTTGTAGTTCCACTGTTACATGCACCCAATTTTTTGCATCTTGTTCGAGGTTGGGGAGTTTTAGCATTAAAAGGAGTTACATCCATCGACCTCTTGTTACTCTTCTAAGTTACAACTTTACCTCCACCTTTGGTTTGATTCCTAACACAAAGTGGAAAATGTAATTAATATATCAAACATTAAACATTCGGCTAATAAAATAAAACAAGAGTTCGGCTAAACAATTGATAAAAGTTTGGCTACAGATAAAAGGGTTCGACTAATAATCCTAAAATATGTGAATATCAGAAGAGTGTTCGGCTAACAATGAGAGATCAATTATTGGACGAACCTATGATTAATATTTTTGTGAAACTCTACCCAGAAGTTCGACTGAACTTTAGAAACTATCGAATCAGCTGGAAATTTATTTCGACATACAGAAAGTTAGGCAGAAGATTATGTGTCATATGAACTTAACGATATTCTACATTAACAACCGAGTTCGGCTGAAAATATGATGTTTCTACATCAGCCGAACTGATCTTCTGAAACACAAAACTTGTGACATTTTGAGCCGAACCACACTCCGAAATACCTAATTTCATCCATAGATACATATTGTATCGATCGAGAAAAATAAAAACAAGGAAAAACAAGATGAGTTTGTTAGGAATACCTTCAAATATACACTCGCGAGCAATCAGGATTTGGATTTCACTCTCCAACGTCGCTCATTTCGATTTGGGATTCACTTGCATGATTGAATTGGATTCCAACATGTGCATCTAGAAGTAAATCTTTAGCGCAACTCTTCATCTACTTATGATTTTACAGTTGTGATTTAAATGTACGATCAACGATCTATGATTGAATGATCAGCCGACGACGGAAAAAAAATCAATTGTTTGAGAGGGAGAGAGTTCGATTAATGAAAGATGAATATGTGAACCGATTTTGTTGATTAGGTTAGGTTTATGTTTATGTTTTTTATTTTGTTGAAGGGTATCTATATAATTTAAACCAATTATGGGTAGCGTAGTAATTTACTTGCGGCTAGGACACCTTTACAAACATACCCTAGATAAGAAAATGATTTCATATGTCTCAAAACAGGGTTCAACTAAGAGCCCACGATACATAAGTTAGTTGTTCCTTAGGCCAAGCACTATGGTTGATGATTTCGCTAAGTTATAGCGAAATGCAACTACTATGGTCTTCCATAACGCTTTAGAGTAGCGATATCCCTTAGCTAATCTACAAATTTGATCAGATCTGATACACCTTGTAGCTAAGGGAAAATCACAAAAACTCAATTACCATTTGCTTTTTCACTTTACGGAAACTGAGTTTCTGTTTTTGAGTTGAAATGGATACTGAGTGCATGTTGCATTGATTTTTGTTAAAGGGAGAGCAAAAACGGATCTGAGGAGAGCAAAAATCGTATTTGACTCGATAAATAGGACCGAGCCAAATAAATTTACGAGTCGGACTAAATTAACCTTGTTGGCACATCTCCGCACACTTAAAAGAAAAATACTTTGAACTAATCTAGAGCATGGTTATCTCATGCTCGCCGCACCTTTGGCCGCCGGCCACTGCTACTGGCCACCACCATATTGTTATACTTAAACAATCAAAGAACCAATACAGAGGCTCTAGAAAATATCTTTTACTCGGGCTTGGATTTTCAATTCAATAATTTATCTAAGATTCATACTATCGAAATATTTGGTTGATTTTGTATTTGTTTTTGTTATTTTCAATTTGTCATCAGAAATTTTTTTTTATGCTTATTGTAATGGCTTCAATGGAAGGATTTAGATGAACCCTTCCGATCGATACATAAATCAATTGAAGATAGTTTTTTTTAATGAGCTAAACCGAAAGAGAGAGTATCATGTTGGATATACAACATGGAAAACTAATAATTTTGATCCTGAATTCAAATCTATGTAGGTATATGATCGGGATTTAAGAACATACATTATGAGTAATCATAATAATGTTAATTAAGTTAGTGTTTTCTTAAATATCTACCTGATCTAGCCGAACTTTTTTGGATTCAATGGAAATGTTTTTTTAGCCCCACGTCCTACAGAGATTTGAATTCATATGTTGCTAGAGAACTAATAAGATTTTTCTACATCACGGGTGGCAGCAGCATGATGGAATCACGGTGAAATAAGAACGATAAATTGCAAAGATATGTATTCCAAAGGTTAATATAGTCTAACTCATAAAAAAAAATGGAATCAGTTTGAGTTACTGAGTCGAGTACGATTTTCGCTCTCCTCGGATCCGGTTGGTTGCGAACTAACCGAACGTACACTAAATCAAATTTTATTGTACGTAAGTTCGGTTAGATAGTTGGTTGGTATGAAGTTTGCGAACCAACCGAACTTTATACACTAATGTTCAATCTTATTTTACATAAGTTCGGTTAGCTATTGGTTGCAAACTAACCGAACATATACTAAATCAAATTTTATTGTACGTAAGTTCGGTTAGATAGTTGGTTGGTAAGTAGTTTGCGAACCAACCGAACTTTATACACTAATGTGCAATCTTATTTTACATAAGTTCGGTTAGCTATTGGTTGCAAACTAACCGAACTTATAGACCCTAAAGTTCGGTTACATTTCGGCCAAACCGAACATAACACTGTAATCCTATTTACAAAGTTCGGTAACATGTCCGTTAACCGAACTTCAAAAAACCTCCATTATTGGATAGTTCGGTAACCTGAGTGTTTAGAAAAACTAACCGAACTACACTTTCAGATGAGTTCGGTTACAGGTTCTTCACACAAGGTAACCGAACAGGCCCAAATCTACTTAACAAATTCACATTTTTTTGAAAATTTGGACCAATTCAACCAACATTATCTAAGTTTAGAGCATACCTAGGTACCCAAATAGTCTTCCTCCGGTTGTGGTTGGTAAAATCCATCGTTTTCATCTTGAGATTGGCTTTGGGGAAGAATACATTCACCATCAAAGAAATAATCCATATCCGGATCATTGTGAAGATTGACATATACTCTAGGAGAGGAAGGAGATGAAGATTCAGATGAGCTATCATCTATTGAATCATCACTTGAATAGTCTAGCTTAGTGAACTCAAAAGAAATTTTATTTTCCATGTTTTTCTTCTTCATCTTCTCTAACTTTTCTCTCTCAATAATTCTACTCCTTTTTTTAAAATCTAATTTTTTAATCTCAAATTTTTATTCAAAATCATTTCACTAATCACACTAACTAATATTAACACTAACTAATCATTAACCAAAAATAATCGAGGGTAATTTAGGTATTATCATAAATATCTAGATAAGGGGTGACCTAGATTTACTTCTAATATCTTACCCAAAATAAAAAGAATGGTCCCCCAAAAAAAGGCTGGTCCCCAAAAAACGGTTCTATATTTGAGACCTGTTTTCTGGGATACAAGGCTAAAATTTCTTGATGCTTGTGTCACTGTAGTACAATGATAAAATCATTGTGCGATGATATCAGTGACCTGAGTTCGAAACTCGTCATCAGATCAAAAAAAAATAAAAAAAATCAAATCAAATCTCAGGGTGGGTGGATCAATGTCTTGAACCATTTTCAGTTTATATCAGATGGAATAACAACATGGCCAAATTTTGGCATTGCCTAAAACCCTTGCAAAAAATCATGGCAATTGATATCTAGAAATGGAGCCGATGTCTCCACACATTTTCAGTATGTAAAGGCTGATTGCCATTCCTTTCTCCACCGAGGAAAGGAGCAATGAATACGTTTTGTCATAATCCAATTGGAATTTTAGGTTGCACCTAATTAGAACTGGTCACATGAAAATCACATCAATATCACAACAGAGTGGATTGAGTCTTTTTCAAGAAGATGAAATCTCAAGGGAGCTCTAAACCTCACAGCCCTAAAAACACAACAAATCCCCATTGCTATTTGTCTACAAAAGTTGGTCCCACATAGAGAAGATAAAGTAAAAGTTTGATATACACACTTTCTTCTTCTTCTTCATATCAAGATCAAGCTATCAACGAGTACTTTATTTTTGTGTATTAGTTCCACTTTATTTTCTTCCATCAATTATTAGAAAACACCACATGGGTCTCCCCCAATTTGATCTCATTTAAAACTTAAAAAATCTACTAACCTTTTTTAGTACTCGCATGTGATGTAAGTTGTAGGCCTGAAAACTTTCTCCATTATTCAACCTTTCTTTTTTCCCTTCTAGTTCAAGTGAGTTGCATATGGTGTATGTTTGTTGCATCTTTCAACATCATCAAAAGATTCATGCATTGTCGATCCAAAACACATTTCTCATGATTTCGGTTTTTGTTGCCCTCCATATGTTGATTAATGTCCAAGTTTTATTCCATTGTCATTGTAAGGCGTTTCGATGTTAGAAGATGAATGCAATTATTCTGGATTTTTTTTTTGATCGGTAAAAAACTTGGTGCTAGCGAGTTTCGAACTAATGTCACTGATATCACCATCCAACAACTTTACTATAATATTACAGTGACACCTGCACAATTATGCAAGTTGCATGTGAATTATATGGTCATTATCCTATGAAAAAGCTCATCTTTCACATGTAGGTGCATGCGACCACTTCACTTATTTGTGAACCCTTGCGTGCACTTGATGTTACTAATTTTTGACGGGCAGTATCCTTCCCTCTGTATGCGAAGTTGCAAACATAATTCCAGAAGCAAAAATTAGCGGGGTGGCCAAAGTCGTGTGGAATAATTATTAGATGAAAGTATGATTTGAAAGTGTATATATTAAGCCATGCAGATAATTTGGTCTGTATCTTTTGTCTGATAACCTAAAATGTTTTTTTGTCTCTGGCTAGATTGTGGTTGTAGATTTTGTATTTTATATGGAAATAGGCTAGCTAGAGGATATGATTGAGTACATTATGTTAACTTGACAATACAAAATTCGTACATATTTTTTAATGTTTTCTGTTTGGAATAATGTATCCGAATACAATATTAGCAAATGATCTTAATATAGAATTCAACACCGGCTTAAGAATATTGTTATTTTAATTTGGAGAATCATTGCAGAATTAGACATATTCTCCAAATTTGGGGTTAATTTTTGAAAAGCTTGATAGGGGTTTTATAAATGATAAATTTGTCACAAATTTGGGGTCATCTAAAGGTTCATCTAGCTATGTTATTCTTGGAAAGCAATATTAGAATTATAATCCCTTGACGGAAGTTATATTCAAATGATCTTAATATAGAATTCAACTTGGAAACTGGGGATGGTTTTCCGGGTGGTTTCTTCCAGAGATAATTGGGAGTATGTGTCAAGAAGTAATTAATCATGTTCAAGGCTTATTTTAATCACTCTTTCATTTTGAGAATATTGTTATTTTAATTTGGAGAATCATTGACAGAATTAGACATATTCTCCATCTTTTGGAATAGTTATTCTCCTCCTACCCCTTGTACTTCTAATTTTGTTTTTGATATTTGAATATTGATCTTCTTTACTCCTTTTTTCTCAAAATGATGCAGTTAGGATCATGTCTCTTAGGATAGATGTAAACATGCAGTCAATGTCCGTATATGAATGATCATGATTGGATCGTCTTTAACAAAAATAAAGTTTTTCATATGGAAGATACATATATGAAATCAAGTTTTACAACCCATCGATGATTGTTGTCCTTTTGCTAATGAAGTTCGTGATGCATCTGTTTTGAGCATATGGTTTGCTCTCTCTTTGCAACATCTAATAAGTAGTGAGTTTGAGTTGATTGGGTTTGACAACAAAAAATAGTAAAATGCTTAGGTGTGATGTTATTTTTAAATAAGCTCAAGTGTTATTATGGATATAGCGTTCCCCTAAGAATAAGGATGCACCTTTGATAAATATGCAATGGCATTGATCACATTATTTTCATAGATGGTTCTTTTAAAGACTGGGTAGTGAAACATAAAAAAGAAAATTATCATTTGGCTGTGAACATTTTTTTTTTTGACTTGTCTTGATTGGTTCTTGGGTGAATAAAGGAAAGGGAGAAATGGTGGAAGTTTTTTTTGTGTTGTGTGAATTTGCTTGTTTATGTTAAGCGTGTTAGAAATTGAACTTAGGGTAAAGAACATATGGAATTCTTCTCCTTCTTTGACTCTTATAGGAGAAGTGCCATCATTATTTGTAAAAAGTAAATTGTGTGGTTTCTTAGCAAAAAAAAAAAAAAAGGTTGTTTTTTTTTTTGCAAGTCAATGTCCAAATTGGATGCTAACGAAATCTACCCAGAGGTTGCTTCTAAGAGCATCAACAGTGGGTGGGTAAAAATAGTAAAATGTGTTTGTGTAAAGAAAATTATCATTTGGCTGTAAATTTTTTTTGATCGGTAATTTTTTTTTAGTGCTGACGAGTTTCGAACTTAGGTCATTGATATCATTTTGAAAGGTGTTTTAAACACCTAGAGAGTTTGAAAGGTGTTTTAAACACTGCTTGAAATTCAGGAGGTATTTTCAACATGGGAACATTATCTATATACCCCTACTATGAGACCCATAGCAAATATACCCTTTTGAACCTCTAAGCATAAATTAAAATACCCTCTTTTGTGTAATGTATATACAAAACCATTACCATTAACCAATATTCAAAAAAAAAAAAAAAAAAAGAATAATAATAAGACCATCAAAATTTATTAATCCACCACCACCAACCGACGCCACCACCAGCGAGCCAACCACCATATTAATTAACCGATAAATTAATAATTATTAATTTATATATCATAAACCAATCACCACCAACTGGGGAGGCATTTTATTTGCAAAACCAAATAAGTTTAATCACACATCGATAGCACAAGTTGTCTCCACATTATGAAAAGTATACACAAAAATAACCCGGTGTGAGTCGAACACGCATCAACATGGAGTGAGTCGTGCACCTACCCCAGGTTTGTTTTTGACATACAAAATCATCCGATACCAAGTCTATGAAAAGGGAGTTACAAAACTTGTAATTAGCATCACGACTAATAAGGCAGTTTGTATACAAACAAAATACCATATCATATCTTTTATATTTCATATATAAATACAATATCAATATCAAATCATATTTTTATAAACACTATATCCAATCATATTTTTTATTTCCTATATAAACACAATATCAATATCGATGTTCATACAAGTACACTTGCAAGCTGCTTCGTTATTGTAAACTTCGATCAATATGTCTAAGATAACACAAGTTTAGACAGACCCAAAAACATAACCAAGTTTGGATGAACATACTAGATCAAGTTGCCTCCAAAAGTGAAATCACTCAAGACTTGCAAAATTTGATCGAGTTGAAGTTGGGCTCCAACACAATCGCAAATTCAATGAATCAAATTGGAAATATGTCCTAAATTATCCGGAAGAAAATGAAGTTACACAGTTGTTGATTGATGAAGAAATAATCGAGAACGTTATGGGAACTGATAAAGATGTGGAAGAAGGTGATGAAAGTTCTACAATAGAGCCCCCTTCACGAAACGAGCCTATTAAAGCGGCAATCACATTGAATAATTTCTTACTGAGCTATGAGAAAATAACACCAAAAATTCTTACAATGATAAGAAAAATTAGAGATGAAATTCAATGGGATATTGATTTTATCTTATGAAGTTTGATTTCAAAACTTATGAAAGTTTGATTAAATCATTTTTCAAAAAGTCCACCACCACTTTAGAACCCATAAATCATTAATGTAAATTGA
This sequence comes from Papaver armeniacum, assembly GCA_023531295.1. Classification (NCBI taxonomy): domain Eukaryota; kingdom Viridiplantae; phylum Streptophyta; class Magnoliopsida; order Ranunculales; family Papaveraceae; genus Papaver; species Papaver armeniacum. The sequence continues at coordinate 56,589 of JAJJWW010006483.1, forward strand.
ATATAACAAAAATATATATATATATATATATATATATATATATATATATATATATATATATAATGCATTATTAATTTATATTTCATATGGGGCCTGGTTTTCAAGAAGAAACAGGTAATCAAAAAAAGTATTATCTTATAATTAAAAGCGAATTATTAATTTGGCACGTTGTTATGGACTTGGATGATGGATCGGCCAAAAATATTATTTAAGGGAGTTTATTAAATAATGAAAGTATTAATTAAAAGAGTTTTTGATGGTTGTACTTTCATCATTGCTTGTTGTGTTTAACATAGATAAAAGATGTAAGATCGAAGTCAACAAATTGTGATTTTGTTTTTACTACTTACCATTGCGGATGCTCTATTTCTATTTCAAAGGAATGCACCATTAAAGCTAAAGATTGAGCGTTCATTCGGAATTTTTGATGGTGTCATATTTACAGATTTGTTAGGCCAGGGAAGAAACAACTGTGTTGATGGTCATACATTTTTACCAATTCAACCAGTTTAGTAAAGTAACATTGTTTTCCGCTGCTGTTGTTTGGGTATCCCGTTGTATGTACACAGTCACTTGATCAACATAAAATGCAGCTAATCTCTCTGAGTAGGTGTTCTGAAACACGATGATAGTCGATTGAAACTCTAGGACGGTGGTTTGGGGTGGACCGACTAAAATATGATGGCAATACCTACCGTTGTTGTTTCACTTTAATCGTTTAGGATTTTAATGAAACCTGGACGCCGAAAAAAGTCTATAAAATGGATGTGTCAGTCATATAGGAGTTGAATCGTTCTTAATCTATGAAGCTCCATTAAGTTGACCATTTCCGGTATGACTTTTTAGGTGAGCGGTGAGCCCATCCTTCTCATTTCTCTTTATTTTGTTGCTCAAAATTTATTCTTTTTAAAACAGAAAAAAACTAAATACACGAAATTTGTTTTTGGAGTAGTATTGTTTTTCCAGATGAGATTGGGGTATCCCAGATTAATTGGGGTATACCCATTTTGTTTCCATCCAAAGTAGTGTGCTAAGGGGTGTTCAAAAGATGCTAAATACTAAATCACCCTTACTATTGATACCCTGCCGACTGATCAATCAAAAACAATTTTTTTCTCAAATGCTTTTGAAATCAAAACTCTATCGGAATGTTGTGATGAAATCAAAAATCAAAACGAAACTAAAAAAAAAAAAATTGGCTACGGGATTTGAGATTGGGTACGAAATCATACCCAATCTCAAATCCCGTATGATTTCATATTCTTATCAAACAGCCGGCACGGTATTTATTTGCCGACCTTGCCGACTAATATCCGTCGGGAAGGTGTTTTTTTGTCGACCTTGCCGACTTTTCATCTCTGAAAATAGCATTTACAGGGTCGACACGGTATTCATCCTTATACCTTGCCGACTTTTCATCTCTGAAATTAGCATTTACAGGGTCGGCACGGTATTCATCCTTATACCTTGCCGACTAATCATGCATTTGTAACACCTTTCTCTGTATGTCAAAGAGCCTATAGTCGGCAGGGTATTTTTTGTCGACCTTGCCGACAATAAGTTAGCCGGCAAGGTAAGAAATCAATAAGCATGCCGGCCAAAGTTAATCGACATCTTCTTCATTCGTCGATCCTGCCGATTTTTCATAATTTCTTAACTAAAAGTATTGATTAAATTCTTTAATTTTGAGTATGATTTCATATATTAGCTTTGCAATACCCCTTTTAGAAGTGTTTGGGTAGTATGTTTTCATTTCCGTTGCAAAAAAAATTCTCAAAACAATTTTTTTTCATCAAAAATTTTCCCACATGAGTTCAATAAAAAACAAAATTTCATAACTTAAATTCATAAGTTTTAATCTACTCAATTAATCGATCTAAACTCAATTAATTAAGCTAATTAAATTTTTTAATGTTAATTAAACAAGGGTATGTTAGCCATTTAAAAAAACATGGTTAAGGGGTGGCTTATTTTATTTCAAAATGACCTGAGTTTTGTCTCATTAGTTATACCCCAATCAAGCTAGGATGTTTTTTGCTTTGCAAATAGACTTTTGTTGGATTTAAAATGTCAAAGTTGGCAGTTTAAAGTCAGACCAAGGTAGAATGACTCTTGCTCCAGGCAGCATTCTCTCCTAGATTTCCTCCCAAATAAACAAATGATTATCCATGTCAGGACTCAATAAGGCCTGGTTCAATTCCAAATGCTTTAGTTTTTGTCGATGGACTCGACGCCCTATCCCCAGACCACCAGCTCAAAGCCGGTTAATCACGAATCGAGACTAAATCAAAGACAAACCCTAGTGTTTAACTTAGAAAGAAACCCGTGAACAAGAAGCAATATACGTGTTTAAAAAACCTAGAAGCCGTAGACGACGACAGTTTGAAAAATCAATAAATAAATTTACAGATAAATAAGCAAAGGACAAGAGAGAAAAAAAAGTAAGAGAGGCAGTCAGGGGTTTCCTTTATGCCGGCTTTTTCTATCAAAGCATGTCGCGTGGCGTAATTCCATCTCTTCCATTTCTATCCCCATTCCTATCGCACCTCCCTTTTTTTATGCCCCCTGATTTTCTTCCATTTTCAAAAAAAATTCTTTTTAAGGAAAAAAAAAAAAACAGTTCTTCCGTTAATCTTTGTATCCGTTGTTTTCAATCTTTAATGACGAAAATACCCCAAATTAAGTTTATGGCCTCTCTGTGAAAGTCTCCTAGCGATGATGTGTGTAAGGGTGGGTGGAGATTCAAAAAAAAAAAAATAACAAATCATTGTGTAAACGTTCCATAGATGATGGAATGAACTTTGCCGCTAAGATAAGGAAATGTTGGACAGACAACACAAGAAAGAAATGATGTTGATTGAAATCGTTGGATTCAAGAGCGGTTTTGTACTATCAATATCTTCAATTGCAATGAAGACTGATTGTACATTTCACAGCTAAATCACTATACAAGTTTGTTGCCAAATCATGGGATTAGATGTATGATTTATTAGCAAACCTTAATTCGAGAGATAAATACTAGTAGGCAGAAAAAGAAAATATAATAAATAATCCTGCATCAATCGACATGATCGACCACCTAAATTACTAAATCCCTCATCAGCCACTAGTTAACGCTGTTTATGCTGTTAGTTGCAACTTGTAAGGTCTCTACCTATGGTCTCTGCGTATCAACGGCCTTTCATGCACCTTGCCAATTGGTTTGACCCTAGCCTAGTCTCCTAGCAATAAACAAAATGACAAGGATTGCAATTGCAAATATCTGCTTTTATAGCTATCTAAATTCTTAACATTCATCTAAAATTTAAATTCACTCCCACAAGAACGACGACATAAACAGACAACGAATAACAACCTGCACAGAACTGGTTTTATTAGCAATCTACAAGGCTATTTGGGGTGGGTGATATAACATAACTATAACCAAAAAGAAGATGCAAGAAATTATTTTTGATCGATAAAGAAATTCGACATTGACGAATTTATTTCTGGCCTTCCCCAAATTATTTGGGATTAAAGGCTTGGTTGTTAATGAGCATTGGTTACTAAATATTGTGACATCAGCTACTCGCCGAGTGAAAATACGTGGTTTCCGTAAAGTTCAACCAATTAGTGGTTGTGATTGTGGTTGAGGTTGACGACAATTATCTCTTTTAGAAAACTTGTGATGTAAATTATAACAGAGTCTCTGGCACTCTCTAGCTGTTTTATGTTAACTTTTCTTTCTTGTTTAAGATAATTAAGACCCAAACAATACACCCAAATGAGGGGTATTTTAGTACTTTTGTCCCATGTGATTACAAGTTTAAAACTTTTTGAATTTGGTTGGTCGGTAAAACCTCATTAAAACCCGAGAAATTATTGCGAAAAAAAAAACACTTGCTTTTTTTATCCGTAAATAATAAAGCGGAAAAAAGCTGCTTAGTTTTCAGTCTCTCCACACACATTGGATTTTTATTTTCATTTCTTTTTCTCTCTTTCTTTCACTAATCATTCAAATATTCACGGAGAAGTAAAGAAGAAGATCTGTAGATTCAGAGTTGGTTTCTACAGGAGCAATCTCTGTAATAATATTTTTTTTATTTTTCAAACAGTTTCAAACGGTTCAGCCAGGTTTGATCATTTGAATCTTTCAAGATTTTTTTTTTCTGTATTTTTTCAGAGGTAAGGAAATTTTAAGATTTTTTCCATTTTTGTTTTTGAGATTGAAGTCGAAGAAACAGAGTGATCGGATATTTTTACCAAGTAAAACTTTACTTTTGTTTGGTGGAATAGTATATTTGAGTTGCATGACTGAAATTTGCTAAAGTATTCAAAGATCGAGTTCTTTTTTAGGTTAAGGATCTTCATGAGATGAAGATATTCAGTACAATGTTTTGCTTAACGATTATTTGGTGATATTCAAAGGAAGAATTTGAATAACTTATTTATTCATTTTCAATTTATCTGAAAAAAAATCAGAAAGATAATTGAAGTACTTGGTTTTAATGTGTTTGAATCTATGGTAAGGAAATACTAGTAATAGAAGAAATTGATTTGAAGAATTTTTCAGCGGTTTTAGGTTTAGTTTCATTAAGTTAAGAAGGTAAATTTGTTTAGAATCAATTTGAATTTTGGATAATTTGTTTGATTGGGTAAAATTGGTCATTGATTGAGCAAAGAAGATTACTGTACTCTGTTTATCAAGGTATTATGGTCCCCTCCATTAAAATGAAGAGATAGTTCAAGATTGTGGGGACAAATTTGTTCTAAAGTTTGATAGCCTCTTTTGGGAAAAAAAAAGAAGAAGAAAAGGTGTTTCTTTGGTCCTTAATCTATTATTCAGTGGAATCTACTGAAACACATTCTTTGGGACCGCAATTTTTATTTCAAATAAAATGCCTCAGAAGCCAATTTCTTCTAAGAAAATGCCCAAGAAGCCGCCTTCAAAACCCCGGGTTCCACCTTCTTTACAGTCGATCAAGTCATTGCCTGGTGATTTTAGGTATATTGATTCAGCTGCAGGTATGTCTGATGATATAAATGGAGGAAGTAATCGGATGATGGTTTCTGAGAGTATTCCGGAAAATGATGATTTGACTGACAGCAATATGGAAGTGATTAATGAAGAATCGCCATATGGTAATGGCAGCATTTCTGTTGAAGAGATGCCATCTGAAGGGAATAATGGGTACATGAGTTCCATAAAATCGGGCTTGCCGGCTTTATCACCTTCCCATAGTGAAAATAGGTGGAGTGACACAAGCTCTTACTCGGGGAAGAAGGTAATTCTTTTATTTCTTTGTTTTCTGCGAAAGGCATTCTGTTATAGTGATTTTCAAGAATATATAATGTAGCCTCTATTCAAATTCACCAGCTAATTCTATAGCTAAGTTAGTCAGTGGATCACAATTATTTGGTTCCGGACAGTGTGAACATATGCGTTTCATACATAGACCTCTTATACTGGCTCAGTGAATTTTCAATTCTAATGTGCTTAGAAACACCAAATGGGGTTCCTAAAAAGAATACTATTTATATGTAGAAGAAATTGGTTTTTGTAGCAGCTTTATGCCTTATCTGCATAACTTTTTATCGTGGTCATTTTCACTAGAGATGTGATTTTTTCTTACTTCAGTCTTTCAGTTATCATTTTGTTGATCTCAATATAAGTGGATATCAGCTTCCTTATGCTTAGTATGATTTTGCACCAGTCCTTAGACTTTATACGGGCACAGTTAATTGCTTTTCCAAATTATGGTTTGCCTTATGTAGAAGCAAGTTTCGTACTTCAAGTTATCTGTTTGGATAAGCTCTAGCACCAAGTTCTCTAAAGTTTTGGACAAAGCCTCCAAATTAAGAACAAACCTCTCGTGGTACTATGATCTATAACATAGACACTATGTCAATGTGATAACTAACCTTCAGAAGGACACTATGTCAATGTGATAACTAACCTTCAGAAGTAAAATCTTTTTGAGATAATAACCTGTAGGGTTTTCAGTTATGCTAACCAATGAAACTGTGAGTGGATATAATCAGGATTTAATTTATTGATTGATTACCTACATTTTCAAGTTCATTTGTTTCAGAAGCTCCAGTATTGGTGTCAGCTACCAAATGGCAACTGGGCGTTGGGGAAGATAGTGTCAACTTCAGGGACTGATTCTATTATTTCACTCAATGAAGGAGAGGTAAGCCTAATATTTCTTAAGAAAGATGTTCACTGCTGCTAAATATAAATCCCGAATAACCACTCCTCGCTTGGCGTACTTCCTTTTGCCTATTCCAGGTTTTAAAAGTAAATGCCGAAAGTCTTTTAGCTGCAAATCCTGACATCCTTGATGGTGTAGACAATCTCATGCAGCTTAGTTATTTACATGAACCTTCGGTTCTGTACAATCTACAATACAGATACAACCAAGATATGATCTATGTGAGTGTTTGTGTTTGTGCAGATATCATTTTAAAGTATCTAAAAATCTTTATGCTTCTAATTACTTTTGTTGGTGTTACTTTTTTACATTGTAGACTAAAGCTGGACCTGTTTTGGTTGCCATCAACCCTTTCAAAAAAGTCCCACTATATGGAAATGATTATATTGAAGCATATCGGCGCAAATCAACTGATAGCCCACATGTCTATGCTATCACCGACACAGCAATCAGAGAAATGACAAGAGGTGGATTACTGTTGTATGATGAAATTTTATTAATAAGATAATAGTTGTTTCAACATTTGTAAATATTTTGTTGCGTATTCCACTTACTTTGTTTTGCTAAATGTTGCAGATGAAGTAAACCAGTCCATCATTATAAGGTTGGTATAAGATCAACAAGTATATATGGTTCCTTTCTGTATCCATATGCACTACTTTTTCTAGCAATTGTTACTTGGTATATCAACTTTATAGATACTTTTTAAGAGGTGAATGTGTCTTTGCTTCTTAAAGCTCACTTTATAGTCACTATGCTTATATTTGTCTGCTTATTCATGCCAAAATAAATCATAACTTTAGATGATAGGCTAAAAGTACTGAACATGTATCCAGAAGGTTTACCTGAAAACGAGTAATTGTTTGTCTAGTTTAGAGAGTTAGGAAGATTTCTTTGTGTAATGCGACATCAATGGGTGACTGCATACGAAGTATACAAAGAGTAGAATTTTCCATTTATTTAGTTTCATCACATGTGTGTATCTGATCTTAATAATAGATAATCCTGTCTGTTGCTTTCTTTTCATATTATGCTTTGATCCATTTTAGGCTTTGTTTGTTCTACACATGCTGTGAGGTTGACGGATTTTTTTTTTTCTACTTGACATTATATTTTGTTGACATTAGGTGCTTAAGTTGTTCTACTTAATTTGTATAAAATCTACATATAGTTTGCTGTATGAAATGATCAGCATCAGCGTACTAGATGTAGCTCTCCTGTGACTTTTACTGTTACAAGAAAATATTTTGAAGACTCAAGACTACAGTCTGCTTGCCTTCTTGTTTGAAGTTGATAATTCCTCTGTCGTACTTGTTTGTTTTATTGACATATGTGCATCTGTCCTTGCAGCGGTGAAAGTGGTGCAGGAAAAACTGAAACAGCAAAGATAGCCATGCAATACCTGGCTGCTCTTGGAGGGGGTAGTGGAATAGAGAATGAAATTCTGAAAACAAATCCCATTTTGGAAGCTTTTGGTAATGCAAAAACATCAAGGAATGATAACTCAAGTCGTTTTGTAAGCACCCTACCCCTTTGCAATTTGTTTGGATTGACCTTTTTGTTGTAGGTTCTATATTCTTTTGTACTTCTTTAATTCTAAAGACCTGGGGTTCTGGTCGACATTTTTGAATATTTAAATATGCTGTTGCAGGGTAAATTAATTGAAATTCACTTCAGTGAGACTGGGAAAATATCTGGTGCCAAGATTCAAACATGTAAGATAACTTGAAATTCAGCAAATACTTATTCTTTCTTTATTCAAAAGTTGTGACTGACTTTGTTGCTCGCATCTGTGATTTGCTTCATCTATGCGTCTCCTCATTCTTTGCAGTTCTACTTGAAAAGGTAATTGTATTTCTCCTTCACCAGATTTGAGGATGTTAAAGGATCTGCATTATTGTCCATTAATTAATTTTTGTCTTATGAGCAGTCAAGGGTCGTCCAGTGTGCAGATGGAGAAAGATCGTACCATATATTTTATCAGCTATGCGCCGGGGCTACCCCTGCTCTTAAAGGTTGGCGATATGTCCTCTTTGTGTGGTCACATTTGCATGTTTATGTATTGGTACATCATAGATACAGATCGGTCTGGAAGCATTTGGTGACAATCTGTTAGAAAAATTGCATAAATGCGTTAGCTTAGCTATTGTGTAAAACCTTTTAGTCATCTGCATTTTTTGTAGTTTCGTGTGCGTTATTATTATGAATGCATCCTCGTTCATTATGTATTTGTTCATTTATGTTATGAATACAGGAAACTGAATCTGAAGCATGCAAATGATTATAACTATTTGCAATCTGTTAGAAAAATTGCATAAATTCGTTAGCTATTGTGTAAAACCTTTTAGTCATCTGCATTTTTTGTTTTCTCGTGTGCGTTATCATTATGTATTTATTCATTTATGTTATGAATACAGAAAAACTGAATCTGAAGCATGCAAATGATTATAACTATTTGAGGCAGAGCAACTGCTATACTATTGCTGGAGTAGATGATGCCGAACGGTTTCGCATGGTTATGGTACTTTAACACATGCTTTCTCTTCTCATATGGATAAAATCATTATCAGCAAGTATATGTCGTCTCTTAAAAAAATTGATGTGTACATTATCTTCTGTCTGGCTTTTTCCAGGAAGCTCTAGATATAGTACATGTTACCAAGAAGGATCAGGAGAGTGTGTTTGCCATGCTTACAGCAGTATTGTGGCTGGGGAACATCTCCTTCGCGGTGGTGGATAACGAAAATCACGTTGAACCCGTGGCAGATGAAGGTAAAAGTTTTATTAGAAGCACGATGATACATTTCCTCAAAATTGTGCTTGCTATAAGAATTAAAAAGGTGGAACAGCCTTATGATTTGGATTCTTTCAGTAAGATGAAAAATGCATTGTTAATGTTTATAGCTGAGTTCCTATGCACCCAAACACCCCCTCTATGATTGGAAATGGTACTTAAAATGCTAGAACTCTCCTTCATATAAATTGTGCACGGTAGGTTTTACTTCTTGGCAGGTCATAGGTGTTTTATATTGTTTGACTGAAATCAAGAGCAACAGGCCCTGTTTACTTTTATTCTCTCATTTTTCAACATTTTATTTATAGAAGATCCAATATATCCTGATACACAACCGAAACGGGAATTATTTCCCTGTGCTGAATCTATCTGTTTGAGAACCAGAAGCAGCAGAACCATCAAACTGAAAGGTCCAAAAGGACCACTTTTTCCATCTTTTCAGTGAAAATTGCACCTGAACTAGGTTGTACTATAATGCTACATAATTGACACTCATTACGTATTTCCATCAGTATTTAGGTATTTGATTTGTGAAATTAGCTCCTCATGGTATCCCCTTCCTATTCAATATTGAGATTAGCTGGAACTAGGGAGATGTATATCTCATGTTGTCTGAATTACATTTGACTACAGAAAAGGCAAAGCTGAACAAGCTGCATTGCTTGTCCATTACAAAACAACAAAAAGAAAGCAATGGATAAATTACTGCCTTCAGGCATATCACCCACGTCCATCTTTCTTAAGATTATGACATTGACACATTACTTCTTGTCCATTATAAAATAGCAAAAAAAATGGATAAATTGCTGTCTTTAGGCATATTACCTCTGCATCCATCTTTCTTTAGATTATTATACATTACTGCTCAAGTTTCCAAGGAATTTTCCAGGAGGTTTAGGTGATAGTATGTTAGTTTTACCTCTAGTATGTTTAGGCATCTCAAGTTTCCAAGGAATAGAGACTATTCCTCTTTATCTCTAGCATGTCTAGGGCATCATCAATAATGCTCTATCTCTTATTAACTTGTTGGTTAGCTTACAGCATTTTCAGCATAGTGTGCTTCCATTTAGTATTTGCTACTTAAGTATTTGTGTTCATTTCCTTTTCAGGTCTAGATACGGTTGCCAAATTGATCGGTTGTGAAGTTCAGGAGTTAAACCTAGCTTTATCAACTCGCAACATGAAAGTTGGCAGTGACAACATAGTCCAAAAACTTTCATTATCTCAGGTAACAAGAAATTTACATTGTCGGTTTTGTTCTTGCCTTACTGAGAACAGCATATGAATGCCTAGCATGCGTTGAGCGATGAATGTAAATTCTTCATTTTGTGAATGTCGGGACTTTTGGACCAAGTTGAATCCTTGTTGGAATATCTTTGCCATCTATTTATAAGAAATTGTTTCAGTACTTCTATAAACATAACTTGTGTTAGTTGGTCCTATTTTTGGCACAACCTGTGTCCTCATTTTTTTTTTTTTTTTTCATATGTTCATATGGCGGATGACTTAGAATCCCTTTATATTCCAACACTGGTACTATGTTATCTTTATTTATGCATGGATTTTTAAGCTATTGAAATGAATGCCTCTTTTCAGGCAGTTGACACAAGAGACGCATTGGCAAAATCACTGTATGCTTGTTTGTTTGAGTGGCTGGTAGACCAAATTAACAAGTCACTGGAAGTAGGCAAGCGACGTACAGGCAGATCCATCAGTATTCTTGATATCTATGGATTTGAATCTTTTGATGTACGTAACTGTCTTTGTTATCGTTCTTGTGGCTTGGCTCTTGGATGAATGAGTATTAACTTGAAGTTTAAATTTACAGAAGAATAGCTTCGAGCAGTTTTGCATAAACTATGCAAATGAGAGATTACAGCAGCACTTCAATCGGCATTTGTTTAAGTTAGAACAAGAGGTATTTGTCTCGCTTTTTGTTTATAATGACAACTATGTCAGCACAGTGGTCTCACTCAACCAATCTATTGTCGTGGCTGATCTTAAATATGATGTTTATCTTTTATTTATTGTGTTATTCTACATTATTATAGATGACTTATCCTCCTCTTGGATTTCAGGAATATATCAATGACGGAATTGACTGGGCAAAGGTTGACTTTGAAGACAACCAAGACTGTCTGAATCTTTTTGAGAAGGTATATGTATAACAATGCCCTCTGAAGTAATAGCTTCTAGTATGTCCCATTTTCACATGTATCAGATTTGAATTTTCAGTTTTAGTGAGCAAGTTTTCGCTGTGTTATGAATCTATGATTTCATATTCACGTGATATTCATTTATTTTGATATCTTATGCAGAAACCACTGGGTCTACTGTCTCTGTTGGACGAGGAGTCTACTTTTCCAAATGGAACTGATATGACATTGGCCAACAAGCTTAAGCAGCACTTGAGTTCAAATTCCTGTTTCAGAGGAGATCGGGGCAAAGCTTTCAGTGTTAGCCATTATGCTGGAGAGGTTGCCACTATGTCATTAAAAACACTTTATCTCTTTTATAACAATTCCACAGTAACTTATGGATATCGCAGTCATCCTTTTTTTTCTCTTGAAAATTGGATAATTTTAGGTAGGATTTGCTTAGTGCTGGTTTGTTGAGATAAAAATTGTCCAAAATGGATACTGAGGTCCTATAAACTTGGAGCACCATGATCCTGCAACTCCACATGTTTATTTGCTTTTCAGTTCAATGCTCAATTTTGACATTAGTGTTAGAGCACTCACACTAATACATGATATGGCTACCTATTCCATGTCACTTGATATAAAATATTTATCTTCTTTATTTATATCATGGCCATTTTATACCACATGGTAGGGTCGGGATAGTGTAATATGAGGGAGAAAGAAAATTATCTCAAGAGACAAGAAAATCTTGATTTTAGTGATCCTGGTAACTCCAGTCAGCCACTAAATTTGAGTTCGTTGCCTAAATCCATGTGCATGCGTGCTCGATTCCATGTTAGTGCCATTTGTTGTTACCATCTACATTATGGATTCCTTAGATCATACCCTTTTCCTGTTGTTGTCTGAATGTTCAAACTATTTTCTTACTCCTCTTTGCAGGTTACATACGAAACATCTGGTTTTTTGGAGAAGAACAGGGATTTACTGCATTTAGACTCTATCCAACTTCTGTCATCTTGCAAGTGCCAACTTCCTCAGATATTTGCATCCAGTATGCTTCAACAATCTGAAAAGCAAGTAGTGGGTCCATTGTACAGATCAGGTGGAGCAGATTCCCAAAAGCTTAGTGTTGCAACGAAGTTTAAGGTAAGGGTTGCTATGTTCTTGCTGTTCCCAAATTTTGACTGTGTCACTATCTGTTAATTATGTATTCAACATGGATAGTAGCAAAAAACATTGAATTGCTCTAATCTTGATTCTTGCATTAAATAATCGAATACTAAAAATCCGACGCATCTTATAAGTGAGTTATCATCTCATGAAAACATTGACTTAATCAGCTCACCTTGATGCTATCTGTTTTGACACTTGGTCCAATTGTTTCGCCACTTGTCTTTAGGGTCAACTGTTCCAACTTATGCAACGACTGGAGAATACAACTCCACACTTCATACGCTGTATTAAGCCCAACAGCTTGCAGCGTCCTGGGACATATGAACAAGCGCTTGTACTGCAGCAGCTAAGGTGTTGTGGAGTCTTAGAGGTGGTCCGGATATCTAGATCCGGCTTTCCTACCAGGGTTACTCACCAAAAATTCGCAAGAAGGTAAGCGATTTTGTTAGTTCTCTTGGTTGTTTATATTATGGATGGCTGAAACTCATTTCTCTTTCTCCGACTTGACTCTTCTTTTCCTTTAATTCTTTTGTCGTCTCTTCTTGAATCTTATGTTAGGTATGGCTTTCTTCTTCTGGAGAGTGTTGCATCTCAGGATCCGCTTAGTGTTTCAGTTGCAATTCTTCACCAATTTAATATCCTTCCAGAGATGTATCAAGTTGGCTACACCAAATTGTTTTTCCGTACTGGACAGGTATATTATAACATCAGGCTTTATGGCAAAATTAGTTTCTCTCCTGGCAAAGGTATATTTTCCTAGATGAGCAGGTTCAGATATTCGTTTGTAAAACTATGTCGTACGCCTTTTTTCCTTTGCCATATACTGGATAGTGAGGAGTTAGTCACTGTTGAGATGATGTCTTCAAGTCTTTTACTTGTCTTACGTTTTCATCATAGGAGTTTGATGAAATGAAAAGCCTTTTTTTTTTGAAATTTTGACTGAAATTATGTCAAAATTTAGATTGGTGTTCTCGAGGATACAAGAAACCATACCCTACACGGCATTTTACGGGTGCAGAGTTGTTTCAGAGGCCACCAGGCTCGGTCTTATCTCAAAGAGCTAAAAAGAGGAATTTTGACACTTCAGTCATGTAAAGTGTTTCTTATTTACCTGTAGCTTCTCTTGATATTCTTTTAGATCTATAATAGGTACTCTTCATTTATGTATTTCTCAATATTGCCTTCTTTTTATGTTTCAGTTATTCGGGGTGAGAAAATCAGAAAAGAGTACAAGATTTTGTTACAAAAACAGAAAGCTGCCAAGGTAATACAGCGACATGTGAAAGGCAAGGTTGCCAGGAAAGACTTCGTTAATGTTCGAGATGCGTCATTAGTGATACAGTCAGGTAAATGATTTTCTTCATTACTTCCAGTTCGGTGATGCTTAGTGTGACTTGTGACAGGCAATACGTTGCAAAGCAGTGCCTTAAATTAGCTGTTTATTTCGTACCTATCTGCTTAAAGAGTGATGATGGTTATTTTATATATCATGATCGATCTCATGATTATATTTGCAGTTATTCGCGGTTGGCTAGTCAGAAGGTGTTCCGGAGACATAAATCTACTGACCTATACAAAGAAACCTGAGGGCACTAAGGTATGTAACATCTTACCAAACGGAAAAGAAATCATGTACTCTGGTTTTGGTTCACATATTTTAAACCATAAGGAAACTTAGGTGTTCAGTGTTACTAGACGCAGTTGATATCGATGTAGTCGTCATTTGTTTGATAAGTGGGAAAATAGTAATGAACATTGAAGACGGCTATATGAGCCAGCAAGAGCCAATTTGAACCCCTAGTAGTGTTGAAGATATAACTGGTTCTTTTTTTTGAGCACTCTCTGATAGTTAGTGAACAGGGAGTCAATACCAAGAGTAAAAATCAACTTGATCTGCTTATGTAGGTTTGGATTCCCACCTATTTGGATAGTTCTGTGTGTTCTTGGTCCGGATAGTTCAGTTTACTAAGTACTCTAGGTTGTCTTTCAGATTACCCAAGAGTGACTTTTGCAATTACCATATATGTGTTGTATATCCTTTCCTAATTGTTGAGATGGTTATCAAGCATAAACCTTTCCTAATTGTTGAGATGATAATCAAGCATAAACATTCCCAAGCAGGCACCAGATGAAGTTTTGGTCAAGGCATCAACTCTCAATGAACTACAACGGAGAGTACTTAAAGCTGAAGCAGCTTTGAGAGAGAAAGAAGATGAGAACGACATCCTCCAACAACGGCTCCATCAGTACGAAAATCGGTGGGCAGAGTATGAAGTTAAAATGAAATCTATGGAAGAAGTGTGGCAGAAGCAGATGAAATCACTACAGTCCAGTCTCTCCGTTGCAAAGAAAAGCCTTGCTGTTGATGATGCTGACAGAAACTCTGATGCCTCAACAAATATGGTTGATAATGGAGAATATAGTTGGGACCTCGGAAGTAGAAATACCACTAGCCGTGACAGTAATGGAGCAAGATCTGCTCCCCGAGGGATGAATAGAGAAATGAACACAGGATTAAGTGTCATAAGTCGCTTGGCTGAGGAATTTGAGCAACGAAGTCAAGTATTTGGTGATGATGCCAAGTTCTTAGTGGAGGTAAAATCTGGTCAGGCAGAAGCTAGTCTGGATCCTGACCGTGAATTAAGAAGATTGAAGCAGATTTTTGAAACTTGGAAGAAGGATTACGGGAATAGACTGCGAGAGACAAAGGTAATTCTTCACAAACTTGGAAATGAGGAAGGGAGTGCTGATAAGCAAGTGAGGAAGAAGTGGTGGGCAAGGA
The DNA here is from genome assembly GCA_023531295.1 of Papaver armeniacum. Taxonomy (NCBI): domain Eukaryota; kingdom Viridiplantae; phylum Streptophyta; class Magnoliopsida; order Ranunculales; family Papaveraceae; genus Papaver; species Papaver armeniacum. Next base: position 71,676 of record JAJJWW010006483.1, read on the forward strand.
GGAACAGCATGAGGATAAATTAGTTTTATCCATAATAGATTCCACTTTTTGGTTTGTTTGGTATTTTATTTTGGTGTAGATTTGTTGCAAATGAAAGTAAAGGGGTGTTTTGGTGCATTTTTCACACTAGTAGTAGTTTAACTGTATATAAAGTTTATGATATAATACCACTTACTCGAGGAAATCTAAAATTTTATATATCCTGCTATATTTTTTCATTCTGCCTTCAGAGAAGGGTGGGGAATCTGGGGATCTAAATTTAAAGAGGCTGGCCAAACAACAAGTTTTCGGACACTCGCATTAGCCTTATATATTTAGCAGGTTAGTTTTGTCATCATGCACTAGTTTAGCTGTTTACGACTTTGAACCAAAGTAAACTTCTGCAATGTAGACAAAAGATTATTTTGAGCTCGAGGGTTAGCGAGTTTTTGACTGTTGCATATGTGCCTATCTAAAATAGTGCCATCCAGTTGGGAGAAACGAAGCCGGTTATATAAGTTCTAGATTCAATAAAGAAGCACTGAAACAAGTTGGACAATGATGGTACTGATCAGCCTGGCTGTTAGGTTCAAAATAGAATAAGCATCATTACAAGTGCAATGCAGCAGGATAGAACTACTGAGTATTACTTAACAAACACTTAATCTTAAAACAGTGCAGTTCTCCAAACAACCCATTAGATTACAATTATAGTTTTCAGTTTAATATCTAACACCATTAGACAGCCTTTAATATCCATGACTAATTTGTTGTAATCCCTTTGTTTTTAGCGAGCTTCGTACTGCACAACTGCAACAAACAAAACCATCAGCTTAGGTTTGTTGATCCAAAACAAAACTATCAAAATACATCCCCAATCTGACTAACATACATTTTCAGAGAAAGGTTATTGTCGAGAAATCATAATTCAACTTGTTAACATAGTTTTCTAAGAAAACTAATGCATATATAATGTTCAATATACCACCATCCCAAAGGGGGTCAAGCACCCATCAGAATTACATGTGGAGACCCCTTTGTTAGCAGAAAAATCATAACTTATGTGAGGGCTAGGTATCTTTCTGTAATTCATATATTGGTCCACGCCTAACTATATGCTGGGCACTCAAATAAGTATAAATAGCAAAACCAAATACAGATAATAATCCTGCCTAAGAAACAGCCACAAATGAGACAATGTGCTGTTTAAGTTTACAAGTCCAACCTTACAGGCTTGACCAGTATTCACCATAACTTGCATCAAAGTTGCTCAGCAGCAGTTGAAAATTTTCCATTTTCTTAAGCTTTAGTTACTACGACTTCTTTCAAAATTATGTTTCTGCAGTTTCAGCTCAAATCCTAATGCTAAGACTTCTGCATAAGTTCATCGATGTTTCTGCAGTTTTTATCCTATTTGATGGATCCATGAGTTTTCATAACCTAATATAAAATGCTATAAGACACCAATTACAGACAAATGTAAGAACCCCTAGAAATACACATCCAAAGCAGTTGATATTTACAAAACACACATATTTACTGCAGGACACAGGTCTAACAGGAGACTAGCCACTAGTTACACAGTTCCAATAAGGTAACAAGAGAAATATATGCAGTCAGGTATCTAGCAAAACTGCCCCTTTTTGCTATATAGGCATCTACTTAGGGGGTTGTGAACTTGATACAATAGCTTATACTGCAAACATTAACCAAAAGGTAGGGTCTAAATCCTAGAAGTAACAAGCAGCAAGATACCAATTTCCAAAAAAATTCACCACTCCGGAATCCAAAATTAAACTAAAACCCTAGATTTGAAACTTGAAGAATCATTTAATAAATCAAACAATGTTTCGGCAATTTCAAATAAAATTTAGGGTTTAAAGTTCAGTGGAAACTACTTACTTCGTTTGGTTCGCTTCTTGTAAAGTATGCGATAACCACACTCCCTACACTGAATCACATCTCCCGGCTTAAGTGTGTTCTCCATCCCACAATCTAACAACCAAAACAAGATTTTATAAGACACAAAATTCACGAAGAGTAAAATCAGAATCCCTTTTCAGTAGAAACAAAATCAAATTGATTTCACTAACACATGTAAGAATTACCTCCACAGATGTAACTGACTGGTTCTTGAGCAGGATCCATGGATGGAAGTTAGAGATTTCAGGGTTTCTGGACACAAAAAAACAAAAAGAAACTCAAATCAGGGTTTTACAAAGAGAAAGAACTTTCAAAGATTAAAAGCTCTACTTCTTTGTTCTATGGAGAAGACGGCTTACGCTGAGAGGATTTTAACGGAGAAGATAATGTTTGTCCACGAAGGATTTTGCTAGGGTTTTAAAAGGGGCTTTGTGCTTTTTTATTTAATAAACAGTGGCAGCCTCCAAGAAGCGGTGGTCAATTTTTAAGAAAGTAAACAACGAGTATTACTATTGGCACCCGCTGGAACTACTCGGGACATCCGACAGGTCAGCAATTTCGCGCAAGACACTGTGGGCTACTAGCTGCTGGTATAGTTGCAGCATAATATCAACTAGCTTTGTGCAGTGCTAAACATAAAATTTTAAGTATTATTTTGGTTTGTGTTCTATATACTACGTGGTATAAGAAACAAGCTTGGTAAAGGGGCGGCATGAAATGGTAGAGGGGCGGCAAGTGTGATAGCAATGTCCCTCTTATTGGTTAGGGGGTGTCCTATAGGGGGTGTAGATTGAGATTACCCTTTTCACCTCAAATGGTCTAATTTACCCTTACTTTTTTGATTGAAAAGACTGAATTGTCCTCCATCATATAAACCTAATTATGAGAAGAATCAAAATCAGTTTTTTTTTTTGTTTCATCTTCTCCACTTCCATTGTAACCGTAAGCACCACCTCCATTAAAGTCCGAAAATTCATCGTCTTCGATTAATCGGCGATTCGCAAAATTGATAATCGTTGATTGAAGTCTACATTATAGATGACGAATAAGAAGAAAGTTGACGAAGATTGTAGCGATTCTAATCAAGCAAATGTTCCATTAGGTGAAGAACAAAAATCTCAACTCCAAACCCCTCCACCGGAGAAATTAGGTGGAATGACATACATGAGGTATGTTTTGCGGAACCCATTTAGGGTTTAGTTTAATTTGTTCGTTTTAATTTCAATTTCTATCAAAAATTATTAGGTGAAAAATCAAGTTTCCATATCCTTGGTTTTGGTTAGTTACGGTTGCAATTAGTTCCATTATGAACCGTATATGAAGCTTTTGATGCTCGTACGGTTTGTAACAATAGAAATTTGCTGAAATACCAACCGTATGTTCTTAAGTTTCAGAAATTTTTACCAGTTACGGTTGCTAACTTCCACGGAATTACGAACCGATTTTTTCTCTGCATGTTATATTATTTGCTTACGGTGTCTATTTGTATGTTAGTTACCAACCGTGTATTAGGTACGGTTCATAATTGTGTACATTTGCAACCGTATATTATCCTGTGTTTGAAAACTTTTTGTCAAGTATTGTTACGGTTGATAACGATAAGAAAGTTACGAACCGATTTTTTCTCTGCATGTTATATTATTTGCTTACGGTGCCTATTTGTATGTTAGTTACCAACCGTGTATTAGGTACGGTTCATAATTGTGTACATTTGTAACCGTATATTATCCTGTGTTTGAAAACTTTTTGTCAAGTATTGTTACGGTTGATAACGATAAGAAAGTTACCAATCGATTCTATATACGATTTGTTTAATTGTTCAGTTACGAACCGTATCCATGATACGGTTTGACACGATTGTAAAGTTACAAACCGTATATTGTTTTGGTCACATTTTTTTGGTTTGTTTGTTACATTTTGTTTGTTTGTTCAACCCTTAGGAATTCATTCAAATTATTACTTGTGTAGGAATCCTGATAGGGTGAAGAAAAAGAGAGGGAATAACTTAACTCCTATTGATCATACACCCACTCCTCGTGGTGACAAGCATTTAGGGGTAGATTATAGAGGTGTCCCCAAGAATGCGAAGAAGAAGAAGAATCAATTTGAGATTAGGCTTAGAGAACCATATGTAGGTAACTCTGGTGTTGAATTAGAAGGAGCTGAACCTAATGATCAAGAAATTGAAGAGGTAGGAGTTGAAAAGAACTTTGAAGAAGCTGATGATGAATCCAATGTCGAAGAAGAGGAGGATAAACAAGGAAATGGTGAAGATGAGGAAGAGGAAGTAGATAATGAAGATGAGGAAGAGGAACCAAATGATGAAGATGAGGAAGAGGAAGCAAATGATGAAGAAGGAGTACAAAACAAGGGGAAAGAAATTGTTGTAGCTACAACTCCAGCTCGACTAAACCAAGGAAAGAAAAGAAGCCGAGAAAGGAACCTGCACCAAAAGGGTTGCATATTCCTAAAGGAAAAGACCTGTTGTTGCCAAGGAAGAAGAATAAAAGACCTTGGGGCGAGGCACCAGATAAGTCCTCAATCTTATTTGGTTATACCAATTCCTGGGCCGCAAAAGTCTGTGAGACTAGGGTATGTTTCTCTTAACACATTGTTTTGTTTTAAGTTATTTCGTTTTCATTAATCTCAGTTTAACAAAATATGTTTGTATTGTTTGTAAGGATCATGCAAGGGCAATCAAATTGGTCAAGCATCAAAGATCTAGTCATTGGCATTTAGGTGACGAATGTGGTGATGTTCGTACTCTAGTTTCAATATCAGGATTAGGGCCTGGAATTCTGAATACCCAATCGGAGTATGATAGTATAATGGTATCTGCCTTCAGGGAACGATATTAGCCAGAAAACGATACTTTTCATCTCCCATTTGGAGAGATGACAATAATATCGGACGATGTGAAGCAAATTCTTGACTTGGAAGTTGAAGGAAAATCTGTGTATGAAGGTTTTGATAACAACATATCTTGGACTGATCTTTACAGCTTTGTTGAAGAAACACTTGGGTGGGGTAAATACGAGATCGAGATGGAGTTTATGTTGGCTGGTGGTTATGACCCTTCGGAACCAAACAAGATTAACAAGGTAAAGAAGCGGTTGTTGAAAAATTTGAGGACGAAGTTTGGAGACACCCTCAAAAAGCAATTGGCAGGTGAGGTGATAGATGACATAAGGGCTAGGCGTACAGCCACAACATATTTGTTGTATTTTATTGGGACCGTATTCATGCCCGATAACTCGGGAAATAGGGTGAATGTCCATTACCTACAATTGTTGAAGGATTTGAAGAAGACCAGAGAGTATTCGTGGGGCACCGCCACGCTTGCATATCTACTTGAAAGTCTAAGAAAGGCCTCGAGGGCTGGAGCTACTAAAATTCTTTGGGAATGTTGCGCTTCTAATGGTAAGTTTGGTTACATTTTATCATTTTTTTATTTTATGATTGTTTGTTATATTTATCTTTTGTATTCATGTCTCAATTGCTTAAATTGTTTTATATTTTTCTAGGCATGGGTGTATGAACACTTTCCGAGCTTGAGACCTCTTACTGAATGGGAAGAAGATGACGATAGACCTACAGGAAAGAACTTTATGTTCACCGGTAGACAAAAAAGGAACAAAGAAAAGAGGCTCATTGAAGTGAGGCAGGAAATAGATGCTTTCACTGTTGAAGATGTTATCTTTGACCCTTATTTGAGGATTCAAAATGGAGTTGATGTTCGTCAGTTCACACATATCTCAGGCTACAACGGACCATTGTATCATGCCACAGGTTATGTTATGACCAATCCTCGTCGAACTCTACGCCAAATTGCTCATTTTCAAGAAAAAGTCGTTAAGGAAAACTTCAAATTATCCAAGGATGGATCCGAGACAAGAGGCCCCACCATTGTACTCAACTACCGCCCAACTCCGATGATTGATGTTTGGAACAACCGTCATCAACAACAATAATAAATCCAAGCGGGAGAGGCAACGGCTTGTAACAACACGAAAGAAGCTGTTGATGATTACATTGATTGGTATTATCATTTTGGTCATACACATGTTATTAATAATGATCCGGAGGCCCAGCCACTTATTCAAAAGGCAATAGAAAAAAGGAAGGCTGCCGAGGAGAGCAAAGAGATAAAAGGACTATTTGGTATGACTTGGAGGAAACTATATTTCATGACGGTACGTAACTTTGTTATCCTCATGACTTGGAATTTACTTCTAATTTATATTTCTTGGGTTATGGAATAATCTCTTAAGACTCTTTTTAATGTGTTAATAGAAAGAGCGAGGACAACAGTTGGCAAATAGTATGACTTCATGCATCCGTGCTAATGGTGTGATTAACGCTCCTCAACAAAGGACCTTACAAGAGCAAATAAGGAACATGCATGATCCAACCAGGAAATAATTGTATGAGGGGTTGGTCACCGAATAAAGAGGCTTAAAGAGGGGCAGAAAGTCCATTGGAGGTGCGAGTACTAGCCATAGTCAGCCGTCATCTAGCAGCGAAGAGACGCCTTTGGAAGAGGATGTGCATGGTGTGGGTACTAGCCAAAGAGGTGGTCGTGGTCGCGGTGGTCGCCGTGATGGCCCTCGCACTCGTGGTGGTGGTGGTACTACCAACAAAAGAGGTCGTGGTCCTCGTGGTTAATTATGGTTATGTGACATTTGATAGCAGGACAACTTCTTATTTCTTAGCTTTGTGTGGTTGTTTTTAGTTTATGGATATTATCAAGAACTAATGGTTGTGTGGTTAGTTTTTAGCTTATGGATATTATCACGAACATGTTATGAATTGTGTGGTTATGGATTTTAGCTTATGAATTACTTGGAATGAATTAACATGTTATCAACTGTGTGGTTAGTTACTAGGAATCAATTAAAATTGAGATTTTTTGAAGTTATTCTATGTGATACGGTTGGTAACAAAAGCAAATTAAAAACCGTACGCTAGTTACGGTTGATGACAACAAATTCTTAAGAAACCGTATGCTAGTTACGGTTTGTAATGAAGCAAATATACAAACCGTACATTACTCTGTAACTTCCAGATTTAGAGAACTCATGTTTACGGTTGGTAACTATAAGTATAACGAACCGTAACTATGGTATAAATAAATTTTGCAGAGTTACGGTCGGTAATTGTGCTTCGGTAAGGAACCGTAACTCTGGTATATGCAATTTCTACAGAGTTACGGGTGAAACTGACGCTGAAGTTTTGGAGAGCTCTATTCAAGAATGGAGACGATGGAAAAGGTCGAGTTTTCAATACTTACCTCATTTCAACATCCTTAAAGACTTCTATCGCACTCGTAAGCCTGGATATTAGTATCCTTTTAAGCTGCATCAAAGAAAATGAGTTGTAATGTCATTTATATTTATAATGGTTTAATGGTTGTAATGTTGGTTTGGTAATGAAGATGGTTCAATGGTTTTAATTGAATTATATTTGTTTGGCTTGTGTTTCAGTGTTAGTTACGGTTTGTAACTATATTATCATTACCAACCTTAACTAACAATGGCTGGTACAATCTGTTTCTAATCATACTTACGGTTATTAAGTATGTTATTGTTACCAACCGTAATTTACACTGATACCTTGGTTTCCACTCAAATTAGCTAATCAAATAGATATGTTTGTGAACAAAATACTTCATATATTATCTAATCAAATAGACATGATATTGTCACTCATATCACATTTAGTCAAAATAGCAAAATACAAATTATAAAATGGGCTTCACCAAGACTTGAAAACATTTAAGCATCCTCTTCATCATCGGTCATAACTACGAATTGCTTCGGCATAGACAACATTATGGCCTTCCATAATTCAATCCTTTTCTCAAATCGATTGCACCAAGTCTTGGGGAGTTCACCGTCACAACCAAATTCCCTCCACAATGGAGGTAATGGACTTCCTTCATGCAATCGGAGGCCGATGTAATGATTTCCTTCCACGTACCCCATGACAACAGTTTTTTTTATTGACAAGTCTTCGTCAAACGGTATTCTTGTTGGTGCAAATGTAGTGCTCATGTCTCTGGAGATTAAATGAATGACACAATTGAATGCGTTGGCGAGTAGTTGGCCACATATAGGCATGCGCATCCAATATTGGCTTGTCAAACATATATTACCGGTTAACCGCCTTTCCATTTCCTTGAAGCTCTCATTTAACACCTCATCGGTTTCGTTTCTTTCAACCCTCATCATCGGCTTATAGAAGTCGCGGTAACCACGTAGTTTAAGCATTTTTGCCTTACGTAAGTAACTTGGTCACAATCCCACCATATCGCGTCTTCAAAGGGTCCAAGTTGATCCACGAAGACGTGGTAACCACAATTCCCATCACCATGAACATCCTCCGTAGCCTTGATATAACCACGAATATAGTCGGGGAAAAACGAAGGTAATATTCATAGAGAATGTAATGGTTCCGGCTATATCTTCCATTCTTGTCTCTAGGTAGTGGTTTAGGCACTCCTTTTAGATGAATCGTCTCCTTCTCCTTCTCCTTTTCAACCATCGGACTCTTTCCATTGTTCCTTACTAATTGTTTAACACCAACTTTACCAATAAGTCTTTTTATTGAACTATCTTGGGAGGAAACCTCGAGTCCGACATAGGAACCTTGACCTTTAACTCCATCATCTTTTTTTCCACTTTCTTTACGACCATTTCCTTGAACAACAACTTTGCTTCTTTCTTGTTGTTTAGAGCGAAATACCGGACCTTTTCCTTTAACATCAATTTTGCTTGTTGCACTTTCTTGAGTAGGAAGCTCGATACATTTTTGTTGTACATTTCGACAGCTTGGTTCTCCTTTATCCGCTTGACCTCTTTTTCGTTTGTTTCTACCTTGAACATCATCCTCTTCCATCTCATCCTCCACTTCATATTCCTTTCTCAACCATTCATAACCACAAGGATCTCTTTTCTTTGATTCTTCCGCCAATTCTCTTGCTTTTTTATTTCCTACGTACCTCTTTTTTTTTTGGTAGGAGGCCTCCCTTACCCTTCCCCTTTGGTGGTTCCTTGATATCATACCTAAATTGTGGATATACGAAATCTCTCAAGTTACTCAACCATATTTGCCTTTGACCTTGGCTTAGTGTAGCATATTTCTCGGCTAGGGCTTTTCCAATCTCGGTATCGGCAAACGTTCCTCCAAATTGTGGATCAAAAATTATTTCACGGAATGTTAATTGTTGCCAAAAGGGATCAACATCTTGAATCAGGATCACTTTGTCTTGATATGTGGCTATAATATGCCGACATGGGAGTCCCAAACTTGTCATGTTTGGACAAACACACTCTTCTTCATAATCCCCCAATTCATAATGTTGTACTTCATACATTATCTTCTCAATTGCTTTGTGCGAAACTTGATGTGTAATTCCCCTTAGCCACTCATTGTCTATCCATCTAGTGTGTTGTTTACTTCGGCTTTTTTCAAAAGACTCCGTAATTCTGTCGTGATCACGGAGGAAATACGAATGCATGGCTTCATATAACGTAACTAACCCACCATTACAACTATGAAGTTTCTTCTTCAACCGGTTGTGAGATGACTCCGCCGTACTTGTAGCTTGGTTGTCATAGTGCCTATATTGGTTAGTGAACGCCGATACGAACTTCTCTTTGTGAGGATCCAACCAATTATCAAACAAATACTTCACAACACTTGGATAACCTCTTTTCCAATGAGCCACTAACATACGAGCTCTATCCTCATATTCATCCACGGTGATAGAATAGGTCAAGGCTCTCCACTCCGTTTTGAAACTTTCCCATTTTAGTTCCGCCAACTTGTCATCGTTCTTAAATTTCTCTTTGGCATCATCTTGTTTATGTAACGGTAGTTCCTTTATTCTATCCATTTCGCTTTTTAGGGTTGGACGGACAAGGCGCATGCACTTAGTTTCAATACTTTTCTACAAGTGGAACGTGCAAAGAAGGTTATGAGCTTCCGGGAAAACCCTCCTTAGTGCATTCAACAAAGCTTGCTCCTTGTCGGTAATAATCACCTTTGGAGTATATCCCTCTACGTAGAATAACTTCACTTGTTCTAGTGCCCACACATAGCTCTCTTCGAGCTCATCTTTCAAGAAGCAAAAACCAACACTAAAAGGAGCATTGGTAGAAGTTTGCCCGACAATGTTCAACAACGGCATTTCAAACTTGTTGGTTTTGTATGTGCAACCCATTAGAAGCACTTGATGAGAGCATCGTGCCAACTTCACAAACTCAGGATTAGCCAATAAAAGATGTCTTATTCGTCCTTTCTCATCATCATCATCGTAGAAAACCGAGTAATTATGCAACTCCCCCAAATTCCTTAATTGTTGCATTTCGTTCCTTTGTTCCCATTTCTTAGCCTTCAATTTTTTTCTTGCGTTGTAGATGTTATCTAAAGTAGAAGCATTTTGTGGGTTTATTTCCTTTAAGTGAGCGAGGATATCAACAGGCTTCATACGAATTTGTGTCAGTGATTCTACGATCTTCTCTTCTTCTTCGGTAAGGCGTCTAACATAAGCGTGTGATAGCAAACTCTCCGGTATAGGGTGGTTATGATTACCACATACAACTTTCTCCAAAAACCACCTTTTTGCCGCGTTCTTTTTAAACTGAAGCTTGAAGGGGCATCGGGTCTTCTTACTGAAAGTAGTATTCTTCCTCTTTTTCTTTGGTACTTGCAAGGTATCCTTTTTTGCGTGACTTCTATGTTGTCCACTACACTCGCAAACCATTTGAAAGGCACTATCACTAGTGGTACCATTACAAACTATGATACACATAATCAACTTTCCTCGTTCTCTAGCCCACTTCTTTGCATCGTCTTTCTCCTTCCATGTCTCCTCGGTTAAATAGTGAGAGATAGAATCTTTGGTGAGAAGTTCATTTGCTAAAGGTTGGTCATCCATTATAGGAGGTACATCAACGACCTGGAAAAAATATACCAACATTAGTCTAATCGAGGCAATAAAACGAAAACATATATGAATAAACGGTTGGTAAAGAAAGAGAATAAACAAACCGTAACACAGTTACGGTTGGTAACTGTCATCCTACAACATACCGTAAATGCATCAAAGAGAATGTAAAACACACACTTAAATATGCGGTTGGTAACTAAAATTCACCAATACACCGTAATATGGTGTCGGTTGGTCTTGATTTATACATTAGTAACCGTAACTAGTGCAGTAAATACTCACATGCATAGGATAACTTACGGTTGGTAACTACTGCACGTACTTAGCAACCGTAATTATGGTACGGTTTGTAATCCAACAAATTTAACCAACCATAACTGGTATAATTTCTGGGTTTTCCCCAAAATTCAACCAGTTACGGTTGGTAAAAACATATTTATGTACCGTAACATGTAGTTACGGTTGGTATTATGCTAATTTCCAACCGTATGTTCTTCTGAAATTTATAAAAATTTGATCTTTTTACGTACTTTAGATAATTTTGATCAACAAAAAGCTAATGAGAACTAGTTTAGAAGTATACATGGTCATTTTCAGTGCTGGGTTCTTCACTTTGTTGGCTAATTTCTTCAATTGGTTGAGATTGACCTTCACTTTGGTCTAAAACATCTCTACCATCTAAAAAATACTCCATATCAGGATCTCTATCAAGAGGTATGTAGTACTTGTTTTCTTTATCATATAGAGATTCACCCACCTCAAATTTGCCACTGGAATCACTCATTTTGGTGGAGTGAATCAAAATCTAGGGTTTCACAAATATCACATAAGTTTTCTTTTTCTTCTCCTCATTTTTTTTTTTTTTATAACTCTAAAAATCTGATTTTAGAGTTATAATAAGTGAAAATTAATTATCAACATTCATCTTGATTATCAACACTAATCTTGATTATCATTACTAAACTTGATTATTAACAATAAGGGCTAATTAGTCATTTCCAGATTTTCATTGATAAGGGGCACTTGAATTTCCTTGTAATGACCTTTTTTGTCTTATTAGATTGCCGCCCCTTTACCAAGCTTGGTAATTGGCGGTACGAGTTATCAGAACTTTGCTTGATTTCTTCGTAATGATTCTTCATGACTACACTTTAGGTTTTTTTTTAATGAGCACCAAAGCTGCTTATGCCAAAATAAATAAATAAATTGCTCAGTGGATTATTTCGTTTCTTTTCTTGTATCTTTCGTCATTGTTTTAGTGACTCTTTGATTTATTAAATTTTGCCTTTGATTGTCAAAAAAAAAAAAAAAACTGCTTATGCCAAGGCCAATCAAGCAATGCCTTGTCCTATTGTGTTAAAGTTTCAGTTTCTTCAGCCTTTTTTGCTACACATATTTACACAACTGGAAGGGCTTATAAACAAGGATTTCTTCGTTCTGAATGTTTAGAAATCTCAATACATATTTAGAATTATAAAGTTAACATATAACTAGCACAATAACCAAGCAAATGGAAATATAACCATGATTTGAATAATGGAATTTAAAGACTTCAAGATTGCAAAGACGGTGCAAATTTAAAGAACTAGATTAGAAGAGACATCCAACTTTAGTCGACATCCTCGAAACTGGGTTTTTGTTGATTGCACGACTGCATTATTCATCCGATGATAACTCACCTTCTTACTAAGCTTATTTCTCATCTTGTATCATACGCTGATAACTCACCTTTTTACGAAGCTTATTTCTCATCTTGTATGTGAAATTCTCATAGGAGTTCATTGATTCCACCTTTCTTGCTGTGTTGTTCATCTTCTGAACGGTATTTCTCAGCCTCTTATCCCAACCTTCTAATACCAGTATCTGACAACCTCCCTTTGGTATCTGTAATTTTGATCGTACTTTTCCCCCTGTTATCTTGTCCATGCAAATACATTCAATATACCATTTGCATCCATATCAAAACATATTGTTAACTGGGGAACTCACGAGGTGCTCGAGAAATTCCTCCTAACTGAACTGACCCAACAAGTTATTGTCACTAGTACAAGTTATCTCACCCTCATACACCTTAACCAACATATTACTTTGATTGTCCACACAGGTATAAACCAGGAGAAAGGACGGTGACATCCGAGAATACAAAGTCCCGCACCAGATCATTACACTCATCATTCAATTGAGCATCTAGCGGTGCAACACCATGAGCTACAACCTCGTCAGGGTCGATGCTCTTGCAAAGTTCCTTCCCGTTGAAAAAATCCTGCAATAGAGGTTGAACCTTTGAAATGACCCACCAATGAGCACAACTTCGTGAATACCTTGTTCATCTTAGTATCTTCAAACACTTCTCAACGGGTTCCATACATTTCAAAAACAATACCAAGTTCAACTGTTCGAATTTAGCATGAGCGATGGATGTATAAAAATCAACTCCTTCATACAGAGCAACAATTTCAATGGTCGACCTTTTGCAAGATGATTTCAACCTCCTAAATAGCTTTTGGGTTTCCACTAACATCCATCTTGATCTTGTACTTCGTATTGAACTCCTGAAGAAAGTGATACACCATCCTGTTATCAAAATCCTCTCCTCCAAGATGTGTATCTCCAGATGTAGCTTTGACTTTAAAAATGCCGCCATCAATGGTGAGTATTGAAACATAAAGAATACCACCACCAAGATCAAAGATAAGAACATTCTTCGCACCAACACCGGTTGCTTTTTTTATCAAGACTATAAGCAATACCATCTGTCGTTGATTCATTGATGACTCGAAGTACATTAAGGACTGTAATTTTACCAGCATCCTTGGTAGCTTGGCATTGGAAATCATTAAACTAACAACAATATTGACAATTGCACTTAGGTTTACTTGGCTGAGAACTGTACATCCTTGCTCTTGTAACTGACTTGAATCATGGGTATCTTGTCTAGGCTAACAATGACTTTAAAGGGCCATATCATCTAAAGAAAGCTATCGCAGATTTTCCTACCAATTAAGTGCTTCACATCTACAAAACAGAGAAAAAAAAAACGAACTTGAGATGCTAACTCTAAGAGCCATGAGTTGTCTCTGAGTTCATGATATTAATATTCTCATGCAACAACAAATATTATAGAGCAATCGGGAGAAAAAAAAACATTAAAATTCATGAGATTTCATTACATGATATCATGAATATGCACATCAGCAATCTAGAAAACTGAACACTGTTCTGAAAAAAATGGAGATTCGGATTCACAGTCAACCACAATAGGAGAGGCCTATGACCAGCCTTCGATGACTAACATCACACAGCCAGTCCATAAGGATTAGCCAAGGGTGCTACCAGACCTGGACTGCTCTAACAAAAACCAAGAAACATGATTATTATTATTTTATTTTTTTACTTTCTATTAGATGATCTAGTGTCCAGATTTAGTTATCTGAGAATCTTGCCAGGTTGTGCTAGCTGTAAGGATTCTCATTTATTGTTTTAGTTGCATTTATTCATAGAGTCACATGTATCCTGTTGAGTCATAGTCGTGTATATATATAAAAGTAATAAGTCATATAACTCTCAATCTTATCTTTGTTCAATTAATACATTCACAGTTCTAACATGGTACCAGATACCTAAAGAGAATTCTAACTTCTCTATGATCATGCAATTCACCATTAAACCTGCAACTTTTTTTCAATGAAAAGAACTACACAGACTCATCAAGCATCTTCTGCTGTATCACATCAATAATCTACTCATCAGGTACAAAATCATGATTTGTTTCTACCTTTACAATCCCCAACTAGATCACGACAACATGTGATTTCTTCTTAACCGTATACTTTTTCTCTTCCACCACCGCAACCAACACCATCTTCATCTCATTTTACTTCTTCACCACTCACATCTCATGTATCACCTCTTGTTTCACAAAGATCTCCATATTTTCTTCAACATACACCGATTCAATTTCCGTCTTATAATACATATTTTCACAATTTTTCTCAACAATACAGATCTTTACATCAACCGATACCTAATCCTGTTACATATCAACAATTACAACCTCAACACCGACCTCAACAACAACAATATACCTTTCAATTTCAACAACCAACATACAATCCTTTATGTTTCAAAGAAAATTTAGCATTCCTTTTCCTAATATTGCAGTCAATTAAAAAAAAAAAGCTATATTTTAACAATGTCGGTATTATATATTAGTTAGTGAATTCCGTTCTACGGTCGTGTCCACCTAACCATTATCCGAGAGTTGAATAGTTCGAATTATCTTGTATGGAAAGATCAAGGTCTTTGTGTATGGTTCTGGGACATTCTCTATACTTGACCAGCTTCTTTATGTATGTGATAAGGTCATATATGGTAGTAGGAGATATAATGGCGCTGTTGATGAAGGGATAATAATGTGGTTGTGTGAAGTAGGTTCATGATGAATTACGTGAGCAGCATGAACACGGCGTGTACTCCTCCTCCACCACCACCATACCACGTCTCCTTCATGACTAGCAAGATCCTATGCCGCATTGATTTGAAAATAAGAAACAATTAAACAATTACTCGATTTTTTGACCACAACGGGAGTAGCAAAAATCTAGCCAGGAAAAAAGAATTCAATAACAAAAATACCGGCATAGACTAAAAAACAACACAATTCCGGAAGTGTAGCCGGCATGCTCGTAAGTGTTTTCTTATTCAATGCCCGACTTGCATCTACGATTTAGTCAACATCTAAATCGTGCATTAAAAATAACAAAATTATCATCATAAAACAAAACGAGCACAAATCACATTATCAAGGACATGGCTTATATATTGATAGCGTTATTGATGTAATTGTATTTCGTTCTTGTGTGTTTTTAGTCGTGGGTACCTTGCTTATGACAGTGACCATTAATAAATGGATTAATATTTTACTATTAATGAATATTGACATGCTATATTCTCAAACAAGTCTTAACATACTTATCTTCTTGTCAAGCCAATTATTATATATTATAGTGTTTTGTGGCAAGGGTCAACTCTGTTCCGGTTGAACAATATCTATAGTTCCTCCTAATTTCTTCAAAGAATTATGTATCCAACCACCTTCGTTTGAACATTATCAGTGTCGGCATACTCAGACACTTTTATTACAACGCCGGTATGCTAGTGTCTTGTATGCTCGACAAATTAAAATCAATGCCGGATGAACTTGAAAAAGAAAAACAATGCGGACAATATATTGAAGACCATGTAGGATGGGGTATTGCGGCACGGAGAGAACTATGAAGACCATTTCACGGTGGTGTTGTTTGGTATAACCATGGCGAGAACGCAAATTATCATCGGATCAAGATTCAAACTAAAACATTTGTTCTTAGATGACATGAAGACTAGAGATCTTTGTTGAAACTCATCTCAACCAAATTCTTTTACCTCAAAACTTTTCCATCTAATTTCACCCAAATGATGATGATTTATACTAATTATTATGTTATTTGGGGGTAGATTAGGAATTACCAAAAATATATGGATATGTACCTCCAATTTACTATTTAAATCTCATTTTTGTCTTTTTCTTATATCCCCCAATTAGTTTATGTATCCCCCAATTACGCGTTCTTATATATTGATTTGTACCAATCTTTATGGATTTGTTGATGGTTCCATTCCTTCAGAATAACTTATGATTATGATAAAAAACACTCAGGTTCCGAATCCAAATTATCATGAGTGGTTACAATTCGATAAGTTTGTTGGATCATGTATCAATGCTTCTGTGGATAAGTCTTTATCATCTGAAATTCTTGGCAAGCTATCTGCAAGGGAGAAATGACTACATCTTGCAAAGTTCTTCACTGAACAATTCTTTGCCAGGAAATCGATGATACGATCTCAATTACATTCTATCAAGAAAGGTTCGTCTATGATAAATGATTTTTTACATCAAATCAATAATATCTCTGATTCACTTGAAGAAATCGGTGAACTTGTGCCAGATGCAGACCTAGTTATGTATGCTCTTAAAGGCTTATGAAGGTAATATATTCACTTTATGGTAAGTGTTCAACATTGAGAACCTCCTCTTCCTTTCTCTGAGTTAAGATCTAGATTGATCAGTCATGAGCAATTTCTAGAGGAATAAGAAACAAAATCCTTATTTTCTCTTGTTTCCTATCCCACAAACTCAGCCTTTTATGTCAAAAAGAAACATCCATCTTATAATTCTGCTTTTCGTAAACCTAGTATGCCGCATGGCTTTAACTATTTCAACAACTCAGCTTCTCCTTCTCCATTTAATTCTTCATCACAAGCTGGTTTTAAGTAGACTGAGTTCAATCCAACTCAGAAACAAGTTGTTGATACTCCTATTCCTTATCAAATTTGTCTCAAGATTGGTCATATTGCTAATAGATGCAGATTTAGATATATAAATTCCAAGAATAGTGGTCCTCCTCCTAAGAAGGCCTTTCTTGGTCTTAATCTCAGTGCAAGCAGTAGTACTGATCCTACTCCTTAGTTTCACAATGAATTTGACTATAATGTTCAACTTCCTTCTAATTTTGAATCTGGTGGTTATTGATGACATAGTACATATGGTCCTGTGTGGATACCAGATTCTGGTGCATCTAGTCATATGACAAATGACCTATCTTTATTGTTGAATCATCCTTTTTCAGATTCTGGTCATGATCAAGTAATGGTAGGAGATGGTAAGCTTCTTCCAATATCTTTACAAGGTTTTTATGTTTTATCTACTTCAAGTAATGACTTTTCTCTCAATAAATTTTTATATGTTCCACATCTTCAACACAACTTATTGTCTGTTGCTAAGTTCACAAAAGATAATCATTGTGCTTTTATCTTTTATCCATGGGGTTATGAAATAAGTCCTTGAGGAACATCCATATTCTTGATAAATGCAAAGTGCAGGATGGCTTATACCCTATCAAGACTACTTCATATGTTGCTCTCTCCTCAGTTATGGCTTCTCCAACATTGTGGCACTCAAGATTAGGTCACCCTGCTCCAAAAATACTTCAAAAGCTTGATGTTGTTGCTTCTATCAAGTTATCTAGTAAAACAATTATTTTAGTTTGTGGTTCTTGTCAGTTAGGCAGAATTAAGTGTATTCCCTTTCAGTATACCAGTTCTGTGTCTACCACTCCTTTTGTACTTGTTCACCGTGATATCTAGGGACCTCATGTGCAATCTCATCTTGGCTTTAGGTACTATATACTTTTTTGTAGATGATTGCACCAAATTAAATTGGATTTATCCTATGAAAAATAAATCAGATTGCACTCATTGTTTCAAAGTGTTTAAGTCTCTTGTTGAGAATCTATTTGATGTCAAAACTAAACACTTTCAGTGTGATGGAACACTTGAGTTGACTAAAGGCCCCTTTAGAGAATTTATTGATTCATGTGACATTGGCTTAATAATATCTTATCCTTATCTTCATCAACAAAATGCCTTTGCAGAGAGGAAATATATACATATTACACAGGTGGGAAATACTTTATCCTTCAATGCTTCTATGTCAAACAAGTTTTGGTTTGAATCCTTTTTAACTGATGTGTTTCTCATCAATAGATTACCCTCTAAGGTTTTGGGTTACAAATATCCTTATGAGATACTTTATCATTCACCACCTGATTACTCTATTCTCAGAGGGTGTCTATGTTATCCAAATCTAGTGCCCTATAAAAAGGATAAACTTAGCCCAAAATCCACAACTTGTGTATTTTTAGGTTATAGTATCCATCATAAAGGATACAGGTGATTGGATTTACAAACCCAAAGGATTTATGTTACTACTCATGTGGTATTTGATGAGAACAACTTTTATTTTGCTTCTAGTATTGTTACTTCTCCTTTTACAGCCTCTTCATCAGTTTATATTACTTATGGTGCTACTTCTACTGAGGTCTCTCTTGACTCAGCCGATGAACAAAGTGATGATATAACAGTTGTCTTACCAAAGGATAATTCTTCAAATGATACTTTTATTTCTTCTTCAACTGCTCATTCTCTTACTTCATGAAAGCATACAAGGTCCAAGTCAGGTACTCATCTACCTAAACCTCTTTCTAAGGATTTTGTAGCTATTTGTGCTCTTAAGCATCCAGTTCCTTTTACTCTTCTTAGCAAAGAGGCTTCTTCTTCTGATCTAAAAACTTTTAAAGAAGCAATAAAAAAACCTGTTTGGATTAAAGCAATGCATAATGAGGCTTTACATAATAAAAATATATTTGTTCATGTTCCTTATGATCCTTTTATGAATGTTCTTGGTTGTAAATGGGTTTTCAAGACCAAGCTCAATGCAGATGGCACTGTTGAGAGACATAAAGCTAGATTGGTAGCTAAGGGGTATCATCAAGTTGATAGAATAGATTTTGAAGATACTTTTAGTCCAGTTGTCAAGGCTACTACTATTAGATGTGTGCTCAGTCTTGCTTTATCTCAAAGCTGGTCCATTATACAATTAGATGTAAGCAATGCTTTTTTACATGAACATTTATTTGAAACTGTCTACATGGAACAACCACCTGATTTTGTTGATCTTCAACATCCTAATCATGTTTGCTTCCTCCAAAAATATCTTTATGGTCTCAAGCAAGCACCTAGGGCCTGGTATGATAGGTTCAATCAATATATTCTTACTTATGGTTTCACTAATTCTGTCTGTGATACATCCATGTTTATCTACCAAATAGGGGCTGCTCGGATGATCCTTTTGGTTTATGTTGATGACATTATTTTAGTGGGTTCTTCAGATGATCTACTTAACTCATTCATTACTTCTCTCAAGTCTGAGTTTGCTATGAAGGACTTAGGTCCTTTGCATTATTTCTTGGGTATTGAGGCTACCTACGATTCTAAAGCTAAGAAGTTATTGTTAACTCAAAACAAATATTCTTTGGACCTCTTGAAGAAGCATGATATGCTGGGTTGTAAGCCATGCAAAACTCCAGTTGCTCAAGGTCAAAGGGATTCAGTCTGTGATGGCACTGCTTTATCTGACATTACATCTTATAGGAGTTTAGTGGGTGGCCTTAAATATCTAACTCTTACCAGACCTGACATTATTTTTGCATTTAACTATGTCAGCCAGTTTTTACACTGCCCTACAAATATCCATCTTCAGCTAGCTAAGCGAATTTTAAGATATATCAAAGGTTATCTTGGTCGCGGACTTACTCTTACTTCTGGGAATTGTTCTAAGCTACAAGCTTACAGTGACAGTGATTGGGTTGGGTGTCCAGATACTCGTAAATTTACTTCTGAGTATTGTGTTTTTATTGGTGACAATTTTGTTTCCGGGTCTTCCAAGAAGCAACAAACTATTTCTCGTTCTTCCATAGAGGTTGAGAGTATCGTGGATTAGCCAATGCAGTTACAGAGATTTTATCACTCTCTTATTTGTTTGAAGAATTTTCAGTATATCTATCTCTTCCCTGCAAGTTATTCTATGGTAATCAAGGTGCTGGCAGTCTTACTGCTAATCCAATCTTTCATGCTCGTACCAAACACATTGAAGTGGATTATCACATGATTAGAGATCTAGTTTGATTTGGTTTTCTACGCGTTTCTTATGTTCATACCTTTCATCAGATAGCTGACTTATTCACTAAGGATATCTCCAAATCGCAGTTCAGTGTATTGAAAGCCAAACTAATGCCTCATGTATAGACATCAGCTTGAGGGGGATGTTAGATGATCTAGTGGTATGGATTTAGTTATATGAGAATCTTGCAAGGATGTGCTAGCTGTACAAATTTCTCATTTATTGTTTTAGTTGCATTTACTTCATAGAGTCACATGTATCTTGTGAGGCATAGTCCTGTCTATAAAAGGACTAAGTCCTGTAACTCTCAATCTTATCTTTGTTCAATCAATACATTCACAGTTCTAACACTTTCCAACAACACTATATAAATTGGATTAAGCAGTACTCTAGACAACTAATAGTAGATAACTAATAGACTTTCATTTCCATAAGCTATTCCAAGTGATAAATTGACATGAAACTGGGAACATGAAAATTTTCTTCCATATAGGGGTGTATAGAATGCTCGAAAGCCTACGACCTTCCATGTACCGCCCGGGTCCGAAGGAATTCATGGGCGCCCGATAGCCTGGCTTGCCCGGTAATTATAAATGGACGAACCCGGGTATTTGTTTAAACATTGGAGTCCAGCCTGTTTGCCTGCCCGACCTGCCTGACTGACCGGTATAGCTTGTTTCGTTACCATGTCTGCTCAATAACCCATCTGGATAATGTCTAAATTAGATAGGCTAAAGTATAAAACGTATACAAAGAAATCACTTATATATGTATATTTTTAGATTTTATAAACATAGCTTTTCCTTCTTTATTTCTTCTTTAACATCTTTAATTCTTTATGTTACTTTTTTTTTTTTTTTTGAGATTGTATTAACATGACTTTCGTAGTAATGAATATGAATTAAATTGCTTGACCTATTTCACATTAATAAGACAATTTATTGGGGTTGGATAAATTTTTGAATAGCATTTCACGGTAAGGAATATGAATTGCTTAAATTATCATTTGAACGGGTTACACATATACCATCGTTCAACAAATTAAAAAAAAAAAAAAAAAAACTAAATTACATACACTTTGAATTTTTGAATTGTTTTTTCTTGGGCCTGAAGCCTGCCCGGCCCGACCTGGCCTGGCATGTATTGTTTCACGGGTATGGATAGGCCATGGATAATAAATTCTTGCTACTGCCCTGCCCGGCCTGTTAAGCTAAATAAGTAGTAAGGACTATAAGTCCGTCCGGCATGTATTGTTTCACGGATATGGATAGGCCATGGATAATAAATTCTTGCATACAAAATGATAGTCCCATCTTGGGTGACCTTATAAGGGGTAACCTATGGGTTAAGCTACAAAAATAAAATCGGTTTTCTAAAAAATCAAAAGTAGTAAGGACTATTAAGTCCGTAAAAATTTGTCGGAACCCGTCAAACAAAGAAAAGTCGGTTTTAAAACCCAATTTTGGGACTAGGCTTCATCTTTCTAATCCACAACCAATTGAAGGCTTGGGCGAAAATGGCCTGCCCGGCACGAGGATAATAAAGTAAGTTTTACAAACCCCCTGCTTCCATAAGAGTTACTCTGTGCCCCCTTATGGTAATGATAATGGCACTCGATCCCCAATTAATGGGCATCGATTGCACTGAATCCCTTGGCCCAAAGATGACCTTTTTCATCAACAGTTAGGAAGGCCCAATCATCAAACATGTACTTCGGTTGGGGCTGAAATATCAGTTCTTTCTAATAACCTCTCCTCCAAGAAAAAACTAAATAATCATAAAACTAATCAATCATTAATCAATAAGTTATCTAACTAAGATTCTTCCTCTTCTTATGTTTATTCTGAAATATCAGTTCTTTCTAATAACCTCTCCTCCAAGAAAAAACTAGCGCACAATCCCTATATAGTTATCTACTAAGATTCTTCCTCTTCTTATTTTTATTCTTTCTTCCAAGAGAAAAACTTTTTGTTTCTGCAGTTGTTATACTTCATCAAAAATGGCGTCATCAGTTGTTGCTAAGGTAATGAGAGGAACAATCAAAAGAGTTAATACTCCTTTTAACCTTCATCGTCAGATGAGTGTGATGGTGAACAAGAGATCCATGTCTTCTTCATCCACCGACAGCAGCCTTGGTACTTGTTCCTCAACCAAGTATAAGTTTACAGATCATTTTCCTGACAGTGTGGTGAATCAAAACGATCTGCCTACGACTAAGAACGACTCTGACGCTGACTGGTTGCAAGTCGACATGCGAACCATGAATCAGACAAACAGCGTACCTCAATCCGGATACGGAGGCAAGGCGCCGTCATCGACCAAATCAGGGTCATACGGAGGTACTATTTCATTCATTTTCATTTACTTGTGCAACTGAACTTTTTCCTATGAAGTTATGTTTATGCGATTAAGTTGAACCTGTTAGAAACTAGTATTAGTAGTATATATATGTTTTACCTCATAAACCATAAAGCCAAAATCTAGATCTGATCATATGAACCTGAAACCCTAATTAGGGTTAACTATATATATATATATATATATATATATGTGTACGTGGTAACTGATGATGAGAGCGCACTCTTTTCATCCGGAAAAAAGAACAGATAAACTTATAAATTAGTAATTTTACCAAAGCCGAGCAAAATTTTAATTTACCAAAGAATAACACTGTTGCAAGTAGGTTTTTGGAAATATTATATTCGCTGAGCTCACCGTAGTAAGAGACTCAAGATATTTCCTAAGCTTTTTTGAGATGAAATGGAAAGTTACTTGATAGGCATAAGCTCTATCTTTTCAGATTTGTTTAACTGAAATTGGTTTTATTTTTCAGATGATGAAATTACTGAGATCCAAAGGAAGATGGATTACATGCCCATGTTTAAATGGAACGGCACATCATATGGATTTTGTGATGGTTGCGCAGACGAAGACAGCGATGGTATGTATGTCAAGATGCTAGTCCCAGATCTCGGAAAGGAAGATATAAAACAAGTACAGGTAGAACAGAAACTCCTGGGAGTAGGTGAATCTCCAGATGCATCCAGAACATTGAAGATGACTATGATAGTAGAGGTGTTACATGAGAAAGGAGATGTCAAGAAATACTCGACTCCATTTTATGTGAAGCCAGAAAATTACGAATTCAGTAATGTTTCAGCAAAGGTTCATCATGGTGTGCTTAGGATTTTCATTCCAAAAGTTAAGCCAGCCAAGATTGAGAATCTTACTTTTGATGTGAACCTGGAGCAATTAAGCTAGAGAAATAGATCATTCTTTTTCCACTCTTGTCAATATTAATTGGACGAGTACATATTACTTGTCAAGGGTTTAGAATATGCTGAGAATTTTCTTTTTTAAGTATAAGATTATTTAGACTTAAGCTAAATTGTTTATGAAGTTTTTATTTTCGTATTTTTTCTCCAGTGGAAAACAATGAATTTTTTGGATTTCACAAGGAAGAGAGTATCGATTTATTAGTTTTTTGTGTAAAGCATCATATATATCCTTGAGAAGTAAATCCTGTGATTCTGATAAACAAAATCAACATATATATACAAATTTTCATCCTCTTCTTAGACGTGATTTTCAGCTAACAACAAAGAGTAGAAAAACGGGTGTTCTCTCTCTCAAAGAGAGCAACATGAATAATCTTTTGCAATGCAGTACCGGGAAGGAGAACATCTATGGGGAATATTCCTCGATACGTGCTAGATTCTTATTCTTATGGAATGGTGAGACTAGTAGCGAAAAAAAAAGTACCAAGGGCCGAGGCAGTGATATAGTTTGCTGCTATGTTGCACGGACACGGGACACGGTTATGACACGACACGGTTACGGGGACACGTCAAATCTCAAAAAAACGGGTTACGGGGACACGTTATATATATTATTCACATCATTAAAATAAAATATTACTACAATCTACACAACAAAATAATTACTCTTATTTTTAAAATATTTGATTATTAATTATATAAAATTAATAATAATATAATAATGGTAAAGTTTTTCATGAATCATGCTTGGATTTGACTAAACCAAGAATAAATTAGCGTCTCATTTAGTTTATTTTGATTTTCCAAACCAAAATAAATCATTTATGACGTGTCCGAAAGTGTCAATTGGTGTCCGCATAGTGTCCAATAACAATTTTTACGCGACACATGATGTGGCGTGTCCATCAAGTGTCGAGAAGTGTCATAACCGTGTCGTGTCCGTTTACGTGTCCGACACGGTTACGGCATCTTTCTTGGAGTGTCCGTGCAACATAGGTTTGCTGTGCTTGGATACTTGATGGGTTTGCCTTAGTTTTCTTCACGCCGTTTTGAGGTTTGGTTACTATGTTATCTCTTTTGTGCACCTTCTACTTCTAGTGCATTTTTTCCTGTCCTTTCTTGTGCATGCACTTTCTTTCCGTACTTCTTTTCCCTTCAATGGAGCAAAATTTTATTTTTACTACAGTTTTTATATAGGAGTACAAGTTTACAAAATTATGAACTCTTAGTCTCTTACCCCTAGCTCGGCCAACTACGGGGTATTTAATATTTAAGGATACAATTCTTGCATATATATATATATATATATATATATATATATATAGTTTTTCTGTTTTTTCTTCCTCTTCTTTCGTCCAGAAAAATAAACAAACTCTTTTTCACAATGGCGTCATCAGTTATTGCTACAACGATGAGAGGAACAATCAAAAGATTTACTACTCATCGTCAGATGAGCAGTATGGTGAACAAGAGATTTTTGTCTTCTTCATCTATCGACAACCCTTTTAGTACTTGTGCCTCAGCCAAGTATTCGATTGTAGATCATAATCCTGATAACAGTTGGATGCGTAAAAACGATATTCTCAAGACTAAAGACAATACTGATGGCCGGTTGGAAGTCGACATGACAACCAAAATCCAGACAAACATCATACCTGAGACACCGTCGCCGACCCAATCCCGGCTATATACAGGTACATGCAGAATTTATTCGTTAGTTGTGCAAACTTTTTCTAATTCTATCAAGTTAACTAGATATTTATACAATTATATGTTTATGTGAGTATCCAAATTTTGACCTCAATCGTGATTTAAGAACAATAAACCCAAATCTAGGTCGCCATTCTTGTAGAAAGATGTGGACGTAACGTTATTAATCGTGAAAATAACAAAGATTTGATATGAACCTTAAACCCTAACTAAACCTTGAGGTGCTAAGATTTTGGGTACCTGATCTTATTGGATCAAAGAAACACTTAAAAGTTTAATTTTACAGATGAGTTACATAGAGTTGCTATTACGTTTTTGAAAATACAATATTCGGAAAGGAACAAACAAGGGGTTGTGGTGCGCTGCATATCATGCTTTCGTCCAAAGCTGATACACACAAGTAGTAGGGTTTGATTTTTTGAGAAAGAAGCGTTACATGTATACAGAAACCACTTTTAGGAAACCCATGCATGCAAACGTAAGGGTTAATGCATGGGTTCGCCTTCAGTAGCTTTAGCACCGTCCACTCTCCTCTGCTTTGAGTCTTCCTTTGATAGCTTTGTCTGACTGTACATGATCAACACCTCAATACAAGTCCTGATACAGCTCTAGCTAGTTACGGGTCTTTACAGGAATGTCTTAGTTGAAGTCCACTTGGTAGGAATCTCAGTGTACTCTTTATGATTATATATTCCGCTTTGCTCGAGTTCCAAGAGAGGACATTCGCATATGCATCTAGCTTAGCTTTTTGCTGACCTGGTATCTGCTTCAGCTGTACGTATTCAGGCTTCTGCTGCATTTATTCAAGACATTTCCTGGGTTCTTGAGTTGAAAACTTACTGCATGATAAGCTTTATCTTTTCAGATTTTTTTAATTTAATTTTGGTTTAATTTTTCAGATGATGAAAGTACTGAGATCAAAAGGAAGATGGAGCTTATGCACTTGTATAACTGGGACCGTAAATCACATGGCTTCTGCGATGGTTACGCAGATATACAAGAAGATAGTGATGGTATGTATGTTAAGATATTAGTCCCAGGGCTCGGAAAAGAAGATATTAAACAAGTACTAGTAGAACAGAAACTCGTGGGAGTAGATGAATCTCCAAGTGTGTCAAGAACAATGAAGATGACTATGAGAGTAAAGGTGTTACGAGGAGGTATTATCAAGAATTACACGAGACCCTTTTTTGTGGAGCCAGAGAATTACAAATTCAGTCATGTTTGGGCAGAGGTTTACCATGGTGTGGTTAGGATTTTCATTCCAAAACTTAAGCCAGCCAAGATTGAGGATGGTACTTTTGATGTGAACCTGGAGTAATTAAGTAGAGAAATACTTCCTTCGTCCCGAATTAGTTGAGCTAGTCATTTTCAAATTTTGTCCCATTCATAATTAACTTTATATCATTTGATAGTCTCTTGTCCATTTGGAATGAGAATATTTCGTTTCGGAAGGATGGAGAGTTAGGTTTTCAGAAAATTGAGTTTCACATAGAAGTGCATTTCAGAAAAAATAAGAAGGGTTTCAACATTTTGATATTAATGGGCGCCCACATAAAGAAGAGCGCGAACGTTGCCGCGGATTTTTTTCTTTTAGAGAAATTTTCCCTCATCGGATTGGCTAGGAAAGCTAGAGATTGAATTTTGCAGATGATTTTCATTTATTCTTACTTTAGAAGGCTTAAATACTAAACTTAGTCCCATCTAGGTCGGTACCAGAACCCCATAGTAAAGTTAGTATAATTTGTCGATGTTTTTGATACATGTGATAGTATACATGTATAATTTTTAAAATGAAACCTCCCGAGCTTTATCCCTACCTTACTATAAATTTTGAAATTAATCGAAAGGCGCCTCTTTTGATAAGGAAGGAAAGTGAAATTGAGCAAAGTCAAGCGATATTGGGTTATATTGATGAATACGAGGATTGCGACATCAGTGAATCGCTCTTATTTTGCGATATTGTGTAAGATAACATTTGAGCGATGGACAATGAGAGGATGCTCAACTTAAATGCTGAGTTGATTCCACACAAGATTGTATGACTTTAAAGGACTAGACGCGCAGCAAGCGGTAAAAATTTATAGATCATGTTAGTAGCGTTCTTTGAAAAGGTTCCGAGTATTAGGCGAGTCCCACGTCCGAACTAATTTCTCAAAGTCAAATGGTCAAAAGCAGCCTAATAAAGTAAAAAATCATTTGACTTTATATTTTGTTCTTTTGCGTCGAAGGATAATGGTAAAACATACATTTCTTTTCCAGTAAATGTGGTTTTGGAGGCCAAGATGTTTGACAATAGATGGTAAGTACAATAGAAGTTGACATGTAATACACATGGATGGTGTCAATCTACATCACTAAGCATGCAAAGATAGTTGGTGAGATGGATAAATTAGCATTGGAGAACGAAGACATTCTTCTTGATGCCATTGACCCAATTTTTTTTAACTTTAAATCCCAAATACAGCAATTTTAAGATTTTGTTAGGTTTGGTTAGATAAACCCTTAGATCTACGGAGGCCAATCAAATTGGTGTCAGATAATCATCCAACCTTGCTATATTTTATATAAGCGAAAAGAAAACCTAAAATCTAACCCTAATCTTTATCTCTTCCTCTCTGTCCCTCACAGCCTCTCCTCTTTCTCCGCCTCCCTCACCCTAACTCGACCTCTCGTTTTCCTATCTAAATTCATCAAATCTGATTTATAACCAGATGATGAAAAACAAAAATAAATAAATTAGGAGTGTGTGGTATTGCAATTTTTCTCAATTTACCTTCAAAGTTCTAGAGGTAAATTTTTCATCTTCGATTGCTGCTGTTTCTATTATTTCCGCAACGACTTCCTATTTCCATGGTCTGGAAAACTGGAAATTGGAATTTTTGAGACCAATATCTTTTAAATATGTTGTTGGAATTTGGGTGTTACTAAGGTTGGAGTTGTTTGCTTAAGTTTGAGTATTATTAGAATTAATTTCTGAAAATGTTGGGGTTAGTTTTGAGTATTCTTTATATGTTACAGCTAGGTTTTGAATTTATATGGATTTTCTTTTGTGATCAGCATTGCATTAAGCAGCTAATATGGGGTTTTAGGTTATGTAGTGCCTTCCTAGGTAAGGCAGATTCTCTAATTTCCTTCCTCTCCCCTCTGATGTCTAATAGATTTATTTAATAATATTGGATACCACCATTTCATCTGATCTTCCTTTTTTTGTTTGGCTTTTGTGTTGCAGTGCATCTGTCAGGGAAGGATTTGTTCGACTAACAGACAACCACTGGTGGCAGGACACCCCTCGCTGGATCAAGCCGGGGCGGCGGTTCTGGGTTAAACATCATCGGTAGGCCGGGATGTACTTGGCAGGGGCGTCATCGGGGAAGTGGACTATATCTAATAAGTGGAGTACCGAGACGGAAAGCCGAACTAATCAATCGGCATCGAGAAGGGCAGAGCGAAGGTGCTCCCCTTGGCAACAAGGGCGCTGAGGCAGTCTGGCCACTCCGGCGGGATATCATGTCGGCAGCACTCACGGTCTTATCGGGGACAGCTCCTCCCCCAGAACTACCTAGCCCAATGAGCATTAGAGAAACAATTATTACTCTAATCTGTACAATTAGTGTATGTAAATATCTTTTCATTGCTCAATTTTTGTAGTGTCCCAGGGCTCGGAAAAGAAGATATTAAACAAGTACTAGTAGAACAGAAACTCGTGGGAGTAATGAAAAAAGGATTTTCATTCCAAAACTTAAGCCAGCCAAGATTGAGGATGGTACTTTTTTTGTCCCATTCATAATTAACTTTATATCATTTGATAGTCTCTTGTTAAGTGAGACTATTTATTCTTTGGTTAATTTTTGTAATTCTGATTAATAGAATCAACTCATAGCTAATGAACGTATGCAAAATCTGTTGGGGTTTAGAGCCATTTAATAATGCGGAAAACAAACTAGCCAACACAAATTCTAGATTTCTCGGATTGTTCCACGAAACTAACTACGAACTATGATGAGAAATAAAGAAAGACCACACAGATTACAAGTCATAACAAAAGCAACAAGTACATTACTCACAAATTTAATGTGGTTCAATAATATATGCGATGTGTGCATATTGTCTATATCTACCGAAACTGCTCTGGACTCTTTCTTTTTTTATAGGATATATTAATTAAATATCACAAGTTTTGACACCAACAAATATACCCTTATACAACAATAAATGTACCCCTATCATTTAAAAACCTTATCCATTAAAAAATGGATTACCTTAATACCCTCATTTGTAATTATTTTCATTTACAAACCTCATCCATTAACAAATTTCTTTCTCTGTTACTTCAAAGCCACTACCACTACCACCACCAACAGCACACCCGCCACCACCACTCCACCACTTACTAACTACAAACACCACTAATATTCCACCACCGCCACTAATATTCCACCACCACCACCACTGTTGATGCTGTCACCTCTGTCACCACCATTGTCGATGCTATCACCGCCGACGCCACCACCACCGTCGCTGCCGCCACCAAAATTTGGTATCAACAGTTGAAGTTGATCTAGAAATTAAAAGTTCAAAAAAAAACTTCACTGAAACATATTCCAGTCTTTTTTGTGTCAACAATCGAAGTTGATCCTGGTGAATGTAGTCAACAACCAAATTTGATACAAATAACAAAAAAAATTACAGTTCAGTTGTGTCAACAATGGAAGTTGATCCCGATGAATGGAGTCAACAACCAAAGTTGACACAATAACTGAAAAAATACTCCAGCTTTTTTGTATCAACAATGGATGTTAATCCCAGTGAATGGAGTCAACAACCAAAGTTGACACAAATAACTGAAAACAATTCTAATCCAGTTATGTCAACAATTAATGGAAGTTGATCCCAATAAATGGAATAAAAAACCAACGTTTGACACAAAAATAAAAAAATCACATGTATGAATGAGTGAATTTGGCGTGAGTCGAACATGCATCATCTGACTGGAGTTAGTCATGCTACCATTGCACCACAAATTTAACATTTGAAGAACTTTACAGCTATAAAATTCAACAACACCACCACTACCATCAATCGAACAACAATACACAAACACAAACCAACAAGAAATTAAGCTAAATTTTTTAACAAACATGATTTAAACTACAAACGTGACTATACTAATCCAAGGAAATGATGTCAACAATAGTCAGTAGTTGATCCCATATAAAATGTTGTCAACAACATGAGTTGGTCCCATAAATTGGATCAACAACACTAGTTGATCCATAAAAAATGGTATCAACAACAGTATTTGATCCCATCAACAACAGTAGTTGATCCCGTAAAAAATGAAGTCCATAGATCTTTTGACAAGGTACGCAATTCTCCAAAAATCATACATGTTTTTCCAAATTTCATAACTAACAAGCAATCAATGAAATAATCCAAATTGCTATCAGTAATATAACTGTTTAAATTAAATGGTAGAACAATAATTTAAGACATTAAATTCTAAAACTAATTTAAGCCCCATGTTGCAAATTAAAACTTAATTCCATGCAATCAATTTACAGTATAAAACATCAAATTATAATAAGAGATGTAAAAAGAAAATCAACTCTATCTTAGAAGAATCATATGAATTCGAACTTGAAGAACAAGTTGAATCATCATTGAAAAAGCGGGCGTACAACAACCACACCCAATATTTCGTTTGGAAATCTGAATAGACAAACTCCAATATACTTTCAAGAGAATCAACTAGACAGTCAGACTCAATCTAGAGAAAACTATATCAAAGAGTTTGTATCTCTATTTCTTAATCCAATCTGCAATCAACAAATAGGAATTTGCGAGCCCGATTGAATATAAGAGAAGTAACTTGAAAGTTACCAAAGACCAATGTTCAAGGATCAATCAATTTCAATCAACAACCAAAGGTTGGATTTACCAATCGATCGATTCAACGCACAACCTGTGATATTTCAATTATATAACAAAATATAATGCGGAAAAGAAATAACACAGACACCGGAATTTTGTTAACGAGGAAAACCGCAAATGCAGAAAAACCCCGGGACCTAGTCTATCTTTGAACACCACACTGTATTAAGCCGCTACAGACTCTAGCCAACTACCAATGAACTTCAGACTGGACTGTAGTTGAACCCTAATCAATCTCACACTGATTCAAGGTACAGTTGTGCTCCTTACGTCTCTGATCCCAGCAGGATACTATGCACTTGATTCCCTTAGCTGATCTCACCCACAACCAAGCTAGAGTTGCCACGACCCAAAGTCGAAGACTTGATAAACAAATCTGTCTCACACAGAAAAGTCTATTGGAATAAATAATCTGTCTCCCACAGAAATACCTGCAAGTTTTGTTCCGTATTTTGATAAATCAAAGTGCACAAGAACCATTGATAAACCAGACTTATATTCCCGAAGAACATCCTAGTATTATCAATCACCTCACATCAATCTTAATCCTATGGTAGCGAAACAAGATATTGTGGAATCACAAACGATGAGACGAAGATGTTTGTGACTACTTTTAATCTTACCTATTGGGGATAAATCTCAAGCAAATCTTAGCAAAGATAATACTTAATCACGATAGTAGAAGTAAGATCATAACACGCAGCTACAGAGAAAATAGTTGGGTCTAACTTCACAATCCCAATGAAGTCTTTAAGTCGTTAACCTACAGGGTTTCGTGAAAAACCTAAGGTTAAAGGAGAATCCACTTTAGCTTATATAACTAGTATTACACAGGAGGTGCGGGGATTAGGTTTCCCAGTTGCTAGAGTTTTCCTTTATATAGTTTTAAAATCAGGGTTTGCAATCTAGGTTACCTTGATAACAAAGCATTCAATATTCACCGTTAGATGAAAACCTGATTAGATTCAAGCTAATATATTTCAACCGTTAGATCGAACTTAGCTTGTTATACACAAATGAAATGTGCCTTCATTTAGGTTTAACTAATCGTACATAACGTGTACACCATGTTGGCTCAACAGTAATTAACCGAGGTTAACTATATGAACACTCTCATATCAACCTTATTCATCTTAACCACAACTAGTTCAAATGACTCAAATGAAACTAGTTAAAGAGTTTTTCAATTGCTATATTCTCATAGAAGTATACAAGAACACAATTGAAGCAAAATCGGTTTGATTTACTCGAATCAATTCATGAACATTATAGCCACGGTTTGCAAAGAATGCATTCCTTAATATATAATAAATGTATTAGTTCATGAACAAACCGATTTTAGAACTTTAACCACTCAAGTATGCAAACGGGTATGCATACTTAAGTAGCCGTCTGAGTTTGGGTTTGCCAGTTGTTTATGGGTAAAAATCGTTTCCGCCGATTTTGGTAAATTCGGTAGGTGAGTGAGAAACTGGTTTAAACCCTAAACAAATGTGCTGCACGTGAGCACTTTCTAGATTCGAGAGATCAATCTGTACAAGTCCGGCCTAAACCAAGAAATGGCCGTTCCAGACTTGCTTCGGTCACAAAGTGGAGGAGAAGGGTTGATTTGGGGAGGGAAGCAAAGAAAGGTGTTGAGACCGGGGAATAATGCGGGAGAGTAGTGTCTCGACTTGTATCGAGAAAGTGAAAGCTTAGGAAGCTTGCAAGAGATGAAAGCTTTTTTGGAGAGCTTGCAAAGTTGCCTTTTACGAGAGTGTTGTATTTTTCTCCGACCCCGAGACTTGTTGTCGATGGAAATAGGTAAGACCTATTTATACAAGTCGAGATTGAAACGTACCCTGGCCTCATGAAGGAAGAGAGTAAAGGGTGAAATAATGGGAGGAGGTGGTAACCGCATGGTGTTTATGGGTGAAAACGTTTTCACCATTATTTCCTCTTTTATTTGACCGCTTTATTCCTATTCACGCTTTCTTAATGTGAGCGTAGTGTACATTTGCATGCTGTGACCGCCAAACCAAAACCCTAGAAAGCATCCCCCAGTTTGTGTTGATGTCTCGAGTGTTGGTTGCACCTTGAGTGCAAGTGGCGCTGCTAGTGGCGCGTGTGGCATGTGCCAATGACATGTGCGGAATGCCTTTGTTGCGGGTTGCACCTTGAGTGCAAGTGGCAATGCCAGAGATGCTAGTGGCATGTGTGGCATGTGCGGAATGCCTTGGTGGTAGGTTGCACGGTTTTGCAAGTTAGGCTACCAGCAAGAGTGTTGGCGTGTGCCAATGGCATGCTCGGCCATTAGGGCCATGGCCTGGTAAGAAGAGCTACCAGTGATGCGTGTTGGCATGTGCCAATGGCATGCGTGGCCAATTTGGGTCACGGCCTGGTAGGAAAAGCTAACGGCCCGATGCGTGTTGGCATGTTCCAAAGGCATGCTCGGCCATTAGGGCCATGGCACAGTAAGAAAAGATACCGAGAGCGTGTTGGCATGTGCCAATGGCATGCGTGGCCAATTTGGGTCGCGTCTGGTAGGAAAAGCTACCGGCGGCGTGTTGGCATGTGCCAATGGCATGCGTGGCCAATTTGGCCTAGGTTGCATGGTTGCCAAGCCTAGGCGCGGGCGCCATTTTGGCATGGCGTGGCTAGGGCCAAGGTAAGGGTGCTTGGCTTGGCGTGGCGTGACTAGCGTAGCTAGGGCCAATGCAGAGTGCGTTTGGCATGGCGCGGCTAGCTCGGGCTAAGTGTGGCTGGCATGATTTGCCATTGGCACGGAGGTGCGGCTAGCATGGTTGGCATGCTTTGGCGCGTTTGGTGTGACTAGCATAGATAGGGCCAATGCAGAGTGCGTTTGGCATGGCGCGGCTAGCTTGGGCTAGGTGTGGCGGCATGATTTGCCATTGGCACGGAGGTGCGGCTAGCATGGTTGGCATGCTTTGGCGCGTTTTGGTGTGGCTGGCATGATTTGCCATTGGCACAGAGGTGCGGCTAGCTTGGGCTAGGTGTGGCTGGCATGATTTGCCATTGGCACGGAGGTGCGGCTAGCGTGGTTGGCATGCTTTGGCGCGTTTGGTGTGGCTGGCATGATTTGCCATTGGCACAGAGGTGCGGCTAACTTGGGCTAGGTGTGGCTGGCATGATTTGCCATTGGCACGGAGGTGCGGCTAGCATGGTTGGCATGCTTTGGCGCGTTTGGTGTGACTAGCATAGCTAGGGCCAAGACAGAGTGCGTTTGGCATGGCGCGGCTAGCTTGGGCTAGGTGTGGCTGGCATGATTTGCCATTGGCACGGAGGGGAATTAGGGTTTTGTTCGTTGTAACCCTAATTTGAAAAAATACCCCCTATTAATTACTGACTATATGCATTAAATGTTCTAATAAATGTGTCACCGGTGACATTAGGTTATTTGGGGTTTTACGATTTTACCCTTTGTTTAAAAACCACCATCAACACCAGTATGCGAACATGTACGCATACCTTAGTACACTTCCATAACCCAGCGGAAATTCCCGGACCTATACCTTACGCAAGTATGCGTATTGGTATGTGTATTTGGTACACGGAATTTCACAACTACAAGTACGCATACGAGTATGCATACTCTAGTTCCGGTCATGGATCACATACATGCAAAAACGCATACTATGTTTATAATCCAATAGTTCTAAGCTCTATTTCAATCATTGAAACTTTCTTAGAGGATGACAATAGCCGTTTTCACACACTATTAGCATCAAAGCAATTTTCAAGTTATTGAAATAATCATAACGAAACACTCCAAGTCTACACCAAATGATTGTATCACACAAACCATGTAAGATGTTACTCGGCGATTTTCACATGATCATCTTTTGACTTTCGTCAAGAATATAAGATGAACTTGGTTGAAGCAAAAGCTTACCAACACATATTTCGAGAAATGTGTAAGCGAGTTAATATCAGATCGAAATCTCAAATTTGTATAATCGACAACTATATAGTAATACGACTTTTGTCTCAATATAGGAGATAGAGTAGAAATAGACTTTCCAAGTGATGGATGAGTTTTAGTCTCCACATACCTTTTGTTGAAAGTTCCACAAGCTCTCCTTAGTAGTTCTTCATCTTCAATTGATGAACGCCGTGAAGTCTAATGCTCAACTACACAATCTATCCTAGTCTGAGACATCACTATAAGTAGACTAGAAATCAAGACTTATAGTTTTGATCACTAACATTGACAAACAAGCTTGAGATAGCAACGCTTGCGAGTTCGACCGAGCAGTGCTCTAACAATTATCATCAGATGAATTACCACCGCCACATCCACAAAAAATTACTTAAGCAATACCAATTAATTAATCCTTATTAACACTGACAGAGTAAATCTCAATTGGAATCACTGTAAATAAAAAATTTCTGATGTAACGCAAATCTCAAAACAAAAATAGGAAACATATTTAAATACATACCTCCTCCACCTCCGCCGCCACTAGAACCTCCATCCACCATAACATCTTTACTTCTTGAACTTCAATAACTCAGAGTAATTCAACCCTAAAATTACTAGAAATCAAAACATAAGATCAGATCTCAATCTACTTAAATCCGATTTTAAGAATTTAATCTTTAGAAGAAGAAAAAGAATAAGGGAACATCTGTTGCTGATAGTTGTCATTGAAATCCCAATCAGTTGGCGGCGGCGGTGAAGGTGGTAATAGTTGCAGAGGCGGTGATGGTGGTGGGGATGGCTGGAGAGCGAAAAGAGACGAAGAAAATTTAGTTGTGAGAAAGATGAAAAAATATTTCGACTTGTGCAGGGTATTTGATGAAAGTAATTAAATGATTTTTTTCCCCGGAAGATGTAGGGGTATAATTATTGTATGTAAAGGGTATTAGTGAATCCCATCAAAACAAGGGACAATTATATAATTACCACTTTTTTTATAGAACAATCAATTGATAATTACTAAGAAGTGACATGTAGAGGATCATTGAACTAGGAGCAGAACACGTTAAAGCTAGAAAAACATATTAATAGGGGATCAAAGGCTACTCACATGTAACTATAATCTTTTGAATCTTTTTTTATTTATTTTTTGTGTTTGCAAAGAAGAGGCTACAAAATCAATCAACATCTAGAGAATATTTTGTGTCACTATGGGAGCTATAATGTTTGGATATAACAATGGCGTAGAATGGATGATATCACTAGGCCAGTTTCAAGAATTGGAACAAAACCCGATGGAGTTCTTAACATGTTAAATACCCCTCTATCTTTGATATAAAAGTGGATTTTTGAAATTAGATTGTCCAGGTAGATAGGCGAAACTCCAATTTCAGGATGATTTTTTTCACATATATCCTTATTTATTATGCAAGACTACTGATATTAAAAATAAAATTGGAAAAATGATGAATAAATGAAATCCAAATTTTCCTTATTCTAAGAAAAATGGAAAATTTCGTCCATATAAAGGAAACGACGAGAATATAATGACATTTGCGGATATAATTGTGCTTAGCGGTAAATGAACAACTATTGTATCTGAATTGCTTAATTCACGTATACATACTCAAGGTTCATGTGTTCTTTTCCTCTTGTATGATATCGTGCTTTAATGCTGCTAAGATGATAAACGTCACCAATGTAGAGACAAACCTCAAGTCTTTAAGTCTCGCAGTCATGATTATTCAAACTCAATTGTGCACGTGGGACTAGTATTAATAGATTCTTCCTTTATAGAATCTGTGCATCCACCAAAATTGAAGTTTGACAACCCAACTAATAACTCTAGTTGGGTTCATTAACTAATTGTAACACATAAGTTAAGATTAGTATCTCAAAATTCTTGATAGCTTTCCCACAATTTATTCTTGGATTCTATAGGCATTTAGCTATATCTTCTTTCCAATATGAAACAAAATTTGCTATAAATGTTGTTCTCTCAAAAATTCTTCGAAATTAGATATGAGACCTTTTGTAATCCATATGATATGTGACTATCACATTTGTCAGCTTCATATTGACATCCTTTATTTCGAAAATCATAGAGATATGCATAAAGCCAAGATCACTACTCGTAAGTAGTGTTAACATATAAGACCAAGAGTATGAATTTCTCCCACTGATCTTGAGGTATATGCATGGATCTACAGTAATTTCATCCAAACCCAACATATTTATGGTTTTGTTGAATTTAAGATATACCATTTTAGGTAGGCTTTTTTAATTTCATACTTTGATTTCTTGAATTTGTAAACTACGTGTTTCTATCCTTATAAGGCAAGGCCTTTAAGCTAACACCCGTAAAAAAATATTATAATTCACCACTAATAAGGATAGTTTCGGATTCATTTGATGTAACTCTTGAGTAATGATGAGCTACGAATAATGCTATCATTATTATTATTATTATGAACAAGTCTTTCTTTGACACGGGAGAAAAGAGTTATTTATAATTAATACCTCATTTCTAAGTAAAATGTTTGGTCACAAGTCTAGCTTTATATCGCTTAACATCGCCATTACAGTCGTATCATGTATGAAATACCCTTTTGCACACAACTGATTGGTGTATTTCTAGCAATTCAACAATATCCCATACTTGATATTTAAACATTGATTTTAGATCTCATAGCATCAATCCATTATTCAAAATTATTGCACATACTAACTTATGAACCGGAAATCGAATATTTACCATCCCATACCAAAATCAAATTCTTGTAAGAAAATCACCGAAACAACATGAACAACTTTCTTTCGATCTCTTTGGGCCCTTCTTAATTCTGGTTCATGTGGTTAGCAACAATTTTCTTTACTGGAAGTAGTTTTATCATGGAGTATTGGATCAATATCCTTAATTATCTAACAGTTCGACAATGAAAAGATTCACAATATCTATTGAAGTCTTAGATAAAGGGATCATTATCCTAACTTCTTATGTAGATATATCCATATGCTCCCAAAAACTATGTGATCACTAATGAATTTATATTTTCGGTATCAGTAAATCTCATAATATGGCTAGAATATTAATATATAAGCTTTCAACTATATCTAGAAAAACCAATGAACCAATAATAGTTTTAAAATCCAATTTCTATTATCTGGGAATGTAAACCCCCACCTCTAACTGAACAACGGTAACTTAATGGTGGTTTAAACTAGATTTCTAGCCTTTATACAGTTCAAAAGGTGTTTTTGGAACTGCTTTGCACATAAAACTATTTAAATTACAGTTGTACCAAAAGCATACAATTATGAATGTACGGGTAATTATGCATGATTTATTATGCATACTCCTAACCATTTTCTTGTGAGTTTGATTTACGCCTTCTACTATACACCATTATGCCAATGATAATTTGGCCTTGTGTACTGAGCAATAATAATGGCAAACTTTTGGAAGTTGAGGAAGTTGTCATGTTTTGTCATACCTTTCACAATATTCACCATCATTGTTGAACCTTACGATTTTTCACTTTTCTCTATAATTGCCTCTCAATTTCATTAATGAATGTTTAAATAAACATTCATAGTTTGAGATTCATGATGTAATTGGTAGATGTGACAGTATCGTGAAAAATCATCAATAAGGTGATACAACAATCTATCTTCCAAAAGTTAAACCATCAAAAGTCTACAAAATAATCATAATCAATAATTTAAGAACAAAAGTCGGTATGTCATATAGAGATATATAAGAATTAACCTTAAAATAGTTTCATTCCTTCAATAAGACTTTCCTATGAGTAACATCTTATCAAGGATCAAAGCGAGACGTGAAAAATATTTGTGTATATTTTATCTTCTCAAGATATAACACTGTGTTTGTTCAATATGAAAATTGGGATCACCTGTGGGTGAATCTTTTCCTAAAATGTATTAACAAGCTCATATTAATCTAATGTTCATCCTAACATATTGTAAATTGGAGTCACCTGTGGGTGGCTATTATTTCACTTACATATGAAATATTTAGACAATCTTAATGTTTGTTTACACGTGTGAACCAAAACTACTTGTGAGCAGCTTTGTTGTAATTGTAAAACCAAACTAAGAGGACTCAAAATATAACACATTTACAAGATAAGAGTTTAGTACCACTGTGGTGATAACTAAACAATGTAGCAAACATGTACAAATTTACAACATAAGAGTTAGTATGGTGAGTACTTGTAAGTGATTAGTCTTCTATTATGCGGTCATTTCCGTTTTTTTGGTTGTTTAAAAATAAGTGCGGTCAGCCTGACCGCCGAAACCCATCCCTTTGTGGGTTACTTGAAGACTTAAAGAGTTATTATTGTCTTATTTCATCAAAGAAAGTAGTAATAAATACGAACCCCTGTGGTATGCAATAGTTAGAATCTCTCACCACTTTGAATCTCTCACTCAACGCTTTTAAGCTCTCACTTTTTCAAGTTTACAGAAAAGTTTCTATAATATCTCTTCCTATTAGATTTGTATGTTTGAAGTGCTCATGTTCAATTACTCCACCAAATATCGTTGTGGGAGTAGAGGTGAGTATCATCAAAATTTGTTCTTTGTATTTTGTATTTGTCATATATATATATTATTAAACGTCTAAATTAATTTCCAATTTATTTTTATTTTCAGTATTTATACATGAATCAACGACCATGACATTTGTTAGGGTTCCATTTTTGTAAGATCTTGTTCATAATTTTTCGATGTAAATTTTTTTATATTGTATGATAACTAATAAGCAAATGCAAAATCACGTAAGAAGGGCTTGATTACTCGAAACCCGTGTACGCAATCATTAATATCAATGTAAGTTCAATTTTTACGTACATTTTTTTAGATACAAGTATCAATGAGTCCATTAATGGACTTCTTTAACTTTGTATTGAATTTTTCATTCTTATAGTATTTACAATGTTTATTATTATTAACTTATATTCCTCAACAAATCAATTAACTAATTACAAGTGTTCATGAATTCATCAGATTCAATCAATCCACTGCCATATTAGAGAAACTACAGTATTTGTTTTATTGTTGACAAGATTAATTATAACCATTATTTATTTTTCTAATTTTATTTTTTGAGATCAGTGTTATTAAACTGGTTTCAATATATCTGCGAAAACGCTTTAAATAAACTTTTGAAAGATTGGGATCGATTTCAGAAAACCAAACTGAAGGCTTAAATTCATATTCTAGAAACCCATCTTTGGTTTCATGTGTACTCTGATTGAAAAGATCTAAATTTTGGATTTTTGTTTTTAGTACTATTTTTTTCTTCTATGGGCAGAAAATTTTGGGTAATAGGGAGGAAGGCGTCAAGCATATCAAATGTGGAGGATGTGAGGAAATACTTGGCCGGTTTTATTTAAGTTTTTGATTATCAAAATTTTCATGTTCAATAAAATATATTAAAAATATAATACTAACTAATTAGTAATTTTTTTTTTATAAGTATCCTGTCAATTTTGGTCAGCTCAATGTTTTATTCCAAGTTGATTGGATTGGACAAGGGCAAAGCTATGGGAGCTTTCTTCGATGAGATAAACTTAGGCCACTACCATAGTTTGGTTCTTCCGGTTAGTTTCATCGCCTATTATAATGATTTTACCTTTCAATTAGGTTATTATATTCTTAGATACTGAATTGTTGGTTGTTTAATTGATTGATTTAGATTTATTTATTTTTTTTGTAAAAAATTCTAATATGATGGATTATAAATTAGTTTCTTTTTCCATAAACAATAAAAGATGAAATTATGTCTTTGCTCTTTTTGGGTGATTGATATTTCACCTGACTTGGTAAGGGAGTAAGGTAGAATTAAGATTTTGAAAGTGTTGGAAAACTAGTGATGGCCTAAAACAATGAATGTTAGGTGTGATTGAGACTAATTTTTGAGCCTGCCATTTGTTGTGTTGCTCGGTGATGGTGGAGTAAGAATCATAAAACGATTGATAAATACCAAACTCCGGGGACTCGCTAGCTCTTTATCTAGGAGTCTAATGGATTAGGGTTTTCCAGAGGCGGCGATTTTATCAGTTTTTTGGTAAATCTCTCCAATCTCTCTCAATTTTCATCTTCTTCTTCGATTTGTTAGATTTAGTAATCTGTAATCCTGATAGATTCAATTTTCAGTAATTTTAGGAGATCAATTCAAGAAATAGATAGATTAATCTGGTTTTTTATTTTTCTTTTGCAGGATATCATCGTCATCAACTTTGATTTATCAGTTGCGATTTTAAGGCAATCTGTTAATTTTTTCTCCATTTTCATCTTATTCTTCTCTGATTTGGCTAAGATTCTGCGATTCAAGATATGATGATTAACCTAATCTGGTTTTTATTTTTCTTTTGCAGGATATCATCGTCATCAACTTCGATTTATCAATTGCAATTTTAAGGTAATATGTTAATTTTCTCTCCATTTTTATTTTATTCTTATCTGATTTGACTAAGATTAGGAAATATAATTTTCTCTGCGATTCAAGATATGATTAACCTAATATACTTTTGTTTTTGTGTTTTGATCAACTGAGGTTTTATTTTTAAAAATGTAAGTAGGGTTTTGGTAATTGAAAGCATGGTGTAATTTATGTTGTTAACCTGATTCGTGGTTGGTTACTTACTATGAATTGATCTTTATTCAGTATCTTATAGATGTATTTTGTGTATTTGATGTACATGTTTTGTTCATGTGGTAGCTAAAAGATACTGATTTTTATAGTATGAAGGACCTTTTATTCTTCTTATGTGGAAGTCAGTGTATACATGCTTTTGAGTCATTGTGCTATCCTATTGATGATAGTTTTCTTTTGCTGGTTATTTTAGATCGGAAGAAATTCATGTAATCTGTCATAGAAGTGGGATAAAATTAGGAAGCTACGGGATAGGTTTTTCAATTTTCACGATTAGACATAAAGAAGTCTTATTTCTTACAATTCTATATGTGCAATCCACACATTGTGTGTCTGTCTTATAATGTTCTCTTCTATATCACGAGCCAGTTTCAGCATATAGGTTCTGAGCAAGCAGCATTTAAATCTTGTTGTGTTCTCCTAATAACTTTGGCCTGCTGGTTCTAAATCTTTGAAAATATCTAATTCAAGGAGGCACTGATTTTTCTTACTTGTCTATCTCTTCCGTAATTTGCATAATCTAATTGTCAATGAGCCTATCATCCACCTCCTAGTAGATGCAAAGAGATGAAAGAGGCACCAATTTATAAAGTTTTCTTAGCTTGTTATATTTGGTTTGCAGATATTAGTTTAAAACTTTAAATAACTCACTGGGATATAATTGGGATAGAAAAAACGCCGCTTGTAACAATCTTATATTTTCTGGCTACAAAATCTCTTTTCTTTGTGGTATGTTATCCATGACTCTTTCTTATTAACGAGAAATTTGGTGTCGTGTGTATATTGCAACTTACTTTATAACTATGAACGGCTTGGTGAGTTTCAAAACACATTTGAAATATACCATACTCGTTTCCATGAATGGCTCTTCTTGTTGCTGAGAAGTAAGGTGATACTTCTATTCTTAGTTCCGAATTTATATGATTATTCCTTTTTTTTTTGTTACAAAACTCATTTTGATGTCGCATGATTTATTCCAGATAAGTTGAATTCAGGAAAATTTATCTATATGCATGTTACTGGATAATTTAACTACCTGACATTGTGTTTATATCTAGTTATTAGGTAGTATGACTGATGTTGATGATGGAAAAACTAAGCCAAAGCGCAGAGATTCTTGTTATTGGGAAATTAAGAAGTTGAATCGTCAAATGTACTCTAGGGAAAAACAGGAGATGGAAATCTAATTGTCCAGATGATTTTAATATACTTTATATTTTGTTACGATTTCTATGTTTCATGTGAATTTGTTACGATTTTTACCTCTCAGGTGAAATTTTAATTAGTTTTTTACCAGACGAGCTCCTTCCACAGAAGGAGATTACCAAGTATCGTGTCATATGAAGAAATTGATGTCTTTTGGATTTCATAAAGGCATATACTATGGTACATATGAAATCCATATATTATCTTCCACCTAAAGGCATATACTATGGTACACATGAAATCCAAATATTATCTACAGATTTGTATTTTCAAGACATTAGTCCATTGTTAAATTTTTTTTTCTTTGGAATCACATCTCACAACTATATGTCAGAGTCGTCGGACTCATCAATACAATACCAAGATGTACTTCTTCGGAAACCCACCAAGAAGTATATCATCAAGGACTCTAAACCTAGTCTACCTCTTCTGACATAAATTGTTTGGATTTTGGAGTAATATACATAAATTGTTTGTTAAAGAACCATCAACTGATAATTACACATGAATTGAATAAACCAATTCATCGACTCACCACAAGATCCCACAAACACTCTATAACTCTAAAGTAATGTTTACCACATTATCTACCACAACGAGATGATCTTCTCTGCACACCCTGGCATAAATTATTCTTGGACGCTTTCTGCTCAAATACCAATAATTTACTCTAGTACCACCAATATAATCTTCCCCTTATATACAATGTTGTATAAACATCTACAGACAAATACTCCATAACGACATATCTCTCGACACCGATAAGCATTCCATAAGCACCATAATAATGTAATATCCTTCCAACATTAATGGTCTCTCATATCCACACACAAAAGGTGGGATGAATTCCTCACATCTCTAATAAGAATTTCCTTGAGAACTCATAACTAAAACTCAGATCATATACCTCATTTTATAAGAGTGGCAAAAGTTTAGGGTTTCCTAAACTTAGCTATTAAGTTCATAGGCTTTAGGAATAAGTAATCCTTAAGAGTTATCTCAAACTTTTGTTACCGTAAAGA
This sequence comes from Papaver armeniacum, assembly GCA_023531295.1. Classification (NCBI taxonomy): domain Eukaryota; kingdom Viridiplantae; phylum Streptophyta; class Magnoliopsida; order Ranunculales; family Papaveraceae; genus Papaver; species Papaver armeniacum. Next base: position 115,838 of record JAJJWW010006483.1, read on the forward strand.
ATTGGTTATCCCGATTCTTTTCCACCGATTAGACTAACTAAGCAAGTTTTAGTTTATCTTAAAATCTAACATGACCGAATAAGTTTGGGTTATCCAAACCCAAAAACTCCACCGACCTACCTACAATTCTCCACCTCGGATCATGCATTTATGCATGAGACGATCAACATATTATCCCTGTATCTTCTGAAAAAATCGATTGCACCAAATGTTGCCTACGTATCTGTGCTGCAAGGAATCAAATCGAACATAGTTCACCCAAGCCAAACTTGAACGTACTAACCAAACTTGGTTTGTTGTTCCGTAGAACCAAACTTGAACGTACTAACTCAAGACTTAACAATATCTAACCTATTGATTAGTGATTGTACAAATATCCACCCCAGCAAAAATTTCTTAAGTAGATTAAGAAACCATTATCATACGATCACCTGTTATGCAACATCTTGAGATACACCTTACACTTTATGTTCATTAGTCAACACTGATTGGCATAAATCTAGGCGTACTTCATGTCGGCTTAATCGAACCATATACGATCATTATTTATATACTACCATCAAACTTAGTTATAGTCTATTATGCACCATTTGAACCTTGCTTGCCCCTTCAAACTTGCTCCACCATGAGCCTAGATCCATGTTGGATTGACTTGCTCCACCTAAGTTAATGTTTTGCTTCACTTAAGCTACTAACTCCAACTTGCGCACTGTACCCTATTAGGGATGGCATTCATAATTGCTCGATCAATAAATGAAACTATCACAACATCCACGAAGCATCTGCCTAAGCATTACCTTAGCAAAACCATAACCTTCATCTTTGTCTCTAAACTCCAGTTGAGTTAATTGCTTCTTCAAAAAACTGATCACACACTTGTGATTTTTTACGATCATGTCCACCAAAGCGAGTTAATGAGATATTTTACGTTAGTTTAGAGTAAACCAACCTTCGTGTTAGCTTCCAAGAAACTAACCATTTTGCATGTACTAAATCATACTGAGCATGCATGACTCCACTACGCACCAAATACAACGAATTTTACAGATCATTGTCACTACGTTCCAATCTCGAGCTCATCTCTATGATCTTGCTTTACCCGAGCCTATCCCCGGTTGGATCATAATTCTACGACCATATATCACCAATTGAGTTTTACTCATCCATAAAATCTCATCAAATATTCAACTACTGCTAACATATCAACAACGTTTCCACATTCACAAAGACTTCGACGGCTGACATATCAATCTTCTACACCACTTCAGCAGCCTTAATGGGCTTTGACAATAATGTCTTATTATGGGATTTAACATAATTGCCAATTTAGTATGTTATCCATTTCTGAGCAAGCATGTAGTTTCGACTTCGTGAATGTCAAACCACAATACAATTAAGACTCAGATATAATTGTGACCAGTGCCGTAGAATTCATCGTTACTGTCGTAACAATGCATAACGTCACGCATTCTGTCTTGTACATATCCTTTTCCCAGTCTTCCTCCAAACGTACACCGACGTCTTGAAATCTGATAATTCGTTATTCTCATAAAGGCCCACTCACACCCAGCCATATTAGGAAACCTTCGGAAACTTCCTAAAGCTGCATGCAAGATGCTAATGTATTTACCTTTTCATGCTTCGTAGAGAAAATAACTTGATGGAAACTATATAATTGGTGAACAAAATTTCTCAACAAGAATCTCTATCTTCATCTCTACAGGCTATTTCAGTATCGAAATCATAATCTCAATATATATGTAGTAGACGTGCAAACTCCACAATATTATCACTGCTATAATGCTCTCACACTGATCATCGGGAAATCAAATAGTCAATGAATTATAAAGGTTGACGGAAAAACACGCCGAAATTACCGCCCTATCAAATTTCTCATTGTGTATTCTCCAAAGTAGTATGTGCTAGCTTACATAGACACATCACCATACACATTGATGGATTACATGCCCATATATGGAACGGTACATCATATGGCTTTGTGATGGTTGTGCAGATGAAGACAGCGATGGTATGTATGTTAAGATCTTCCCAGATCTCCGAAAACAAGATATAAAAAACAAGTAAAGGTAGAACAAAAACTCGTGGGAGTAGATGAATCTCCAGATGTAGTTAATGACGAAAATAGACATATTTCAAATATTAGTTTTAATACAATTTTATTATAATAAATTATATTTCTAATTTTAATATATTTAATAAAATATAAGTAATATTTTTTTATTGTTTTTATTATTTAATTAAAAAATTTATGATTATGGTTTGCTTAGAAAATATTATTATTTTATTTTATTTTTTCAAAAATTTTTTTATTAAATTTTTTATTTTTTTCATTTTTTATTTTAATATTTATTAAATTTTTTATTATTTTATATAATAATTTTAATTATTATTGTATTTATTATTTTAAATAAAAAATGAAAAAAAATAGAAATAAAATGAAATTATAATTATAATGTTAAATGTACAATATTTGAGAGTAAAACTTGTCTTTATAATAAATTAACAAGGTTAAAATAGAGAATTAGTTAAATCGAATTATGTGGGTCCATAACTTCTGCTTTTTCAGCTTTTAAAAGCTAGTGCTGAGTAGCTTTTAAAAGCAGGCCTAAAATTGAAAGTGCTTCTCTCCAAAAGCACTTTGAATTTTTTTTACCAAACACAATTTTTGGTAAAAGTTTGTTACAAGTTTGTTACACAGTGCTTTTGGTTGAAAAAAGGCAATCCCAAACGGGGCTTTAGTCTTTTACAGTTTACTATGGAACTAATTTTTGTGCCTTGAACTTCTTAAGAAATGAAGGGTAATCAGGTCCCAATATCGAGCCCCCGTAGAAGCCCCCTAACCAGGGACTGTCGGAATCCAACTATTGCACAAGTGATGTCCACATTAAAGTCCGCTCTTTGCCGGCAACCAGCAGTTGGAGGTAACATGTATATATATATATATATGTGTAGAGTATCACCCTTTATGAACTGGACTGTGGGCACTCAATAATACGAAACCAACCTAATTTATTAATGATGTTTAGACTTCTTGACCAAACCTTCAAATGAAAGTTTCTGGAAATTGTTCAGTTACAAAATTTGCTCAAATCATCATTTGTGTTTCTAATATTGGATTTAGTCATGAAATTGGGCTAATTTCTGGCATTTAACAATTCTTAAGTATTTTTGAAATCATGGTTTGTTCAGAAACTGATACCAATTTCTGAATTGTAGTCATGCTCATAATATTTAATGTCTATATTAGCAGCAAACGAACGAGTTTCAGCCAGACATCAAGTAAGTCTGCCACATCATAATGAAGGTATTCAGGCCACCCAATTGCCATTGCGCAGAAGGCCAAGATTAATTCACCGGGACACCCAATTACCTTTGCGTAGAAGTCCAAGATTCATTCGACAACCTCAACACAATGAACCAGTAGCTTCACAAAATGCAATCGGTATATATATATATTTTGTCTTAGAAGATATCCATCCATGTTCATATACTTTTTATGATGACTTATGATTATTTTCACCAACTCAATTTATGCAGCAGCAGATGTCACTCTCGCATCCAACTTAAACCTTCGTAGGAGCCCTCGATTCATGGAGCAAGCTCAAGCTCAACCCCAAGAATCTCAACATGCACAAAATGTGATACGTAAGCTTTTGTACTCTTGCTTGAAGAGTAATACAGATTTTCTAATGCCTATTATATAACTACTACAATTCTGCATTGCTTGACCAGGCATTAGCCGAGGGATTTTAGCGTTATTTTAGTTATATATATATTTGCCTTTGTTTGTTGTTCTTATTCATTTTAAATTTAAAGTAAGGTCATTATTTTTAGAGAAATATATATGTATAACTCTAAAACTCTATATCTGTGAGTGGCCTGAGTGTAAAGTATTAGTAATTGTAGAGGGATGGGGATTGGACTCAACTTATAGTATTCATACTCTGCCAGCTGGATGATATCATTCCCGACTTATGGGTAGACAGAGAGATAAAGAAAGCATGTAAGCCATACACTATTATTACAAGTCATGCATCATAACTCATGGTCAGACATAGTCAGAAGTTGGAGTTAGTGTGGGTGTCACATTCATATGCCCACTATTTTAGCTAACAGTTTTAGTTTTAAATATTTTGAGCTGTTTGGGTTTATGTGCAGCAAATCCACAAGGAATTCGAGCCGAAAGAGGGAGAGGTCGTCCACGTCCAAGTGTTGTAGGAAGATCCTCATTCCTGAATTGTGCGAGAGGGAATACTTACAAAGTTGGATTCAAGAAGTTCCATTTGTCGCCGTTAGGGACATGTCTAAAGTGCCAAGCGAAGATTTTTTATCGTGAACCGAAAGGCTTTTGTTGTTCAGATGGGAAAGTTGTTTTACCGTTTGTTGCTCCACCGATTGAACTTTTGGAGTTGTTTGATGATTAAACAGAAGTAGGGATACACTTTCGGAGGTACATACGACGCTATAATCAGTGTTTCTCATTAACGTCGATTGGGGTGAATTATGACAGAGAATTAGCTGATAATATAGAAGGTGTATACACATTTTGTGTTCAAGGAGATATATATCATAGAATAGGCAGTCTTTTACCTCCTGTGGTTGAAAATAAAACGGATCCTCCAACAACATTTCGTCCCAGATATATACAGATGTATATTTATGATACATATAACGAGATTGATTGGAGGATGGAAGAAGGTGGTAACGATCTAAACAGAGAGGTGATGGAGAAGTTGAGGATAATTCTGGATACACATAATAGGTTCGTGCATGTAATCAGGCCGCTTGCACAATGAGAAGACATCCAAAGGTGCAGGCTGGTGATTAAAGAGCAACCTAAGACCGAGAAGCAGTACACGCTTCCAACTGCTTCACAAGTCGCTGCAATTGTAGCTGAAGGACATGGGTCTGAAAAACCTGGAGAGCGAGACATTATAGTCCAAACAACGGAAGGAAAGCTGTTATTTATAAATGAAACATCGGTTGTTATGATCCTCTCCAATATCCGCTTTTTCTACCATATGGGAGTTATGGATGGGATCAGAATAGTGTGGATGAAAACGGCAGACAGTTTACATGCCTCGAGTACTACTCCTACATGCTACAGGTATATATGATATAAATGTTTAACAGCTACGCTTTACAATTGAACTTACACAAATAATATAAATAATTTATATATTTGCTGCTACTATTGTTTGACATTTTTGAAGTGATGACACGTCGCTTCTTCTTCGAGGTGGAAGATTACTACAACAATATTCTGTGGATAACTGGGTGAAGATTGATTCATCTAGACTTAGATGGTTATGGGATCATCAAGAAGAGATAAGAGCTGAATTGCATCAAGGTCTACAAGATGCACGAATGGCCGACGAAACCAGTGCAAGTAAGTTAATTGATAATCACTTTCTTTTTTGGCCCATTGCCAATTAAGCCTAGCTACATTCATTTTATTCTTCATTAAGCCCAGTGAAATGTTATAAGATAATGACAAACAGTTAAAAGGAAAGTACATGTTATAAGATAATGACAAATAGTTAAAAGGAAAGTACTTCCTTGAAATCTGAAATATGTTTTTTTTTCTTCATGATAGAGAATCTTGGTCAAAGGAAAGTGCTTCCTTCCTCATACATGGGCAGCCCCGTGACATGTACCCGGCGGTATCGGGATGCAATAGCTTGGTGCAAAAGTATGGGAAGCCTGATTTGTTCATTACAATGACTTGCAACCCACTTTGGGATGAAATCGTGTCCAACCTGGGGCCGGGTCAATGTGCAGCGGATAGACCTGATCTGACTACAAGGGTGTTCCGCGCAAATCTTGAAGAGCTAAAGGTAGATCTTTTTACCAAGTCAATATTTGGCAGAGTAGCTGCCCATGTGCATGTTGTTGAGTTTCAAAAAAGAGGTCTGCCTCATGTTCATATGTTAATTATTTTGAGTGAGGAAGACAAACTACAAGGTCCCGATGATTATGATAAGATAGTGAGAGAAGAAATACCTAACCCTAACGAAGCGCCAGAACTACACGAGTGTGTGAAAAAGTGGATGATTCACGGTCCAAGTGGTAGTAAGTGCATGAGGGATAGTAAATGTAAGAGAAACTTTCCGAAAGAGTTTTCTGAGTATATTGTGCAAGGAAAAGATGCGTATCCTGTTTACAGGAGACGTAATGATGGACGACGCATACGCAAGAGTGAGAGTTTTGAAGTAGATAATAGGATGGTTGTGCCTTATAACCCTTGGCTATTACAGAAGTATGATTGTCATATAAACGTGGAAATTTGTAGTAGTGTGGAGAGTGTTAAGTATCTTTACAAGTATGTGTATAAGGGTCCGGATTATGTATCTTTTGGAGTATAGCCATTGGACCATGACGAGATAACAAGGTATAAAAATGCAAGATGGGTTTGTGCACAAGAGGCAATGTGGAAGATCTTTAGCTTTCCTCTTTACAAGGTTTATCCTTCGGTAGTGAGATTACAGATACATCTTCCCAACCAACAGAGCGTCAGGTACTATGATTACCAAACGTTGGATGAAATTTTGTCTGATGAGAGGAATTTGAGAACAACTTTGAAAGAGTTCTTTGTGACAAATGCTCGAGATCCTAGAGCGAGAGAGTTGTTATACCGTGAATTTCGAACGCTCTTTGTTGGGATGCAATAACCAAAGAGTGGAGAAGAAGACGAAGTACGCAGAAGTCGATAGGGAGGGTTATACGGTACCTTCATGTGCAGGAGAGGTGTGGTTCTTAAGGCACATTCTTAACCACGTTAGAGGTCCGACTTCTTTTGATGATCTATTGTTTGTTGATGGAGAGAGATGTCGGACATTCAAGAGAGCCAGAAAAGCGGGACTCTTAGAGAATGATCGAGTGCGAGATCGTCTTTGGCTGAAGCAGCAACAGTCAAGATGCTGTATGCTCTGAGAAGACAATTCGCCTCTATCTTGAACTTTTGTAATCCATCAGGCGTGAGAGGATTGTGGGATGAATTTTTTAACAGCATGGTCGAGGATTACTCAAGTTCAAGCAATACAAGCTCGGCATTCTTATCAGATCGTCTTCTTCGTGAGTTGAATTTGATACTTAAGCAGCACGATAAAGATATATCCATGTATGATCTACCACCGATTGTAGGCACATTGGGTGAGTATTTTGATATCTCAAGTATGATTCAAGAGGAGTTGTCGATTCCTATATCCGACGAAGACCTGTCTTCTGTCCAAAAGTTGAACGAAGACCAGTCTAGGGCCTACAATACAATCATGGGAGCAATTTAGAGAAAGGAAAGTAAAGTCTTCTTCATAGATGGTCCAGGAGGTACGGGGAAGACATATCTCTATCGTGCTATTCAGCATTTGTTAGGAAAAATGGTGGTATTGTGTTAGCAACAGCCACGTCGGGGATTGCTGCTACTATGCTACCTAGTGGGAGGACAACACACTCAAGGTTTCAACTTCCAATGACACCAACATCAACTTCAATGTGTCGTACGAAGAAACAAACTGAGGAAGCTAAACTTTCGAGGCATGCTACCGTCCTTATGTGGGATGAAGCTACAATGGCGCATCGCTACTCTTTAGAAGCATTTGATCGGACGATGAGAGATATCACAGGGATTGCTGAACCATTTGGTGGAAAGATTCTAATCATGGGAGGTGATTTCCGTCAGGTTCTACCAGTGATTCCAAGGAGTACAAAGGGACAGACAGTCGATGCATGTCTTAGCAGGTATATTGCTTTTTTTTTCTTTCATGATAAAAAAATTTGTTTTATATTGATATGATTACTTAATGTTTCTTAAACTCTGGTACTTAATTAACTTTTACGAGGATAATTCGAAATGATATTGAGTTATATTACATTCTTAACAGGTCACATTTGTGGGAAAATGTACATGTTTTGCATCCGAAGAAGAATATGCGTGCAGCCGAGGATGCATCTTATTCTAAGTTCTTGATTCGTGATGGAGACGGGGATGAACCTTGCGTTGCTAATGAGATGATAAAGGTTCCGGAAGAGATGGTCATACCATGGGTTAGTGATGCTTCTTTGTCTCAGCTTATAGATGTAACATTTCCAAACTTGGTGGAAAATGCCCGAGATATAGACTACATGGTCAATAGGGCATTGATCACACCATTAAACGAGTACGTCGAGAAGCTTAATGACCGAGTACTTATCATCTTTCCTGGAAAAGAGGTTTTATTCTACTCATTTGATTCTGTGGAGGACGATACTCAAGGTCTTTACCAACAAGAATACCTGAACAACATTTCTCTTGGAGGTTTGCCATCACACATTTTGAAATTGAAGATCGGTGCGCCCATTATGCTGTTGCGGAATGTTGATGCAAAAAATGGTCTATGCAATGGTATCAGGTTAATAATCAAAGAGTTCTTCCCAAACTGTATAGATGCAGTAATAATTAGCGGGAATTACATTGGTACACGAGTCTTCATTCACAGGATGCCACTAGAGCCACCTGAGAATCTCAAGCTCCCATACAAGTTTAAGCGTAAACAGTTTCCGATTCGTTTGTGTTTCGCCTTTACAGTCAACAAGGCGCAAGGACAAACGATCGAAAATACATGTATCTTTTTCCCTGAACATGTGTTCAGCCATGGTCAACTGTACGTTGCTCTCTCGAGAGGAGTGTCAAGTAGCAACACGAAAGTATTAGTGGCTAAAGGTACCATTGCTAAAAAAATGGAACATACGAGAAAAATGTTGTGTATAAAGAAGTCTTTTTGTCTTAGAAAACTACGAGTTACGAATACACATTCTTGATGTAAATGGACATTTATGATTGAAAAATTATTAAATGAAAAATTCAAGTTTAGTCGTATTTACTTTTGCACATAACATAAATGAGTTTTCACTACTTGGCGTTGATCGTTGACTTTGACCATTTACTCATTGTTAACTTTAACTATTGACTAATATACGAAAAAAACAAAATTACGGAATGAACGAAACCGCAGGCGCATCGCGTTCTGTACTAGTACTATAATAAAGAATTTTGGTGAAGCTTTTACAAAAAAAAATACCCCATCAATCTTCAAAATACCCCGCTTATCCTCGGTGTTTTCGTTCATTTCTTTTCTCTGTTTGTTCGACATTTTAGAACCAGTTCTCATTCAAACCACCCGTTTGACCTCCTCCACCTCCTTCGTCACCACCACCCTCCTCCACTTCTTTCTGTTACCACCACCATCACCACCACCACCCTCCTCCAAAACCAATTCTCATTCTTCGTTTTTCTTCACTAATCACTCCCCGAGACAACGGCAAAGCAAAACAAAGAATTTGGGGGTTTTTAATTTTCAATTTTCCCCTTTTCCTCCCTCTTTCTCGAATTGGGGAATCTTGGTTCATCCGCCGAAACGGTGGAATCAGATGAAGAAGACAACTCGGCGACACTTCGATGACAGCTCTCAACAAATCAAAGACAAGATGAGAAAAGCGGAGGTACAGGTTAGTTGAAATTTACTTTATGAAAAGAGTTTGTGAATGGTTTGGTTTTCATCCGTTTCCATTAGTAAGGACAATTAGTAAGCTAGATTAAAGCATTAGTTAGACTGTCGACTAAGAGAGTTTTCATAATTGTGAATTTTAAGGTGTTTGTTCATTTTCCTAAGAGAAGAAACTTCTTTAAAGTTCAATTTCAATTTCTCATATAAAGGTATATAGTTGTGCTTTTGTAGTACTTCTAAAACACTTACATTTTGCCTCTTTGTAGCAGTGGAAAACAATGAAGTCTTCATTCCCCGTCTTTGTTGTAGAGTAGCAGAGAAAGCTGGAGTTTTTATATAAACATCAACTGAACACAATAGAGTACCATATGAGGTTAATATTTTTTTTTCTCTTATCTGCTCTGATTATACATGTATGTTCGATTATTTCTGAGGGTGATTGTGTGATGTTTTAGGTCCCCAAGAAATTGACCATATGAGATGATCACGTCATGTTGTCATGTTTGCTTTTGTACGGATTTAGCTACCGGTTTGTTTTAGAAAATTGGTTGATGCTTGGTGAGTTACACTGCCCTTACATTTTTCATCTTTAAACAGAAATGGAATACTAGATCACAAAGTGTCCATCCAAGTATGAGGAGAGCTAATATCGGATTCTAGGGAAGTTTTTGAAAGTATCTTAGGATATATTGTTCTTTTTATTTTCGCTAAACAAGATATATCACAAGGAAAGTATGGTGGCTGCGGACATTATGTCCAGTTACATTGTAACACCCATCTTGCTTTTTTTTAAAAAAAATAATAATCATAAACTCGAGTTTATCCAAGCCAAATATGATTATACATAAGTATTATCCTCCAACACAGTAGTGAGAAAAGGAAGAGGAGTATCATACTGTAAGTATGACCGATGACTTGAGATTGCTGCTTTAGCCTTTTCAGTTGTTTATCGATGTAACCAAGTTGATCAGTGTTTGACACTGATGATGCAATCAAATATCCTCATATTTATTAGCTTTCTAGCATTGTGTTTCTTTTCTAACATTAATTAGAGGTTATTTTGACAGGGTATTCGCGAAAAAAATACTTGAGAATCCTGAATTGTCGTCGCTCAAGGATAGGATCTAAAGCTTTGCAAATCCTTGGATTTTTTTCTTTTTAAAAGTCTAAAACTTGCCCCCACTGTTGAGCTCGAAAAGCCGATGCAGGTAGCGCAGGTAGCAATTGGAATTGTCTTTTTCTGTAATTCTTCAAATTTTTGGTTTGAGCTCCCTCAAATAGTATTCGGTTTTGCTAGAAATGGAAAGGTCAGTAAATCTCAGTTAGCAAGTTTAAATTTCTGTATTCTGGACTTAGAAGTTAGGAATAAAAAGTAAAGTTTCTTTGACGAATTTATGAGTCATAAACATAGCTGTTTGAGGGTATTCTACATAAAAGGGATAAAAAATTCAAGGATTTGGCAATGACGGCTGTGCTTGATATTGCTGCTGCTGCAATACGTGATGGTGGCTATGTAAAGGCTGAACTGAAACAGTCATCTTCAGGAAGAGTCGGTTTATGTTCTGGCAGACTGTTGGAAGATATTGAATGCTAGCTCATGCAAAGCATGTTTGGAGGAAGCATTAACATTAATGGTTGGATGTTTGCCGTGGTTAGATGGAATACCGCGCAAGACGGGATGATTCATGAAGTAGTCAGACACATATTTCCTTAATAAGGAAAAAACATCCAAAAGCTTGAAAGGTACTACGTAAGCAATCTATGTATCTGTATTGTATTTGTTAAGGAGATGTGATGTTATAAAACCAAATTGAACTCTTGACATGGTTTTGGATATTTATTGATGACTTTGCAGTAAGCCCAGGAGTGTTGATGATCTCAATTTTTTTGGTTGTTGCGAGAGTCGGCAACAAAGAAGACTTGGAATGGCACTCAGCGTCAGGGACTTGGAAAGGAAAGGATTGGCACTCGCATCGCGGGTGCGTCTTTGCTAGTAATAATAATACAATCTCTCTTTTTCTTCGGGAAAGAAATATAACCTCTATGGGAAGAAGTCAAACTGACAAAACCCATATTGGGGAGGTTTCTTGCAGAAAACCATAGTGCAGTACCGTGTTAGGTGTTCCTCATAGAGGGAAGGAGAACATCTATGGGCATCGTCGATAGTTTTAGGACCTCGAAAACTGACAAGAAACGTGCTAGATTCTTATGGCCAAGGCAGTGATATATAGTTTGCGTTTCGAGGTTTGGCTACTATGCAATTTTTTCTCTTCTTTTTTGTAGCACTTTCTAGTGTACTTTCTTTCTTTACCCGTTTGCAGTACCCGTTTTTTCTCTTCTTTTTTTAGCCTTTTAAGTCCAAAAATAAAATAAAAAGACTTGTCCATCTAAGTAAAGATGAACTCTTACTCTTACTAGATGAACTCTTACCGTTTTTTCCCCTTTTTAAAAGTTTACAAAATTATGAACTCTTACCCCTAACTAATTACCGGTATAATATTTAAGGATATAATTCATGCATGTATAATTTACAATAAGAAGCTCTTTTTCACTGTTTGGTCCAGAAAAAAATAAGAAGCTCTTTTTCACAATGGCGTCATCGGTTATTGCTACAACGATGAGAGGAACAATCAAAAGATTTACTACTCATCCTCAGATGAGCAGTATCATGAGCAAGAGATTTTTGTCTTCTTCATCTATCGACAACCCTATTACTAATTGTTCCTCAGCCAAATATTCGATTGTAGATTATAATCCTGATAACAGTTCGATGCGTAAAGACGATCTCCCCAGGACTAAGGACAATACTGACGGCCGGTTGGACGTCGACATGCCAACCAAAATTCAGACAAACATCGTATCTGAGGCACCATCACGGCTATACACAGGTACATACCGAATTCATTCATTAGTTGTGCAAACTTTTCTAATTCTATCAAGTTGGCTAGATATTTGTACAATTATATGTATATGTGACCTGTTAGAACTAGTATCCAAATTTCGACCTCCATCGTGCTTTAAGAACAATAAACCCAAAATTTAGATCGCCATTCCTGTAAAAAGATGTGAACGTACCGTCATTAAGTGTGGATATAACAAAGATTTGATCGTGAACCTTAAACCCTAACTAAACCTTGAGATGCTAAGGTTAGTACTCTGGACAATGTAGTACATATATATGTACCTGATGAGCTCTTATGGGATCAAAGAAACACTTAAAGTTAATTTCATACAGAAACCACTTTAGAAAACCCATTCAAAAACGTAAGGGTAATGCATAGGTTCGTTCGCCTTCAGTAACTTCAGCTCTAGATACAGGTCTTTTCTGGAATGTCTTAGTTAAAGTCCACCTAGTACTAGTAGGAATCTCATGCAGTGATGACCGATGAGTAGTTTTTTTGTAGGAAATACCATTAGGTCCTAGAAATAATATATTAGAGAGGGTCTAGTCCATTTGACCCAGTCAAATGTCTGTTTGGTCGTATTTGGTAATATAAATTATAGTTTGGTCCTAGAAATTATGGTTTGGTCCTAAAAATTATGGTTTGGTCCTAGGGTGATGTCATGGATGATGTAATTTTCGTTGTGTGGTGGCGAAATACCCTTTTGGGACCACATATATAGACAAAAACCCTAGAAAATATCTTTATTTTGATTTCTTTCTCTCTCACATGTTTTCGGATCTAGTTTTTTTTCTCTTTTTCTTTTTTCTTTTTCTTTACTCTCTTGTTTTTGTTGTTGTTGTTGATGATGAAGAAGAAGAAGAAGAAGACGACGACGACGATTTTTCATGGATATGTTGCTGTTTTTTATGTCGTTATTGATGAAGAAGAAGAAGAAGAAGAAGAAGATGAAGAAAGACGATGAAGATGATGATTTGAATGTTGAAGATGAAGAAAGACGATGAAGATGATGATGATGAAGATGAAGATGATGATGATGATTTGAGATGATGAAGATGATGATTTGAGAGGAAAAGAAAGTCGAAGACGATGAAGAAAAGAAAGATGATGATGATTTGCTGCTGGTGTTTGAATGTTTTTTTCTTTCTTTTTTAATTTTTTTAGCTTTTTGTATAGACTTCATTCCTGGGAATGAAGTCTGTTTTTATAGCTTTTTGTATGGTCTGTTTTTTTAGCTTTTTGTATGGACTTCATTCCCGGGAATGAAGTTTTGTTTTAACTACGTATGGACTTCATTCCGGGAATGAAGTGCATTTAAACTTTTTGTATGGACTTCGTTCCTGGGAATGAAGTCTGTTTTTTTAGCTACTTCATTCCTGGAAATGAAGTCTGTTTTTTTAGCACGGAAGAACTCCTACAAAAAAAAAATTAACATGGAAGGATATTTTTGTCTATTTAAATATTTTTAAATAATTATGGACCAAACCTTGATAAAAGCGTTTAATGAAGATTTATGACGTAGGCATTGCCCAAAAAAGGACCAAACGATATTTTTCCCTTTTTGCGTTGACTAATAAGCATGTGAGCGTTGACGGACCTATGAGAGGGCTGACCTGGGCTTTACCCGGGTAGCCCTCTGGTCCATATCAATGGAAAAAGAAAATTAATCCCACGTTCTTGAGCTAGGATGTTTACCCATAGCCCCGGTCAAAAAAAATTAGGGTAGCTCTTGTTTCCGTCCCTCAGTGAGTGAGTTTGCCCAAAAACTTGGTAAGAATCTCAGTGTCCTCTTTATGCTCGAGTTCTAAGAGAGGACATTCGCATATGTATCTAGCTTTTTGTTGATCTGGTATCTGCTTCAGCTGTTCGTCTTCAGGCTTCTACTGCACATTTCCGGAGCTTCTTTGAGTTGAAAACTTCGTGATATGCTTTATTATCTTTTCAGATTTTGTTTAATTGAATTTTGGTTTTACTTTTCAGATGATGAGATCAAAAGGAAGTTGGATTACATGCCCATGTATAACTGGGAAAATAAACCATACTTCTGCAATGGTTATGCCGACGAAGACAGTGATGGTATGTATGTTAAGATGTTAGTCCCAGGCCTCGGAAAAGAAAATATAAAAAAAGTATGGGTTGAACAGAAACTCGTGGGAGTAGATGAATCTCCAACTGTGAAAAGAACATTGAAGATGACTGTGAGAGTAGAGGTGTTCCGTGCAGGAGAAGGTTTCAAGAATTACTCGACTCCATTTTTTGTGAGGCCAGAGAATTACAAATTCACTGATGTTTGGGCAGAGGTTTACCATGGTGCGCTTAGGATTTTCATTCCAAAACTTCAGCCAGCCAAGATTGAGGATGTTATTTTTGATGTGAACCTGGAGTAATTAACAGAGTCATATATATTAAGTGACATATATATTAAGTGAGATTTTTTGATCATTGTGTAATTCTGATAAACCGAAACAACTTAAAAACATATATTTTCGTCCACTATCTTGACGTGATTTTCAGCCATAAAGAGTGGAAAAGTGGGTGTTTTTTCTGTCCCTAAATTCGTTTTAGGGAAAATATGCAAGATTTCAATGCTATGCGGCCAAAAAGGATGCAGGCACCGACTGCACTACTTGTCCCATTTTAACACGATGTCCCTAGAGGCCTAGATGTGCCCCACCAGAAGAAAAAAGTAGAATAGAAAAATTAACACACTCCAATAGTGCTGGCGGCCTCCTCTTCAGGGTACCTTAGAAGTCTAGAACTACGTGATAAAAGAGACGCAAAGCTGTCATCCAAAATCTTTTAACCATACTGGAGTAAATGAAGAGAAGTTACTGCCATCATCTACTACAGACATGTAGAAACTTAGAACAGCTTAAGCAAATCCATGCACAAACTTTAACACAAGGACTCCACCATCTTCAAAACTTATCTTGCAAAATCTTCAATACTTACACAAAATTCAACAAACCTATTGAAGCTTACAATGTTTTCAATCAAATTCAAAACCCAGATATAGTTTCTTGGACTTGTCTTTTATCTCTTCATTTAAATATTGATCGTCCATTCGAGGCTCTATTGGTTTTCTCAAAATTGAGTTCTTTAGGATTAAAACCAGATAGTTTTTCTGTTGTTGGAGCTCTTACAGCATGTGGTCGGAGTGAAAATCTTGGGCATGGAAAAGCGGTTCACGGTATGATTTATAGACATGAATTGGTGGCTTCGGGATCGATTGTTGGAAATGCTTTGATTGATATGTATTCAAGAAATGGGAAAATCGAAGTAGCTCAAATGGTTTTTGATGAGATGAAAAGTAAAGATGTTGCTACTTGGACTAGTTTGATGCATGGGTTTATCAAGTGTGATGATTTAAGTTCTGCACGTAGTTTGTTTGATAAAATGCCGGAGAGAAATTCAGTTTCCTGGACTGCAATGATAACTGGTTATATCCAAGGTGGGAAACCAATTGAAGCACTGCAGATATTTCAGAAAATGAAATCAGATGGAAGTGATCATCCGACTGCGGTAATGACTGTGGCAGTGCTTTCTGGTTGCGCTGATATTGGAGCACTTGATCTTGGCCAACTAATCCACGGTTATGTTACGAAAACTTATCTGAATTTGGATGTCACTGTGAAAAACGCATTAATGGATATGTATTGCAAAAGTGGAAGCCTAGAAAGTGCAGAAAGGATCTTCGAAGAGATCTCGACTAAGGATAACTTTTCATGGACAACAATGATTTTGGGGTTTGCAGTTCATGGAAGTGGAAAACGTGCTCTTGAAATATTCTCTGAGATGTTAGAATCTGGTGATTACCCGAACGAGGTGACATTTGTTGCTGTTCTTTCAGCTTGCAGTCATGCAGGGCTGGTCAATGAAGGTCGAAGATGGTTCAATTGTATGCAGGAAATGTACCATTTGGAGCCAAAAATCGAGCATTATGGATGTATGGTTGATTTACTAGGTCGTGCTGGTCTTGTTGATGAAGCAAAAGATCTGATTCAAAAAATGAAGATTCAGCCAGATGGGATTATTTGGAGATCACTGTTGAGTTCTAGTATTGCTTGCAAGAATGTGGAAATTGCTTTACTGGCAGGAAAGAAAATAGTTGAACTAGAACCCAGTGATGATGGAGTTTATGTACTTTTGTGGAACATGTATTGTTCAGCAAATCAGTGGGAGGAGGCTATAAAGATGAGAAAGTTGATGAAAGATCGAAGAATTAAGAAGAAACCTGGCCGCAGTTGCATCGAGATTAATGGTGGTGTTACTCAATTTCTTGCTGAAGATAAGACTCCCAACCCGGGTACAGAAACCCAGTTGGTTTTAGAAAGAATGGCCCAGGTGATGAAGGTTGATAATTCTTATCTTTTCGGGATGGAATTTGATTGATCTCACCCTCAGATGGTGTCATTTTCACAGTTCTTATACCAACCCGAGCATTGGATTGCCAACCTGAGCATTGGATTGAGGACATGATCCGCACTCTCTTAGCATCAAATTTGGTAAAAGATCACAAATTCCAGTCTTCAACCAGAAGTAATATCATTGGCCTGACCGAGTACTTTGGATAATTTTGTCCAGGCTATCAATTTAGACTAACGCCATTAGTAGCATTTCAAGACCATTTGAAACCAAAATCAAAGGTAATAATCAAATCCCGTCCGCTCCCGCCTACTTCACTCTCTGGTCTGTTTGATATCATTCTCATTAACTTGTAACTTTCAAACAAAATAACGACCTCAATTTGCTTGGGAAACAAAAATGCTCTGTATAGTCTATGGACAGAAAAAAAAATACTACAAAGAAAACTGATGGATGGATGTCAAAAAAAGATATATATGCATGCAGCAGCAGGTGTGATTTGTTCAGGTATATGTAAGATAACCACAGGGGTTGTTAATACAGTCAAGAGCAGTGCTGTGATTCTCCTAAGGGTTGATAAAGCCTCATCCTATCATTAAGGTGGTAGATTCACGAAACATCATCTTGATGTAAATTGAGCAAAGGCCCTGGAAGGAAGTGAGATTTAGGAAGTCCGCCAGTGTTTGCATGAAACTCAAATGGTATCCCTGGTGCAATCATGTCTTGTCCAGCATTTAAATCAAAAAAGAAGTCACCTGCTGGGGCATATCTTTGTTCAACGTTTAGCTGTCCATGTGCAGTTGCTAATTCTCTTTCTTCCACTACCCTTCCATGGTTCCTCATCTCCGCTGTACTCCTCAACTCCACTGTATCCCCTGCATAAACTGGTCTAGTTCCTTTTTTCCCACGAACAATCTGAGAAAGAAAAAAAACAGACATCAATCACAACTTTTCGGACATAGCTGAATACCAGCAGAACAGGTTGATCATACTACTTAAATGAGACGACAGCTTGGGCCCATACTGTGGATAACACTATTTTACATTATTTTCTAAAAAAAGTCCTTGACTAATCAAAACCTTAAATCAATTAGATCATGGTATGCTAGTAATGTCAGGAGGTCCAGAGAGAGAGACACAACTTACAAATTTTCCAGAATTCTCTTCTCTATAAACAATGAAAAGATCCCCTGCTTGGAGGTTATGCATCTTTACAAAATCCCCTAAAGAAAAGTTGAAACTCGGTCAGAAGATTACATGAAAATAGAGCAGATTGAGCACAACTGTGATAGCAAAGCCAGAGATATGATTACAGTAAATTGTACATGCCTGTATTTTCCATAACATACATCCTACTTTTGTTGTTTGGCCAGTACCTACAAAGAAGAACAAGTAATAAAGGACTTGGAAGCAAAATAAAAGCTTTGATGCCTTCAAAAGCATCAGATACTTGGATTCCAAACTTAAACAACTGCTGCATAGATATTTGGATTCCACGCTCAAATTACAATCACCGGTAATTCCGCTTTAAAATAATACTTCAACATACCTATACTTAAATTTCCACTCAACTGAGTAGTTCATGTCTTCCATTTGTAGGATAATTCCATCTTTTGCCTCTAATGGAGGTAGGTTCGCCTCTGCATCTTTCTAGAAAAGGAAATCCAATTGTTAAAACTCAATTTACTACCTTTATAACATATATGTTCTTTGAAAAAAGACCCACTCGTTGAACCACAGCGATCTCATATGCACATTCAGTGGTCCATAGATTTTAGTATATATATATTAATTATGTAATATCAAAGGTTCTGCACAGTCCGTTGTCCTACTTTTGGAATGACAATTCTACCCAGGTTGCCAACATCAGTATTCCGCAACTCCTTCTGCACAAGCAACACAAAACCCTTGCGTGCCGTCTCCTGAACAAAACACAAACCAAGATCAAAACTACAGCACATATTGGATCAACTACGGAAAAAACATGTCAAGTCAATAACAGAGTATTTTTATATAGCCAACACATTTTAGTAACAGCTGTTCTGTGACCAAAGAAATCCAGACGAAACAGACAACATTTTTATTTGTTCAAATATTCAATTTTTATCGAAATAAGTGGAGGATATTTACTGTTATGATATCTTAGCACTGCTTTAAGAAAAGACGGGAGAACACCAACCTCTTCAGCTTCAGGTCTATGTGAACTTGATGAAGGATGATCAAACGCACGAAAGGCTTCTAATGCATTGTGTTCTGGAAAGAGTGGGTATCCATTCTTGGCAGAAGGTTCTGAGTTGGCATTTCTGTTCTCATCTGAAATTACAGCCATACTCATGCTGCTTGAGAATCTTGGGCGAACCACCTTCCTGTTATTCACTGGCAAGGAAGCATCACTACCACCTACAGAATTTTCGCTCCACTGACTCCAAGATTTTGCGAAGAAATCCATTTCTTGTTTTTCAGTTGGTTCAAGATTGACAGGTGGGATTGGAGAGTAATTCACAGGCTGACTCCTTGTTGTTATTGGAAAATAGGGATTCTGGGGAAGTGCTTGAACAGGATCAAACCCACTTTGAAGGACTGCAAAAAGACAAAAGATTTATATTCAAATAAATGGAAACCGTACAGAGGATCACAAAAAAAATAACTAAATAACAAAATAAACAGAGAAAGTAAGTGACTGCTTGGACTTTATCACCCTGTGCATGATAGAAATGTTCTCCACGACCTTTCAGAAAAATATGAAGTACTAGTGAGAGATCATTATCCAATGATCATATAGAGTACCTTGATAGTTGCTACCTGAATCTTTAGATGAACCACTTGGAAATTGGCCAAATAAGCTTTCCATTTGTGTAGGATCGCATGAATTTGTGGAAACCTCGGCCTTCCGCTTCAAATTTGGTGTTGCATTTCCTGAAACAGAAATGTCATTGTATGGGATGTACTGATATGCACAGGGATTTTCTACAGTTCGTTGACCCCAGGAAATTTCCACCTTGGGAGGGATGGGTGCAAGCTCGGCCCTACCTCCAATGGTACCTAAAACAAAAGAAGAGTCAAATCATACAGATAACCAGCATTGTGAAAGACCAAGAGTGAGTTTTCAAATGATGAATAACCGATCAATCTTCCAACAATGGTGGAAGTTCAAAATCAAAAACCATTCAGGTTCTAGCACAAAAAAGGAGTGAACTGTCGTTAAAACAATGAACTGACATGCATCTTAATCTTATCATCAATGTTAATATCAAATCAAAATCTCTTCACCCAGAAATTTATTAGCCATGATAAGCCAATGGAAAAACTTTTAAGCATAACAATGCTAACATCAGGTTATAAAGATCAAGATATGCGACCAATCCGTTGAGTCTTTTATGATAATCAAAATATTCGTTGGGCTACGCATCTTCTTATCTTAGCTAACCATGCCGGAACGTAGAACGTAAAACATCTCTTTTATGATAATCAAAATCACTACTTGCATGCTTATTCTCCTCACACTCAGCTGGTCTGCTGAAATTCCCGATCAGATTTCGAGCACAACGCTCTTTTGTTCTCTTGGGCCAAATGTTATTATAGAAAGACAAAAATGAATTGCAAGAAACTAAGAGATTAAGGGGGTCCTCACTCTAATAGAAAATAAAATAAATCAGTAAATCCATGAACTGAGTCATTGTCACTAACAAGGCCAAGAAATGCCGAGTCACAAGTCAAGTTATATATGCTACCGTTCAAAACAAGCAAAGAATATTACAAAGAAATTCCAAATGTAGAAAACTGAGTCATACCTAGTTGTGATTGTAACACGGCATTATTCTGCATGAAGTTCCTCGAAAATGAATCAGTAGCACCACCACCACCAAGAGGAACTGAACCCATCAAGTTTTGCACTGGAATCGGTACCGTGGATTTCAAAAGCTTTCTCCTATCATCCTCAATTACCCTCCTATCATCTCTGTAATCTCCAAATTCATCAAAATTCCTATTCTTCTCTTGAATAAATTCATCACCAACAAACCCAGAAGGAAACTGAGGAATTGAAAAATTAAAACGTGATAATTTAGCAGCAGAATGATCAGACGATGAAGAATTAGAAGAGGATGATGTAGAATTTGGTGATGAAGGTGGAGAATTCTTAAGTCTAATTTCATTTTCTATAAACCCTCTCTGCATTTGAAAAAAAAATGAAAAAAACCCTAGAGTAATTTTTTTTAGATAAAAACAATAAGAAAAAACACTGACAGTATTGTTCTTTAAGAGAATAAAAATAAAAATAAAAAAGGTGAGTAATTAAGAGATATTGCTAAATATAGAAGAAATAATATTTGGTGGGATTCTTGGATTAATAAAATTAAAAGAAGAAATAAGAGTTTTACTACTAATTTGAGCTGCTGAGTATAAGAATATTGATGAACACATTGATATCCGTGATACTACTGAATCGAAACGTATCGACCGTTTTTTGATTTTTGCCATTACTCCCTTTCCTTTCCTTTCCTTTAATTTCAAAAACTCCTTTTTAGGTTTATTTTTTATTTTTTTATAATTTTTCAAACCTAGAAAGTTATTAAATCTCTAATTACCTTCTCTGGTTTTTCTTCGGAGATTCCGACCGGAGAAGAAAAGAGGAGGATAACTGTTGGAGTTTGGAGTGTGTGTGTTTTTTTTCCCCAGTACGTGGCAATACAACGTGGGAAATAGTGTCGGATGACGAGATTCTGCCATGTGTTTGGAGATGTCTATACGGACCCACTGAATCAGTTACTGTTGATGAGATGGAAAATTAGCGGTGACAGAAGTTAAAATAGTTGACCATTACGTGGCACACATGCAGGATATTTTAATGTCGTTGAATTTTTTGACGTTTGTTTAAGGGGAATGCAAAACAGCGTATGGGATGATCTGGTGATGTCGACGAGAGCTGGGTCTATTGTTATCAACGTTTTGATGGCATATGAGGATTTAGGAGATCCCGGTCGTTTTCGGAAGGGATTCATGTTTTGGGGACTGTTAACGTGCAAGTCTGTAACACTCTAAGGAAATGTAAGGTTAAGCACGTATTCTAAACGCTGATTTTAGCAATGCTTGCAAACTTTGTATTCTGCCTTTTTTTTTTGCTTTTTCAATACAAAAGAGTTTATTAAAATTGAAAGAGATTGCACACAGTTTATCCCGATGGATGCAATCAGATATCCAAATTGGGAAATTAGAGAACCATTTTGTGGGTTAGAATATTCAAAGTACTATGTTCAGCTGTTGCATGTGCTACATGGTAAATATTTCTTTGTACATAAGTGCATTTTAGACTATCGAAACTAATTGAAATCGTGAGACAATCCATAATTAAGTTTCTAGTTGAAAACGAGAGGGTACCAAATATACCGCCAATTTTTTCGTTCGACATCCTATACGGGGAAAACGAGAGGGTACCAAGTACAATCAGAATGTTCTAGACAATAGAGTCTGTGAACCTCATATAACCATAAGAGTACTTGGACGATTCCAAAGATCAATATCCAAGTTAAATCTAGTTGAATCCAATTTGTTATACCAGATCGGAGCTCTACCAAGCACGTAACTTATCATCTATCTTTCAAGATACGAATTCTACAAAAACAAGTTCTTATAATCGATCACAATCAATATGGATTATATAACTACGATTGATTACGTACTACTTGTGATATTCCAATTATAAAGATACAGATAAACGATATAATGCAGAAAACTAAAAACACAAGACACCAAAAGTTTAGTTAACGAGAAAACCGCAACTGCAGAAAAACCATGGGACCTCGTCCAGATCTGGATATCAAACTCTATTAATTAAGCCACTACGGACACTAGCCTATTATCAGAACTTCGGACTGGAATGTAGTTGAGACCGAATTCACCCTATAAGCAATTCGGTTATAGTCGCGCTCATAGCGTCTCTTGAATCTCGCAAAATTCTGCACAATTGATTCCCTTAACTGACGTCCTTTACAATCTAAGAGTTGCTTCAGCTTAAGTTAAGACTTTTGATACCAATCTTCCTCTAACAGATAAGCCTATTCGATTTCTGTTTAGATCGTGAGATCAAGGTGGGAAAATATGTTTGAAGTAGAAAAAGCTAGCAAGCCTCAGAAATCCGGTACTTATGTCTCCTGAAGAACATTCTCGATTATCCTTATGGATGCAATCAGGTATCCAAGTAGGGAAATTAGAGGACCATTCTATCGTCTAAACATTCATAATACCATGTTTATCTATTGCATGTGTTATATATGGTTAAAATCTCTTTGTACATAAGTGTATTTCCAACTATTAAAAGTATTAAAATCTTGATACCATATCATTTTTAGTATAAAGCTCTGCTCCATTATTATGACCATATCACTTCGACAAAGTGTGGCTAAGCTCAAGCTATTACTCATCCAAGTACATCGTGGCAACCCAGACAAGACAAGAGACAATCCATGACTCTATTAATTCTTACGAGAAATCAAAAACTTGTTACGTAAGGGGGAATTATTTATGGGTATTGGTCTGGTGGTTTACAGCAACGTGCGGCGTGGCAACACCCTATGATAAGGAAGTAACAAGTAGTGCTAACAGTTAAGAGTGGTTAAAGGAAGTGGTAAAATAATGGAGTAATGGCTTACAGGTTTCTGGAAACTTCCCTAACATAATGGCGTGACTTTACCATTACTTCCACTATCTCCATCTCTTTACGATCTCCACTACTTACGAGGAAATAGTAAGTGTTCCTTAGAACTATAAATAGGCCACTTAGCCTATTCAAAATAAGGGATAAGCTTATCATTCTCAAGCTCTGCTTCTTTCATAGTTCGAAAACCTCACACACAACAATTCAATCACCACTGATTTTCTCAAATTTCTTTGCTTTCCCTCTTCTAAGATCAACCCATCTATTTTCTTTGTAACCAAAGCAAAACGTTTGACCAATTTCTTGGTTTAGGATCGTTTTGTATGATTTTGATTTTCGAACCTAAACAAAGTACTTTGACAGTACATTGTTTACCTAAGATTTTTTGGTATTAACAATTCCACTTCACGATGGGAGTGTCGATGTATAAAAATGGGATGACTGGATACAATGTTTTGGAACATATTTTTATTTCTTCAAAGGAAAAGATTGCTTTCGCATCATTAAAGCTACAAAAGTGTTTGTACCCCTAATATTTTACACAAATAAATGGGCTAACCTAGGCCTCCAAAGCTCATACTCGTGGCAAAAGAGGGTTTATTGGGCCTAAGGTGCTTCCCTTGTTTACCCAAGAATGGCTAACTAGGCCTAACAAACACCTCACAAGGAATACCATGTGCGGAATATTCGCCTCTAGTCATTCTTATGTTCATTTTCTTTTCTCCTCCGATTAGTTTGTCTTCTGTTTAGTTTATCTTCCCATTTTCTTATTTCAAATTTTGTTAAGTTTATCATCTTAGTTCCATTATATTTTCAGCTAATGGGTTTCTAATTTCTCTGCAGGACCTCATTCAAACATATCATGGAAGGCATCCAGTTTTGGACCAGTCTATTAATTTCACTCCTCTTTCAAACTATATTGTATCGATCAGCAGCAATATGCTCATATTTTCCTTCTGCAATTTTGCAGACCATCAATCTCAAGATGGACTTAGTTAGTATGAACCAGTATGTCGCCTTGAATCATATATATGATTTCAATGTTTTATCCAAAATCCAAGTTCCAAACTCAGTTCATCCGATCCGAGTATCAAACAGCAATCAATTGGGAAGAATTCAAATTCAAAAACCGCACGATTGGTGGCAGCACAGCTGTACTGCTCATTTCACGCAATTCTGGTTACAAACATTTAATCCTGTTTCTAGTCAACAACAAGTTTTCCAAATTATTTCCAATAATAGCAAAACAGCACCAATCCTCTTTACTGCAAAATATCCACACCCCTTTATTCTAGGCTGGTATTCACCAAATTTTAAGGATTTTGGTTATTCTACCTCAACTATTTATGGTTATCAGAATTTGTCCAAAAGCTTTTATAACCATTTGAAAAGAAAGTTCTTTTATTCATCTATAACCCTAATTCTTTCGTTTGAGCTGAAAGAAGTAACAATGGCATCTTCTTCTAATCAACAAGTTTCGACTATCACCAAACATCTTCAAAATGCTAATATCCGAGACATATCGGCCAGACAAATGAGACAAGCTATTGGTTCTGCAAAATCTCTTGTTGTAGCAAAACAAGAAAGAGGTCATACCTTGATTGGAAAACTTTTTGCAGAAGATGGAATCGAAACTGATGAAGTCAGAACAGAACTACGTCCACTTTGGAAGCAATACAAGATCAGAGAAGTTAGAGCTCTAGATAAAAATATCTTCCTCTTTAAGTTTGCAACAGAAGAACTAATGGAAGCTGTGCTCAAGCAAAGTCCATGGAATATCTGCAAGTCTCATCTCAATCTTCTAAAATATGATGATACTATTCCGGTGTCACAATGGCGATTTACTCATCAAGAATGGACAGTTCAATTCAAAAACCTACTGCTTGAACACCATTCAATCCAAGTAATAGATGAAGCGCTGGAGGAACTAGGTCCTAAAATATGGACTAAACCTTCAAACTGTAGGCCTTCTTACGGTAGTATGATTTCTGCTAGAGTCAAAGTTGATCTCAAAAAACCGCTTTTCAGAGGTGGATGGTGGAACACAAGAGCAGGAGGAGTAACCTGGGTGTGATATCATTGGGAACGTCAACCACACAACTTATGTACGGATTGTTGGACTGTAGATCATAGTAAGGATGAGTGTGCTAATGTTGCTGAAGATCTAATGGTTAGAGGATTCACAAATGATCAATACATAAACCACATCCATGAATTAGCCAGATCTTATGAAGTTGACATTTGTGACGACCTTGACCTGCTGATACAAAGAATCTGTGAAGCTAGTAAAAGGAAATTGCTGCAAGATTCTGATAACCTGGATGGAACAAGGAGACCAAAAAGATCTAGAAACAATAAAGAAGAAATTGTTGAAGATTCTAGCAATAATAAAAACTCTGGTCCTCGCCAGCCGACTCCAATGACAAACCATGATACTGGTCATAACACTGCTAATGTTGAGATTGATGGTATGGAACATGATCTGATCGAAGAGGGTGAAATGAATGCTAAGGAGTACTTCCATGCCATGGATGAGGTTGCTGCCCCTGCTGTTGTGGTATATCCCAAACCCTATTTAGTTTCTCTTGACTTATTCTCATTACATATCTTAACTTTACTATCTTTCAGTATAAAACATTGTGTTTTTACAATTTTTCAACTCAACTTTACCATGAAAATCTTGAGTTGGAATTGCCAGGGTTTCTTAGGAAAAGATACCCGTGACCATCTTCAGTATTTAAACAACCTTCATGCTCCTGATATGATATTCCTTTGTGAAACTAAAATCAATGATAACAGAATTCTCAGGCTCACAAATTTCTTAGGTTTTCCAAACAATGTTTTTATTCCTTCTATAGGAACAGCTGGTGGATTAATTCTTCTCTGGAAAGACGGTTTCGCTGTTAATGTTATTCACACAAATGATAAACTTATACATGCCCAAGTGTCTAATGATCCTAGTAAAGGTGCATGGTATCTCTCATGTGTTTACGGCACCCCTTATAATCATGAAAAACTTAACCAATGGTCTTATATAAATAATCTCAGTAATAACATTAATATACCTTGGGTCGTTATAGGTGACTTGAATGTCACTTTTTCCCCTAGTGATAGAAACAACAATTCTACCCAAATTACCTCTAGTGATGTGCTTGATCTTATCAAAGATTCAGATCTTTCTGACTTAGGATATTGTGGCAAACCATTTACTTGGACCAGTAATAAACACGGAACTGGTCACATAAAATCTAGGATTGATAGGGCTATAGTGAATAACGAATGGTTTTTAGCTTACCCAGACTCTATCCTTAGTCACTTGTCTCAGAATGGATCAGATCATACACCTATCTTGCTAGAATTATCGAAACAAAATAGGGTCACTGGCAGAAACTGGAAATTTTTCGAGCATTGGTTAAATCAAGAGAGTTGTTCAGATAAAATCAAAACTGCTTGGTCGATCTCTTACTCAGGGTCAAATGGTTTTGTTTTATCTAACAAGTTGTCTCATACTAGGCATATCATGTCGGCATGGAGTAAAGGTATTTATGCAAATATTAGTAATAGAATTTCAAATATGCAATCCGATATTACTAATCTTCAAGCTACAGATTTGGTGGGTTCTAATACAGATGTTGTCGTTCGTTTAGAATCATAAATAAGAAAACTAAATGACATACATGCAAGTTCCAATAGACAGAAAGCCATGGACCTCTTCTACAATGACATGGATTTGAATTCAAAATACTTCCACATAAGAATGAACCGCAGGAAATCGAGAAATAGAATTGATTCGTTGTTAAACTCAGATGGTACTTGGTGCACAGATAGGGAATCACTCTCAACTCTACTCAATAGCCATTTTCAGAAGATTATGTCTACTTCTTCCCCTGCTGCGAGTCATCAGTTTCTGCAATACATCCCACAGTGCATCTCAGATGAAGATAATCAAGACCTCGAGGCAGTTTCGTCTGATGAGGAAATTCACCAAGCCTTAATGTCAATGGAGCCATGGACCTCTCCATGCCCTGACGGTTTTCCACCCGGCTTCTATCAATCGCAGTGGCAGATAGTGAAAGATGAAGTTTGTAATATGGTCAAGTCTTTCTTTCATTCAGGGTACCTCTTCAAGCAGATAAATAACACCAGAATATCTTTAATTCCAAAGATACAACTGGCTCATAAACCGGAAGATTTCAGACCGATAGCTTTGTGCAACACAATCTACAAAATTATCTCTAAGATAATTGCCTTACGAATGAAGAAGCATATTTCCACTATCATCTCGCCAATGCAATCTGCATATGTCCCGGGAAGATTAATCTCTGAAAACATCTGTTTAGTTCAAGAAATTGTGCAGGCCATAAAGAGGAAAGAAGGTATAACTGGTCATCTAGCCCTTAAGATGGATATGTCGAAGGCGTTTGATCGATTGGAATGGAGTTTCCTTCTAGATATTCTCAAGAAATTTGGTTTCTCTGAAAAGTTTCGCCAGTTAATCCACCAATGCATCTCAACAACTCAAATAGAGATCATGTTAAATGGGAGTCCCACTTCTTCTTTTAAACCAAGTCGTGGTATTCGACAAGGTGATCCATTGTCACCGTATTTATTTATATCGACAATGGAATCATTTTCCGTGATATTTAGCATATTGTGAAAGTCTTTGGTCAACTTACGGGAATGAAGATCTCTCGTTCGGCTCCTAAGATAAATCATCTGCTATTTGCGAGATGATTGTCTTTATTCTGCAAAGCAAATCATTCACAAGTTAGAAAGCTTACGGAGGTAATTGATCAATTTTCAAAGTGCTCGGCCAACTAATTAATTTGGTAAATCGGCAGTGTATTTTAGCACCAACACTGAACCGAGATGTATGCCAGAATATTAACGGTCATCTCCAAGTTAGATATCTTAACATCTCTGAAGAAAAGTATCTCGGTTTACCATTTTTTGTTGGCAGAAACAAGCGCATTCCTTTCTCATCACTTTGTGACAAGATGGAATATAGATTTTCAAGTTGGAGTGCAAGTAACACATCAGAGGCTGGAAGATCGGTTATGATCAAGAATGTTTCGAATGCAATTCCCATACACCATATGAAAAGCTTTAAACTACCTGAAGCTACAATAAAGAAAATGAGTCAATTACAGCAGCAGTTCTGGAGAAATAAAAAGACTTGCAGAGGGAATCATATCATTACCTGGAGAAGAACTCAGAAACCTAAGGAAGAAGGGGGATTAGGTTTTCAAGATATGCATATTTTCAACAGGGCTCTCCTTGCTAAATCAGCCTGGAAACTATCCTCAGACTCTGACTCTATGATGACAAGATCCCTTCAAGCCAAATATTTTCCAGATGAAGATCTTTTTAATCTGAAGAAGAAAACAAACACTACTTGGTCCTGGCGTAGCATCATCTCTGAAATTGAATTTGTGCAAAAGTATAGCTGCTGGAGCTTAGGGAATGGAGATAAAATTCTTATTTGGAAATACAGATGGATTAAAGAATTATCTAAACCTCCTTCACCAAAGCAGAACTGTACGACCCATCAGCAATTCAAGTATGTTTCACAACTTCTCACTCAAGATGCTGAAACCTGGAATCTTTCTGTCCTTCAGGAGTTGTTTGAGAGCAACATTGTAAGTTATATATTACAAATTCCAATTCATAAACACCAGGAAGATAGATTAGTTTGGCTTCTTGAAAGGAACGGTAACTTCACGATCAAGTCTTCTTATCGGCAGATGTATAATGAACAACACGGCTCTGAGAGTGTAGGACCAAGAATGTCACGGCATTACAAAGCACTGTGGAAGCTACCTATTCTCCCCAGAATTCGTCACTTCTTATGGAAAGCAATATCTAACCTTCTACCCACAAGAGATCTTCTCAGTCACAGAATGCCTGGAGTTACAGATCTATGCCCGTACTGTGAACAAGTGTCAGAAAATCCAGCTCATGTTTTAAGAGACTGTAATTCAGCAAGGGTAGTCTGGTTTGCAATCTCTGGTCATATTTCCTGCGGTTCAATCAGTTTGTCAGACTGGATTTCCAGTTGGTTTGATGAACTTCAGCAAAAGAAAATTTCAGAGAAGGATATATGCACGAGAGCTACAATAGCTTGGTGCTTATGGTCTGCCAGATGCAATAAAGTCTTTAGAACATCAACCCAATCCCAGAAAGAACAATCAAGAGATGCAGAAACTATATAGAGGAACACTCTATGCAGTTAAACAGGAAGACTATTACACATAATAGAATATGTCGTAGGAATATTCATTGGTTACCTCCTCCTTTAGATATTGTGACTATAAATTGTGATGGTTCTTATTTAAATTCGGATAACTCTAGAGGCATTGGATTAATTATTCGAAAGTTTGCAGGAGCACAGCAAGGAGCAAAGTGTATCCAACTAAAAAACATTAGAAGCGCGGAGCATGCTGAATGTTTGGGTCTTTGGGAAGCTGTAAAGTGGGCGCAAGAGCTAAAGCTGGATAAAGTTCATTTCGAATTTGGATGCGAAAAACAGATTGTGGATGCGGTGAACAACAATCTTTGCAATAGAATGGCAACTTCTCAACATGATCAAAGATATTCAATTTGCTCTTTCATAGTTATACCCTTTGGAAATGCTACTACATTCTAAGGAAGGAAATAAAAGCAATGAGATATTCTCTCTAGATTAGCTAGAGTGAATGGCCAAACTACTATTTGGTCTAACTCTCCTCCTATTGAGATTATGGCTCAACTTCAGTTAGACATGAACCATGTAACGAACTAAGTTTGCTTAATACATTTCTTTCGTTTCAAAAAAAAAAAAAAAAAAAAAAAGGAATCCCATGTGCATAGGTTCAAATCAAGCAACTAGGAGCCCGATCACCTGTGCCACATCATCACCAGGCTCGACCAACCGGCGACCGCCATATCAGTCGTCACGTCAGCACATGTGACACGTCATCAAAGTGCCACGTCACCAGGGGTGATGACGTGGCATGTGACACGTCAGCACAACAAGCGCCACGTCAACACCATATACGATACCTACAGTGCCATGTCATCCAGCGATGACGTGGCAGGCGACCCGTCAGCCAATGAGGGCCACGTCAGCAGAACGAGGCTACGTCAGCAGACAAGATGACGTGGCAGGTGCCATGTCAGCAAGGCGTGGCCACGTCAGCGGTAGTCGGTGACGTGGCAGTCAGCGGCCCATGCGAGCGGCAATCGGCGATTAATTGGGAAATCGACGAGTAATTGAGCAAGCGACGATTAATCGGCGATTAATTGGTAATTTGATTCGGTGTTGCGCGATGTAGGTTGGTCCCGTAGTCCCCGGATATTTGCGCCCCAGTCGTATTTCTCTAAGGATATTTCCGCCCCGTTTGCTTACACCCATTTCTCTTACACCTTTGGTTATCCACACCCCATTATAATTCCTTAACCATAATGGAAGTTTACGGAATATTGCAGGAACCATGCGGGAAGCCGGGGCATGCAACCATGCGGTCATGCGAGGCATGCAGTGTATTATTGCAGGGAGACATGCAGGGACTGTTATTGCAGGGAGGCATGCAGGGGCCAGTTATGGCAATTGATATCTGCCATAAAATCAAAGAAATAAAACGAAAATTCGCCACATATAAATAGAGAGTTTGACAACCAAAAAAGGTAAGCAATCTTCCATACCAAAAACTCCTATGAAAAATCCAATATTGACTTTAGCATCGGAGGGTTTTTTGCAGGTACCCCCCCCCCCCCCCCCTTCTTCATAATTCGATTGAAGATCGAGGTCACGGATCGATTATCAGCAAAATCATCATATAAATTTCTGTGTTTGGGGTAGGAGTAATTTTACCTTACAAACAGTGACGCCGACCAAGGTTTTCGAGAAAAGATAATCGTGTTTTACCAATTCAAGTTATGGCAGTAATCAGACAGACTGCACGAAGGGACGATTGTGATAGAGATTTCCACCAGCACAGGAGAGGCAATGCTGAAAGGCACGAAATCGAGGTCCAATCAGCTCCAGCAGTACCCACTGGAAACTGGCAGGGTCAAAATCGTTCGCATGACGGACCCCTGGATCATGATAGAGATCAAGAACATGTTGTTAACAGATCACTGGATTGAAGACGAGATCGAGATCGTTTCCGTGACAGAAATACTGTTCTAAATCGGAGAACAGAAGAACAACCAATGATCGATAACGAAGGAATGGATGTCGACGGGGATTACCCACAAGTTCGAGAAAACAAAGGGCGTGTGTTCGGCAGCCCATCTAGGAGGAGGAACGATGGACATGACCTGCGAGATGGACGTACCGCGACTCCTAGTACTAAGGAAGAATCATTGTGCAATCGGCTGGACGAGTTAAAGAAGGAGAACGCACTCCTGAGGCTGGAACGTGAGAACCAATCTCGACCTAAGACGGGTAATCGGAACAAACGAAAAGGTCGTTCGGTATGACAGCGGCTTGGAAGTCGCATTTGCCCTCAGGCTGCAAACCCAAACAGAGAAGTGATCGATCTTGATCGACCAAAGAGAAATCTACTGCCCACTAGAGATTTGCCCAAACGAAGGCCTCTACGACCCGGTCGAGCAGGGACCCTGCCAGCTACAACTCTGCTGAGTATGGCCAGAACTACCACCCGTTCAAAACGTCTCAGAAATGACGAAGATGAGGTTCGAGATTGGAACGATGATGAAGAATTTTCGCATGATTACAATGCTCGTTCGGAGCAAGGCAGAGCTGGAAAAGAACCTGCTGGACCCCAGAGGAAAAGAATGAGATCTAAAACTCATATTCCATAGGACCAAGATTATAAGCAGGGAGACAGTTCCTCGGAAGGCTATGTGGTCGCAATAACAGAAGCCCGCCTTTGCAAAATGATCGAGAAAGTGATGATGAAAAAACAATCCCGAGAAGAAAAGATGGAAAGGCTATATCGAGCAGCAGGAGCTCCTTTCAAGCAGAATATCAGAGAATTCCGCCAATGAATTTTTTAGTTCCAAAATTACCGGAATTCGATGAGAAAACTGATGATCCAGATCAGCACGTTTTACACTATGAGACCTCCATGTCCTTGTGGCAGTATAGCGACGAGTTGATGTGTAAAATATTTCCGCAATTCCTGACGGGAGGAGCTATAACGTGGTTCAATCAGCTTCCAGCACGGTCGATCGGGACTTACCATAAGCTGATTGATGATTTTTGCTCTAACTATAAATACAACAAACGTGACCGGAAAGGATGCCATTCACTGTTCCTTTTAGGAATTCGGAAGGAGGAAAGCATCAGACAATTCACTAGGCGTTTCAAGCAAGAGTTAGCGGACGTGGATGGAGCCAACGACCAAGTTGTCATCGCGGCATACAAACAGGCTTACCAGCATGATCAAAGAGGTGTGAAGAAGTTCACAAAACATCCAATCATCCAAACGATGGGAAGAAAGAAAAATCCAAGAACCGTTCGAACGGACAACATAATGATCGCGGGGATGTTCGAGAGAAAAATCAAGGTGAACGCATGGAAAGTGGGTATCAAAAATTTTACGATATGAAGCTGACCCCGCTGAGCATAAGTCTGACAGAACTGTACGAAAAAAGTACACAAGGATTTGAGCCCCCCACGTCCTTTGGCGCGAGAAACACGAGATAAACGTGATAGGAGCAAATCACGCAAGTTCCATAAAGACCATGGTCACCAAATCGAGAACTGCCGCTCTTTGAGATCGAGATTCGCCGAATGATCGGCCTCGGGAAGCTGCAATAGTACGTGAAAAAGGACTTTGGAAAAGGTCCCGGACAGTTTGGAACGACCAACATGATTAACGCACGTGTGATTAACGTCAGCCACGCCAGGATCCATTCAATGACCAGGCGGGCGTCAGAAGACGAAACGGGAGGAAGTTCGGGCGGTTGAAAGAATGGTATTTGACAAATCACATCGATTTTGTCAGCGATAATGGAGCAGAAACTCGGGAGCTTGGGTGCACAAAGATCGAATTCTCTGATGCAGACATGATAGGTGTTTATGCTCCCCACAATGACGCTATCGTTATAACTGCTTGGATTGGCATGTTTCGTGTACACCGGATTCTAGTTGATACAGGAAGCTCAGTAAGCGTACTGTTTTCAGGAGCTTACTCCTCTATGAATCTCCCACATGACTTGATCGAGGAGGATGAAAATCCAATTATCGGTTTCAGCGGAGAAGTTACAAAGGCGATTGGGAAGGTGAAGATACCTATAACGATGGTGACAAGTCCATTCGAGCACCTTCTTGTTCTTTGGATTGCCGAGCACCCTACAATGCGATCGTAGGACGAGACTGGTTGTATGAGATCGGTGCAGTCACATCATCTAATCATCAATGCCTGAAGTTTATTACACCAGAAGAAGTTGTGAAAGTTAGAGGCGACCAGATAGCCGCTCATAAGTGTCATGAGAGTGCAATGGATGAGTACAAGAAGTCAGAAGTCAGTGGGAACCAGATCATGCGAGTCGGCGAAATATCAATTACGAGAATCCTCTCCCTCCGAGAATCATATAGGGGAGAGGACGCGGTGAACCCCCAACGGTTGAGAAACTGGTCGAGGTCAGATTGGAGATGAGGAGCACAAAACAACGTTCGTAGGGGCAGATCTGCTGCACATGAACGCGATGGTCTGATTACATTGCTAAGGGCAAACACCGATATTTTCGCATGGAGTTTTGCTGAGATGCCAGGGATAGATCCGAATGTAGCCTGCCACAGGCTAAACATCGATGAGAATTTCCATCCTGTTCGACAGAAAATCAGGAATATGGCGCAAAGTAAAAAGGATGGAGTTACTGCAGAAGTTGAAAAGCTGTTGGAAGCAGGCTTTATTCGACCAGTGCAATATCCACGTTGGCTGTCAAATGTCGTACCCGTTCCGAAGAAGAATGGTAAAATTCGTGTCTGTATCGATTTTACCGATTTGAATAAAGCATGTCCGAGTGATCCGTACCCGCTGCCACGGATAAGAGATTTGGTGGATGCAACCGCAGGATATGGGAGACTGTCATTCATGGACGGGTTTTCTGGGTATAACCAAATACCTTTGTTCGAGGACGATCAAGAGCATACTGCGTTCGAATCGACATAGGAGTCTCTTTGTTATCTTTGTAATGTCGTTCGGGCTAAAGAACGGGAAACCTACCAAAGCACTTGGTAGACCATATGTTCAAGGATCTAATTGGGAAGTCGATGGAAGTATATATCGATGATATGGTAGTGAAATCCGAGCAAAAGGAATCGCATTTTCTTGATATGCAAAAGACATTTGATATCTTAAGGCAATATCGTATGAAGCTCAATTCGGCAAAATGTTCATTCGGGCTGTCATCGGGAAAATTCCTTGGATACTTGATGACGCACAGAGGAATTGAGGCGAATCCGGAGCAAATCAGAGCCATCATAGAAATGCCATCCCCAAGAACGAAGAAGGAGGTCCAGAAGCTAGCGGGGCGATTAGCAGCTTTAAACCGTTTCATTTCACGATCGTCGGATCGATTCAAGCCATTCTTTGATGTTTTGAAAAAAGCAGTGAATTTTGGTTGGACGGATGAGTGCGAAAAGGCTTTTGATGAGATCAAGCAGTATTTGTCAACTCCCCCAGTTTTGGTGAGTCCAAAAACTGGACAACCTATCGGAGTATATCTGGCTGCAACGGAGAACGCTGTGAGTGCAGTGTTGTTTGTTACAGACCCATGTGAGAAACCTGTTTACTTCGTCAGTAAATCCTTGACGGGGGCGGAAACACGGTATAAGAAAATTGAAAAGATAGCGCTTGCACTTTTCACGC
Source organism: Papaver armeniacum (assembly GCA_023531295.1). Lineage (NCBI taxonomy): Eukaryota > Viridiplantae > Streptophyta > Magnoliopsida > Ranunculales > Papaveraceae > Papaver > Papaver armeniacum. The sequence continues at coordinate 151,086 of JAJJWW010006483.1, forward strand.
ATCTCGTCGCCTCAAGCCTTATTTCCAAGGAAGGCAGATCGTAGTATGCTCGGAATACCCGCTGAAGAGAATCCTGGAACGTGTTGATGATTCCAGTCATCTAGCCATATGGTCAAATTTTCTGGGGGCGTATGAGATCAAGTACGAAACCAAAACTGCAGAAAAAAGGACACGCCCTGGATGCGCTGCTAGCAGATTTTCCTGTGGACGATATAAAAACGGTTGCTGGAGAAGAAGAGGAGTTGTTCAAACCCACCGAGCGATCACCGATCGGCGGGGGCGAGTCTGCAATGGAGATCGATACACAGAACCATTATGGGTGTATTCTTGATGGGTCATCAAACGTTGGTGGTCTTTGGAGTTGAATGCGTCATCCTTACTCCCGAAGGTTCGAGGATCGAGAAAACGACAGTGGGTTTCCAAGCATCAAACAATGAAGTGAATATGAAGCCGCAATAATCGGTTTTAAAAGTTGTCAAACAATTAGATGCGAAGAACGTGAAGGCTGGTCCTTGATTCCATGCTAGTGGTCAACCGGTTTACGGGGACCTACGAGCCAAGAAAGAGAGAATGGCCCTGTATTTGGATCATATGAGAAAGCCGGCAAATGAGTTCGACCAATTCTCTATTGGCGAGAGACCGCGGTTGGAAAACGAGGCATGCGAGATGCTTTTGCATATCTTTCTTCCGCGTGATCAAAACCGATTCCACCCGTTTCGTTGTAGTAGATTTCAAGAGTTACCTAGCATCTCTGACAGCCAATTTGTTCTGGCTCTCGAACACGCTAGTGGGGGCGAGATTGAAGCTACATCAGCACAGGGAGATACTGAGAACATCGGCAGCAATATGGATGTTGACAGTCCAACGACAGATAATTCTGGCAATCATGTTGAAAAAGTTGCAGACTGGCGCCAACCTTACATCCAGTACCTGACAACCGGCGAACTCCCTGAAGATGAGAAACTTGCTGCAAAGGTGAAAAGGAATTCATGGAGATACTCAATGATCGAAGGGCTGTTATACCGCAAACCTGTAGCTTTGGATCCATTTTTGCGATGCGTATCAGCCGAGGAAGGACAATTGATACTGGCAGAGGCTCATGAGGGAATATGTGGTAGCCATTCTGGAGGGCGCAGTATCGCACACATGATACTTACCGGGGTATTTCGGCCGTACATGCGAGAAAAGACGCTAAAGAATATGTGCGAAATGTGTGCCATGCCAAGAACACGCTCCAATTCCGAAAAGACCCGCCAACGAATTACATCCAGTTTTTAGTCCCTGGCCATTCTCTATGTGGGGATTGGACATCGTCGGGCCGCTCCCCAAAGCTCCTGGAGGCGTCAGATTCGTACTAGCCGCTACCGATTATTTCACCAAGTGGGTCGAAGTAGTGGCACTGGTACACGTCACCAGACATGATGTGAAAAGGTTCATATGGGAAAATATCGTCTGCAGGTTCGGTATCCCAGACGCGATAATATCATACAATGGGAAGCAGTTCGATTCAGGAGTAATCAAAGACTTTTGCAAGGGCCTGAATATTCGCCACAATTTCCCATCTCCTTACTATGCTCAAAGCAACGGGCAGGCAAAAGCAACCAACCGAGTTATTATGGACAACCTCAAGAAACGGCTGGAGAAGGCGAAGGGAAAATGGACTGAAGAATTCCCTGGAGTTTTATGGTCCTATCGAACAACCCAGAAAAGATCCACCGGATTTTCTCCATTTACATTGGTGTATGGGACAGAGGCAGTCATACCCACCGAGGTACAACTCAATACTACCAAAACTCGTGTTGTCAAGTCCGGAAAAAATGACAAAGCATCGGGCTTTGGATAAAGAGTTCTTTGGAAGAACAAAGAGAAACGACCTTGCGGCGGTTGGTCCGATACCGGCGAGGCAATCAAGGCTGGGATATGATCGCAAGGTCGGGAACGGTCGTTCAAACCAGGGAATATGTCTTGAAGAAGACCCGAGCAGCCACAATGGAACCAAGCGTGGGAAGCTCGGAGCAAGCGGGAAGGCCCATACATAGTGGATAGACCGGCATCTCGTGGATCCTACTACTTGAGGAATCTCGACGGAACTGAGGATTCGAAGCCATGGAAGCCGTGGAATTCGTTCCACTTGAAAAAGTTTTATCATTAGAAGTAGATTCAAATCTCTTTGTCTTTGCACTCTTTTTCCTTTTTGATGGTTTTGTCCCACTGGGTTTTCCACTCAAAGGTTTTAACGAGGCAGATGTGGTCGAAGCAGTAGGTTTTATCTTGTTATTTCAATTTAGAAATTTTAATTCAACATTATTTCGGTATTCCAGACTTTATCAATATTGTTCGTGTTAATTATAAGCTGTTGCGGATGATCGAATCCACAGTCAGCCCTAAATGACAAAACAGTACAGTTCAAGTCTACTGTCATCAACGTCTCTGACACCTCGTAGATAGGGTGAGTGCACAGTTCGAGCATTTTTACCCTATCTCAATTTCATCCCCATCGTACGGGGAAGCAACAAATGTGGCGAACATTTTCATCTGTCCAGGCACGTGAAAATGTACACATCCCAAACTCTGCGCACATCTTGAATAGCAGAACTGGCCCCCTGCGCAAATTCAAGATAGCAGAAAAACTCAACTTTTCATTCCATGCGCAAGCAAAATGCAGCAGGGAGGTGCACCCCTGCGCGAGCATTGAGCAGCATGACACAAAACATACTTGGGGCGAGTTATATGTCACCTCAACCATTTGGGGGCAAGATATGTAACACTCCAGAGCAATCAACAGATCCCTGGGGGCGAGTTGCGTAACACTCCGAACAACACGCTCGGGGGCGAGTTATGTAACACTCCAAAACAATGCAAATCAGAGGGGAACCCGAACTTCTTAACCCATAATAGGTTATGGATTAAGAGGGGGCGATGTTTGTACCCCTAATATTTTACACAAATAAATGGGCTAACCTAGGCCTCCAAAGCTCCTACTCGTGGCAAAAGAGGGTTCATTGGGCCTAAGGTGCTTCCCTTGTTTACCCAAGAATGGCTAACTAGGCCTAACAAACACCTCACAAGGAATCCCATGTGCATAGGTTCAAATCAAGCAACTAGGAGCCCGATCACCTGTGCCACATAATCACTAGGCTCGACCAATCGGTGACCGCCACGTCAGCACATGTGACACGTCATCACAGCGCCACGTCACCAGGGGTGATGACGTGGCATGTGACACGTCAGCACCATATACGATACCGATAGTGCCACGTCAGCAAGCGATGACGGGGCAGGCGGCACGTCAGCCAATGAGGGCCACGTCAGCAGACAAGATGACGTGTCAGACGCCACGTCAGCAAGGCGTGGCCACGTCAGCGGATCAATTGCCACGTCAGCGACAGTCGGTGACGTGGCAGCCGACGGCCCATGGGAGCGGCAATCGGCGATTAATTAGGAAATCGGCGATTAATTGAGCAAGCGACGATTAATTGGCGATTAATTGGTAATTTGATTCGGTGTTGCGCGATGTAGGTTGGTCCCGTAGTCCCCAGATATTTGCGCCCCAGTCGTATTTCTCTAAGGATATTTCCGCCCCGTTTGCTTACACCCATTTCTCTTACACCTTTGGTTATCCACACCCCATTATAATTCCTTAACCATAATGGAAGTTTCTGGAATATTCTGGGAACCATGCAGGGGAAGCCAGGGCATGCAACCATGCGATCATGCATGCGGGTGTATTATTGCGGGAGACATGCATGAGGACTGTTATTGCGGGGAGGCATGCGGGGGCCGATTATGGCAATTGATATCGCCATAAAATCAAAGAAATAAAACGGAAATTCGCCACATATAAATAGAGAGTTTGATAACCAAAAAAGGTAAGCAATCTTCCATACCAAAAACTCCTGTGAAAAATCCAATACTGACTTTAGCATCGGAGGGTTTTTTGCGGTACCCCCTTCTCCATAATTCGATTGAAGATCGAGGTCACGGATCGATTATCAGCAAAATTATCATACAAATTTCTGTGTTTGGGGTAGGAGTAATTTTACCTTACAAACAAAAAGCATGCTCTAACATGGTGGTAGGCTCATTAAAAGCAAAACCTAGGTAAGGGAGTATTTTCGTGGATAAAAATCCAAGGAAATTATAAGGAAACAGTATTATCCAGTTGGCTACCTTGAGGAGAGATGGTTAAAGTGGTACAACTTGAAGTAGTCCTACAACCAAATCGTGCAAGAATATACTTCGAAATTTCAGAATCAAGCTATGGTTTTGGATTTAGACTTAGGAGATCATATAGATAACCAAAATATCTGAGAACTTTAATCACAAAATTCTACTCCAATATGTCAAAGGCCTTTGACATATCCAACTTCAAAGACATCCAATGATAAGAAACTATTTGTTTCTTATTCACGGCCAGTAGGAACAAGCTCAAAAGGTCATGATTCGAAGAACCAATAAACCAAACAGTAACAATTAACTTAATAATTTTCTGATTAATTATTAATGGATGAAAAGGGCCTATTTATAGGCTACATTACTTGGAAAATAAGATAACAAACCCTAAAAAGATTAATTTTAATATAAATCCTAATTCTAATAAAATACCTATTTTTCATACTTAAAACTCTTAATAAATTAAATAACTAAATACTAAACTATAAACCTTATTGTTGTAGCGCTTCGCGGTGTCTAGCCAAGGTGGCTTCCATAACTTGGATAGGCTTGACCCATATAATGGACCAACAAGACCACATATGCTCCAGTGCCGTATCGGGTCAACAACATTGACATGACTGATATGGTACTTGTTTTCTTATTACAAATTTTGTTGCGAAATTTAACATTTGTATACTTGCGAGAATATCGCAAACCAGATCCGGAAATAAAGGAAAGCTTAGCTGTCACCCACTATGTAATATCCTATATAAAGAGCCGAGCAGGCTTAAGGTGAGGGAGAGATCTTTTTAGAGTGGAGAGAAAGTTTTGAGGAGAGAGAAAGTCTAGAATAGTGGTTGTATTCTTGATTTCATTTCCTTCCAGTAAAACTTCTAACTCAATTAATAAAAAGTGTGATTGTTGATCTTAAAGATGTGTTGATTATTATGAATTCTTGTGAGGGATGTATTGTGGGATTTCCTGCAACTACATAATGGCGCTAGAAACAGGGAGTGAAGATTGATATTGTGATTTGAAAGAATTTGGAGTAATAGATAAAGAATTTCATATAATTTTCAACAACTCATTAAGGTTGAAAAATGGCTAGAAGACGAAATACATCAAAACAACCAACAACTATTAGAAGATGTAGGAGGCTTGCTGGAAAATGGAGAGATGAAATGGAGGAATCTTCAAGAGTGAACACAAGAAACAATGGAGAAAATCAAGTTCAACAGCCAATTCAACGTACGCCAATACAAAATAGAACTGTGGATTATGACAGAGTGAGTGTACATACTTGGCGATCAGATTCCGAAGATGAAATAGAAGAAGAGAAGCAATTAATAAGCAATAGACGAGAAGAGAGAGACCAAGAAGCAATTGGAGGAATAATTCATGGAAATGAAGAGATTGAAGCGTTAGAGGCATTGAGGCAAAGAATACACGAAGAAATGAGACTAGAAGCAGAAGAACGTGCAAATCTGACAAGGCAAAATCATGAGTTGAGGATGGAAAACATGAGATTATAAAGTAGAAGGTCAAGAAGCACTACAAGATCAAGTTCAAGATCAGTTAGAGGAGAAATAAGACGAAATTCGCCTGTAGAAAATGCTAATGAAGATACTCGAGAGGAAGTACAAAATTCATACGAAGAACGTCGTGAAAGAAGAGAAATAATGGAAGATCGTTATATTCAACATGGTGAAATTCTTCAAAATGGATAAAACAACAGGAATCAGGGAAATAGGCAACGTCAGGAACGAAATAATCAAGATGGCGAAGAAAATCAGGAAGAAGGAAGGAGAATATTACATGAGAGAGAAGTTCAAAGAAATCAACAAGTAATTGAAGATGAAATCGAAAGACATTACACTGAACAAGCACGTCTAGCTTGCGAAAGGGAAAGACTGAGAGCAGAAGTAGAAGAACAAGATCTCCAAGAGGCAATTCGCCAGAACAATCATGATAATCGAGAAAGAAGGCGTGATCAAAACCGCAATAATGGTAATATCAATGAAGAATATGATAGAGTACAAAGGAGAGCTGAAAGGAGGCAAAGAGAAGAAAATGAGAAGTATAATTATGTGCGAATTCATGAAAGAAATGAAAGAGGAGATCGCAGAGAAAGACGAGAAGAAAGTGATGAACAAGAAAATCAAAACAGATATGAACGCAGAAGAAGAGAAGCGGAATTAAAAAGACCAATGGATCCAAATTCTGGTGTAAATGAACAAATTTTGAGAAAGCTAGTGGAAATGAGAGGAATGTTAAATAATAAAAGAGAAGGAGGTAGGAGACAACTGGACGAAGCCATAGAGGAAGCTGCGAAAACTCCATTCACACAAGAAGTACAATTAGGAGGAATACCACCAAAGTGCAACTTACCTGCGTTAACCAGCATTTTTGACGGAACAACTTGTGCAGTACAACACATCAAAGCTTATGTGAGATGTATGCTATAATGGGAAAACCATGATGTTGTATTGTGCAAATATTTTGCATCAAGTTTAACAGGAGAGGCCTTAAAATGGTTTGAAGGTTTGCCAAAGAATACTATAACATTTTTCAACCATTTGCAGACTACATTCTTAGGGGCGTATATAAGTAACAATTCTTCGTGACCTGGCATTAAAGATGTATTTGGACTAAAGCAAAGAATTGGCGAAAGTTTGAAGCATCTAACCAAAATTTGTAGTATAAAACAGTGTTGTATCGGGTCAACAACATTTGTAGTATAAAGCTCTGCTACATTACTTGGAAAATAAGAAAACAAACCCTAAAAAGATTACTTTTCGCAACATTACTGTTGATGAGATGGAAAATTAGCGGTGACTGAAAAGGGAGTTATATTACGTGGCACACATGCAGGATATTTTAATGTCGTTGAATTTCTTGACGTTTGTTCAAGGGGAATGCTAAACAACATATGGGATGATCTAGTGATGTCGACGAGACCTTGGTCTATTGCTACCAGATCCCGGTCGTTTTCGGAAGGGATTCATGGGTGTGGGGGCTTTTAATGTGCAAGGTGGAACGCTCAAGGAAATATAAGGTTCATCACGTATTCTAAAACGCTGATTTTTGCAATGCTTGCAAACTTTGTATTTTGCCTTCTTTTCTTTTTTAATACAAAAGAGTTTATTAAAATCGAAAGAGATTGCACATAGTTTATCCCAATGGATGCAATCAGATATCCAAACTGGGAAATTAGAGGACCATTTTGTGGGTTGAACATTCAAAGTACTATGTTCAGCTGTTGCATGTGTTACATGGTAAATATTTCTTTGTACATAAGTGCATTTTAGACTATCCAAAGTAAATGAAATCTTGAGACAATCCATAATTAAGTTTCGAGGTGAAAATGAGAGGGTACCAAGTACACCGTCAATTCTTTCGGCATTTTATATGGGGAAAACCTTAATGCACTTCCATGTATACTAACTTAATGATCCCTGAACAAAATTGTATAAAGAGTTTATATCTCTTTCTCTTACAATAAGAATGTTATAGACAATATAGTATGTGAACCTCGTATAACCGTAAGAGTACTTGTACGATTCCAAAGATCAATATCCAAGTTAATCTAGTTGAATCCAGTTTTTTATACCAGATCGGAGTTCTACCAAGCACGAAATTTATCATCTATCTTTCAAGATACGAATTCTACAAGAACAAGTTCTTATAACCTATCACAATCAATATGGATTATATAACTACGATTGATTACGTACTATAACCAACAACACATATAGATTTCTTCTTTTTGGGAATATGTAAGTTTTATTTACTAGCCTACTATCAGAACTTCGGAGTGGAATGTAGTTTAGACCGAATTCACCTTATATGCAATTCAGTTATAGTCGCGCTCCTAGCGTCTCTTGAATCTCGCAAGATTTTGCACAATTGATTCCCTTATCTGACGTCCTTTACAATCTAAGAGTTGCTTCAGCTTAAGTTAATACTTTTGATACCAATCTGCCTCTAACAGATAAGCCTATTTGATTTATGTTTAGATCGTGAGATCAAGGTGGGGAAATATGTTTGATGTAGACAATGCTAGCAAACCTTAGAACTATGGTACTTATGACTTCCAAAGAGCAGCCTCGATTATCCTTATGGATGCAATCAGTATCCAAGTAGAGAAATTAGAGGACCATTCTATCGTCTGAACATTCATCATACCATGTTCAACTATTAAAAGTATTAAAATATTGAGACCATATCATTTTTAGTATAAAGCTCTGCTCCGTTATTAAGACCATATCACTTCGACAAAGTCTGGCTAAGCTCAAGCTATTACTCATCCAAGTACATCGTGGCAACCCGGACAAGACAAGAGATAGTCCATGACTCTATTAGTTCTTACGAGAAATCAAAAACATGTTACGTATGGGGAATTATTTATGGATATTGGTCTGGCGGTTTACAGCAACGTGCGGAATGGCAACACCCCATGATACGGAAGTAACAAGTAGTACTAACAGTTAAGAGTGGTTAAAGGAAGTGTTGAAATAATGGAGTAATGGATTACAGGATTCTGGAAACTTCCCTAACATAATGGGTGTAACTTTACCATTACCTCAACTATCTCCATCTCTTTACGATCTCCACTACTTATGAGGAAATAGTGAGTGGTCCTTATAACTATAAATATGCCACTTAGCCTATTCAGAAGAAGGGACAAGCTTATCATTCTCAATCTCTGCTTCTTTCATAGTTCGACAACCTCACACACAAAAATTCAATCACCACTGATTTCCTCAAATTTATTTGCTTTCCCTCTCCTAAGATCAACCCATCTTATCTCTTTGTAACCAAAGCAAAACGTGTGACAAATTTCTTGGTTTAGGATCGTTTTGTATGATTTTGATTTTTGAACCTAAAGAAAGTACTTCGACAGTACATTGTTTTACCTAAGATTAATTTTTGGGTATTAACAATTCCACTTCACGATGGGAGTGTCGATGTATAAAAATGGGATGATTGGATACAAAGTTTAGGAACGTGTTTTCTTTCTTCAAATGAAAAGATTGCCTTCGCAGCATTGAAGCTACAAAAGCATGATCTAACATGATAAAACCCAAGGAAGTTATAAGGAAACAATTTTATCCGGTTGGCTACCTTGAGGAGAGATGGTTAAAGTGGTACAACTTGAAGTACACAACCAAATCGTGCAAGAATATACTTCGAAATTCCGGAATCAAGCTATGGTTTTGGATTTAGACTTAGGAGATCATATAGATAACCAAAATATCTGAAAACTTTAATTAGAAAATTCGACTCCAATATGTCAAAGGCCTTTGACATATCCAACTTCAAAGATATCCAACCAGTTTGCCCCTTCTTTTTCTTCATAGAATGAATGATCTTCTGAGCAATGACGGTGTTGTTACTAATTAGTCTACCAGAAACATAAGCTGATTGAAAAGGGGAAATGATTTTCTCCATCAATGGCTTTATTTTGTTGACTAACAGTTTTGAGATGATCTTATAAGAAGTATTACATAGGCCTATGGGTCTATAATCAACAACACATATAGATTTCTTCTTTTTGGGAATATGTAAGTTTTATTTATTTGCTTGAGAATGTGCTTGGACTGAAAAAAATCTTCTAACCATCATACAAACATATTCCTCAACTATGCTCCACTGACTTTTATAGAAACCAGCTTGGAAACCTTCAGGACATGGTGCACTCCAGTTTTCCATACTCTTCCAAGTATCAAAAATATCTTGATGAGAAGGAATTACAATAAGCAATAATTTGTCAGCTTCAATGATAATTGTTGGCAAAAGAAGGAAAAGAATTTCATCTAAGATTGTCTTAAAAGAAGTACTTATATTCTTGAAATGATCGGTGACATGCTGAGCAATATCTTCTCTAGAATGAAGCCATATTCCTAAGTGATCTTTAATAGAATCAATATTAATTATTTCTAATTTTTTCCTGTTTGTTTTTGTGTGAAAGTACTTGCTATTGATATCCATGTCCATAATAAAATGATCTCTTGATTTTTGTTGATAAAATTCATTTTTCTTCTTATGGCATTGATTGAGTTTTTTGTTGATGTCGAAGACCTCGTTGTGATTTTCATCACCGGATAATAGTTCTTGAAGTAGATTTGGCTCTTTTTAAAGATGTTAGAGCATAGCTCGGTTGAACCCACCAAGCGTTGGTATGTCAAGTTTGGTTGTCATATTTTAGTGAACCAAAACTCATTTAAGAGTCGCTGGATTATGTACTAGAGTCAACTTCGTATAGGTTAGCTTGAAAGTATTAGGATATGAGACATTACAAGTATTGCGAAGACTTGAAGAAGTGAAGAAGTAAGGATCTACAACGACAACACCATCCTTCCACTTGAGGTTAGTGATATTTGACTTGAACTGTTTCATTCCCTAACATATCTTTCAAGTCGTGCATATTGAAAACAAAACTATGAAGCATGAATGATTATACTCTAGCTAGACATAGTATTAAGGAATACAATACGAGGTTTATTGCTTAACCATTAAACTTTGTATATAAGACATCGACATAATCGTTTGAATGCTATTGTGATTATGTATGGGTATAAGGTGAAGATTTCATCCTATGAAACAATGTTTTACATTTGTTTTAAGGAAGTAAATTCATAAACTTGTTTTGTGAATCGAAAAGGAAATCGCCAGGCATTATTGGTATTGTTATTCATTGCATATCTTTTGAACTACCGATATGTGTGATTATTATAACCGCTCACGACTTGTTTATGTTCTTGGTAAAACTATTCACAAATGCCTGACTTTTGTATTGGTATGACTTTTATTTACCTGAGATGGTATGATCGATTTTGTGTTATTGGTATGACCGACTTTGGGTAAAGGGGAACCGATCCTAGTAAGAGGTGAAACCTATCACAAAGGGGAATCGATCTTTGTATGAGGTACAACAAGTTTTTAGAAGAAAGGGGAACCGATCCTATGGACGCGTGCAACACGTTTTTAGGCAAAGGGGAACCAATCCTATGGACATGTGCAGCTAGTACAAGTTAGATACCATATATATGTGGGGAACCGATCGTAGTAACTGGTCAACCGAATTTTGGTAACTAGCGTGATTATGCAAAGTACTCACATGGAGGTAGAATCGAAACTTGTTTTGGTAGAACCGTGAAACCCATATTTGGTGATTGGGTGATCTTGATCAATCACGTAGTTCTTGAAAGCCAGATGAACCAATTCTAAATTTGTTTGGGAGTGTGGCAAATCGGTTTCAAGATTGTAAATATGAAAGAGGACTTGCAAAGTAAGGATGTCGACATACTTTGAACATGTGCAGTAACGCTAATCTTTAATTGTTCAAAGTTATTCCTTAATAGCTAAAGGAAGAAAATCCCGGATTGAATAAAATAAATTAAGAATCTTTTATTTAGAGTTTTTAATTTTATTTTAGGAAAATGAAAATTAGTAATGTGCATTTACTAGATGGAGATTTTCCAAGAGATTTTTGGTCAATATTTGGACAAAGCATTTCCAGGAATTATGGAAACCGAATTTGGAATATATTGCATATCTTGAGAATATTTTCGGTTTTGAAAATTCCTTGGTGTCCAAACTTCCTTGGTCTATAAATATGAAAGTTTGCATTTGAGCAAACTAATCCTCGTATAACAAAAATTATCTCAATTATGCTGGTACTGGTGAAGCCGCCTATTCGGAGATGAGAGTAACCTAATCAGGCGAAATCTCTTACGACCGCTCAGTTTAAAGACTTCTTTGGGATTGAGAAGCTCTATTAGTACCGTTGGTGGGAAACTAGATAATTACGGTTTATCTTTTGTTTTCGATTGATTTGATTGACTAACGGTGGTTGAACTTTGATTGCACCTAGTTTGTTTATGCTTGAGAATCTTCTCTTCTGATATAAGATTCACTTAAACTAGATCGAAGTTTCGACGGGGATCTTTAGACTATTTGTAGATCTAAAGACGTCTTGTGATAATCCATTTTTAACAGACTCCGTTCTGTGCGTGATTGATCACAAGAGATTCAAGTTGATTGCATGCATGTGTTTATTGAAGATCTAAGAAGATTTGAAGACAAAGAAGACTTTGAAGATTTCTGATTTGGGTTCATAATCTTTGGTGTGCACAATACTTGTTTCGGTAAAAGAGGATCCAACTATAATCGGTTTATCCTTGTGGTAGATTAGATTGATTAGTTGTGTAGATGGGCATCAATAGAATTCTTTGTGATTAAAAGTATTGATTACAAAATCTTAATAATTACTTCGGTAGTTGATAATAAGATAGATCTAAGAACCTGACAAAGGAGTTTATTGAGATAAACAGAAGAGCCTTTTGTCGAACTCACATCACTTGGTTGAAAAAAGTTGATACCAAACAGATTTGTTGTTCCTTTACTGTTTGGAATACGAACCAAAGGAATTGTTCCAAGTACGTGACTTATTACAGGTTGGAGGCGTGGGAATATAGACGGAACTAGGTGAACTATAGGTTTAGTTTCTTGGTCTCAACTATACGAAGTTGGTTTGATTTTGTATAGCGGCTTAATCCTGAGAGTATTCAATTCTGGACAAGGTCCCGGGGTTTTTCTGCATTTGCGGTTTCCTCGTTAAGAAAATCTTGCTGTGTCATTTACTTTTATTTTCCGCAATTATAATTGTTGTTATTATAATTTAAAGTAAATTACACAAACGTTAATTCCTATTTACTTGATAAGTAATCCTATTATGTTTGGTTAAGTCTGAACTTTTTATCAAGTAAACATACTTCATTGTTGTATTTTTTCGATCTCGTATCCATAGACGATCACACGAAGTGTGAACCGATTTGTTGTGTTGTCTCGACTCAGTCCATAAATAATCACTTTCGGAGAAAGGACTTATAGGTGGAAAAGTTTTAGTTTGAGTTTTTTTCTGGGTACCCTCGTCTTTTCAATTGGTATCAGAGCAGGCAAATACGAAAAGATCTAACAATCTGTGTTTGGTGCGATCCAACCTATAAGAATGAACTCGAGTTCTCATGAACCAACTTCAATTAACGTACCGCCAAGATTTGACGGAACAAACTATCTATGGTGGAAATCTGCTATGAGATCTTTTCTTCAATCACGAGACTTTAATACATGGCTATTAATCGTTGATGGTTATATTATTTTAAAGATAGAAAATTCGGAAACTGAGTTTAAACGCTTAGTAGATTTTTCAAACGAAGAAAAGGCTCTTGCAAAGCAGAATTCAGATGGTTTGAATGCTATAATACATGTTGTAAGCCGTGATCTACAACATCATGTATCAACATGTCAAACTTCGAAAGAAGCTTGGGATAATCTTCAGATCGTATTCGAAGGAAAAACTTCAGAGAAAGAAGCTAGACTTCAAACTCTTACGTCCGATTGGGAAAACCTTTGAATGGATGACAACGACACTTTTGAAGAGTTTCATCTTAAACTCTCTGAGATAATCAATGCCTCTTTCTCTCTTGGAAAGACTATTTCTGAAAAATATATAGTGTGCAAAATTCTCAGATCGTTGCCACCAAGATACGATTCTAAGAAGCATGCAAATGATCTCTCAACTCTCTCATGAAGCACACTCGTTGGAAAGTTAAAGATCTTTGATCATGAATCACAGTCTATTCAAAGTAAAGGAATCGCTTTTAAAGCTGTAAAAATTCTGAAAGCTCTAATGGAAAGGAATAGACAGATGGATGATTCAGATGAACATATTGCAGAAAATTCTGATGATGAAATTGAACAATCATTATCATTGATTACTAGACAGTTTCGAGATCTCTTAAAGAAGCAAAATAAGAGATTCATTAAGGATACTCATCGATCTTCTCGCCCACATGATCGAGTTCCTGTCAAAAGGGATCATGAAGAAGATGATGAATATCAGACGCAGTGCTTCAAGTGTAAAGGATTTGGTCATATTGCTAAAGACTGTCCCAATCTTAAGAAATACACCGGAAGGAAAGCTCTAGTTGTAACTCTAGATGAGAGCTCTGATTCATATGATTCTAAAGAAGAGGAAACAACTAATATTGCATTAGTTGTCAATCTTATTTCTTCCTCCTCCATTAGTGATTTACCCATTTTAAAAATGGACATGTCTTCCGATGTTATTAAATCATCTAATGGAAAAGGGAAAAATAAGACAAGATGCAAAAACTGTCTCAAAAATAGAATTGCTAAAAGTTGCATAGGCAACCCAAGTCAATCTCAAGATACTTCGCTAGTTCGAGGTAACAAGAGGAGAATTTCTCATACGATGCTAGATCAAGGACACTCTGTGTGTTCAAATTTCCATAGTGAGAGAAAATATCATACTAATACCACCTGATCGGTATTAGAATTCTTTCCTCACCATGGGTGCCGAATTTTGAGTGAGGAAGAAGAAAAATCAAGGCACTTATGTGTAGATTATGGGAATAAAATCTATTATTTGAAAATATTTGATATATTTGTATTTTTAGGAATATTATATTTTCGGAAGTATGAAAATTATAAAAAGATCTTTCTCCTTATTTGGTCATTCCTTGTCCGAACCATGAGTGTGGATCCAACATCTTCTCTTGGCAAGATGCTAGATCAGAAAGATCAACTTAAGATTAAATCTGGATCTTCTCTTGATATTAAGATTAAAATCAAAAAGGGAGTTTGTCTTAGCAAGAAGGAAAGAGAGAATACGCTGAGGAAAGATCAGTGTATTGAAGCATTGACACACTTTTGTGTTCAATCAAAGACAGAATTACATGCTCTTGCAGAATCCTTCACGAAAATTTCTCACCTGCAAGAAATTCTGGTCAAGCAACAAGGTTTTCTACTTGAAGAAATTCACAATTTGAAGACTGAAAGTAGTAATCCGCCTTCATTTAGCATTGATATGAATGACTGAGTTCAAAAGATAATAGACATCAATTTTTGATTTCCTTGAATGATTGTATTAGGTCTATTATGAATAAAATTATTTGATTTATAATTTTTCTTGTGATAGTTTTTGATTTAAATAGCATGTGCTTGAATGCTTTATCTTATTGCTATGTATGTGTATGAGATGTTTGATTTCGGTTTTACTACTTTGATACTCGATCTCATAATTTTGTGAACCCTTATGGTTTGGGTGACTTTTTGATTTAGCAGGATTAAGTTCTAGCCCATGTTGGTAGGCTTTATCAAAGGATCATGAGGGGTTTTGATAGAAACAATTGTGAAAAAGTCACAATATGTTGAATCGGTTTTGGTTTAGCATAAAAGCATATGTGTTTCGGGGTTTTCAACTTTTGCTTGCAATAGTTAAAAATCGGTTTTCAACCTTTCTCTGGTAAAGGTTGGTTGTTGTTATTCTTTTGTTTTGCATAAGGATGACAACATAATGATATTTCGATATCAATTCTCCCTGGAAGAAGATGCAAACATATTGGAGAAGAGGATGCGAAATTTGAGGTAACGAATTTGTTAGTTAATCGTTTTCCTGTTTAAGAAAATCCTGATTTTATTTCATATATTTATTGCTTTTGCTTAACAAAATTTCGGTACAATTGATGTTTTATCCCATTATGTGTGTATGGATGTGTGTGTGATTCAATTGGTTCTGATTAAGAAAAACTATTGTTATCTTGCTTTATTGTTTGGTATCAATCGTTTAGGCTTACAAAATTTCGGTGCAATTGCGGTGCTTTAATGTCTATATTGTTTCAATTGCTTCCGATTGAGGTGAATAATTATGCAAGTTGATTTATTTGGTTTGTATGAATTGTTTATGACTTAACGAAAGAAAAGGTTTACGGGATGAATTGTTTAGTCCAATTCGATTCCGGATAAGAGAAACTAAGTTAATTCTGATCTTAGTTAGACTTATCAAAGTGGAGGTTTCGGTTATTCAAGTCTAATCGAATGCCTTAACAAGAAATGCTAGTTGACTAACCTAGTCCTTGTCTTGTTTAAAAGTTAAAGGTCTAAGTTATATGGATAATTAGAACCTGATGAGAAAAATAGAGTTATCTTTATTTTGGTCTTGTAGAACAAGTGATTGTATTTGTACAATCGGTAGCAAAGGAACTAAGGCGCTTAGTTGATTTTTGGCTTGCTAAACTAAATTGGGAAAATTGCTTCGGGAAATTGTTTCCTTGGTAACATATCAAAACAAAATTACTTGGTAGTTTCGGTTTTGATATTGGTTATCAAAAATGGTGTGTGGAACCCTCGTGCTTAACTCTATAGGTTGCAAGTCTATTTTGAGATTTGTAAGATCCTTTCGGTTTGTCCTATATTGTTTCGTTTCTTTGTCATTTTGTGACAAAAAGGGGGAAAAATATATGGAGTAAACAAGTGATACTGGTATTGATTTATATTGATTGGTATCACTAAGGGAAATGACAATGGTGATTAAACGTTTATCTAACGAAAGAGTAAAAGCATAGACTAAGGAGGAGTAGCATATCATATGATACTTGTAATTATATGGACTACAAAGGAAATAACAAAGACGTGCGGATTGAAAATCTACCTATCTTACCTTTAGGGGGAGTATTAGCTTTGTTATTATAATGTCAACAACGGCATTTATGGATTGAATGTATACAAGTTATTGTGTTGTTGAATTCGGGAATCAAGCGTATGTGTAATGAATTCTTGTAATTTGTTTATCCATATGATGTAAGAGTTTTGTCACTAAAATTGACAAAGGGGGAGATTGTTAGAGCATAGCTCGGTTGAACCCACAAAGCGTTGGTATGTCAAGTTCGGTTGTCATATTTTAGTGAACCAAAACTCATTTTAAGAGTCGCTTGATTATGTACTAGAGTCAACTTCGTATAGGTTAGATTGAAAGCATTAGGATATGATACATTATAAGTATTGCGAAGACTTGAAGAAGTGAAGAAGAAGGAGCTACAACGACAACATCATCCTTCCACTTGAGGTTAGTGATATTTGACTTGAACTGTTTCATTCCCTAACATATCTTTCAAGTCGTGCATATTGAAAACAAAACTGCGAAGCATGAATGATTATACTCTAGTTAGACATAGTATTAAGGAATACAATACGAGGTTTATTGCTTAACCATTAAACTTTGTATATAAGACATCGACATAATCGTTTGAATGCTATTGTGATTATGTATGGGTATAAGGTGAAGATTTCATCCTAGGAAACAATGTTTTACATTTTTTTTAAGGAAGTAAATTCATAAACTTGTTTTTTGAATCGAAAAGGAAATCTCCAGGCATTATTGATATTTTTATTCATTGCATATCTATTGAACTACCAATATGTGTGATTAGTATAACCGCTCATGACTTGTTTATGTTCTTGGTAAAACTATTCACAAGGGCCTGACTTTTGTATTGGTATGACTTTTATTAGTGAAACCGATCTTAAGTAATTAATCACCTGAGATGGTATGATCGATTTTGTGTTATTGGTATGACCGACTCTGGGTAAAGGGGAACCGATCCTAGTAAGGGGTGCAACCTATCACAAAGGGGAACCGATCCTTGTATGAGGTGCAACAAGTTTTTAGAAGAAAGGGGAACCGATCCTATGGACATGTGCAACACGTTTTTAGGCAAAGGGGAACCAATCCTATGGACATGTGCAGCAAGTGATAAGCACGCAAGTGCTACACTTTTATACCCGCATTTATACTAGCTAGACCTCGATATTTCGCTAATAACTATATTTTAGAGCTTTTACAGGGAATACAAGTGAAATCCTCTCGCCATGAGAACTAATGGCTTAGAAGCTAAATTGGGGCTTGCGTCTTGCAAGGCCAAAGGAGTCGTGGCTTGTGCGCTGGCAAGCCAACAATTTATGGGCCGCATCACTTAAGCCAGGAGGAGGTTGAGCAAAGAAATGATGACCTTTACCAAACGTGTGAGTTACACAAGGGGGCTTAGAAAGTGAGACGTGTCCCATTTTCCAGCTCTTCTTCGTTCTTATCAAAAACAATAAAAAGAAATTCTCATTTCTCACTAAAACAGCAGAGGCATTTGGGGACTTTCCATGAATTGAAATTGGGTCGAGTTCAATCTGTAATCTGGAGAGAGTAATTGCTTGAGATGGTGGCCAAATTGGTGTTGGTGCAAGGCTGAATTGGTTCTGATACGGGAGTTAATCAGCAGCAACAAAACATATATGTGAGGTGGAGATAAGAAAGAGATGCTGATGTTGAGGCTGAATTCGAAGTGGGTTTTTGCTTCAATGATGCGGTGAACATGTTCAGCTCGATCGATGGTGCTTTGGGGTTGTGATTCAAGCCAAAAGTGTGTCCAAATTCTCGCAACAACAGCTATTAAATTTGAGGTACGAGATGGGTTTCGACCTAACTTTCTGGTTGGTTAATGGCGGATGTATAGCAGTATTTCAGGCGTGGATGGAGAAGAAATGGGTGATTTCTGAAATGATGAGACTTGTATCAGCTGGTGGCTAATTGAACTGATGAATTTGCTGGGGGTTCGAATCTGTGAAGATTCTGAGCTGAATTTTATGTTGGTGGTGAAATGAATTGGGGGTTAGGGGTTGTTCTTGAGACATGGAATTGAAGCTGAAATTAGTGTTGGCCAATTGAATCCGCAGTGGTGGTATTTGGTTGAACTGGTAACCAGTGATGTGCAGATTGTGGGAATAACTGCTCGTGGTGATTGATTTGATGTTTGTGTTGAATGGGTTATGTCTAGAATTTATGGAGAGGATTGAGCTGTTGAAAGCGATGATGCAAGGATGGTGTGAACTGTGGTTTATCATGGGCTGCGCAATCATCTGACTGGCAAAGAAGTTAAGGTGGTGGTGCTGTTTGAACTCGTTCCAGAGATTCATATTAGGTACTGCAGTAGGTCAAGGTGGAGATTTAGAGGCACAGAAGATGTTGCTGCCATGGACTTCAGTCTGTATTGGCTAGAATGGAGCTGTTGTGGGGGTTTGGAAGTTCAATGAAGTAACTGGAAGCAACAAGATTGAATTGGGGGTAGCAGGTAGCGAAATGGTTCTGTGGCTGTGCCTGGCTCATATGAAGCATTTTGGTCCTGATTAAGAAGCAGTTGGCAGCAAACAAATATTAACCTTGAGTTGGTTAATTGTGTACATTTCAGAGGTTAATGTGTCGAGAGAATTGGCAAATGGCAACAGTGGAGTGGGGCTCAGATATAAGTGGACTGGGTTTGATGGATGGTTATGCTGTGGCTGGAGTTGGCTAGCGGCCTGAATTTGAAGAAATGGTTCTGTTAAGTGGATTGGGCCGTGAACAATAAGATGGGTCCGAGTAGGAGCTGTAGCAGGACCTATATATCTCATCATCAACAGAGATTGGAGGCACGCCGTTTACAGGGAAGAAACTAGGTTTTGCTATTTCGCTATTTTTGTTTTCTTCATATGCTTAGCTTGTCACTGTCTTTATCATTTTTGAATGGCTTTTAAGAAAACCATGTCTAGCTGAATCTATTGTTAGGGTGAAGGATGAACTTGTAGGTTTAATTTACTCATGTTCTAAAACAAAGGTTTATACCAACTTTGAGCTTAATGTCGTTTATTTGAGTGCTCTACAATGATTTATGTTCTATTCAATTTATCATATTCTATGCCATGTATAGTCTATTGTTAGGTTGATAGAAATACTCACTGAACCCTGTTATTGATTGTCTTATGATTATTCCAAGATTATGTATGTCATGTATACTTAGTACTAGGGATGTCTACCTTCTAGGTTGAGAACAAACAATCTTTTATGATAACTCTTGCCTATAAATCATTAACGAAATATCTTCCGTGTGTTAGTAGCTAGGTTTGCAACTTCGCACGAGTAAATTTGAGACCTAGTGATAGAACATAAGTAAACATAGGTTACAATGGATTCCGTAGCCCTAATACTCCCTTATTCTCGATTACAATCTTTATAAGTTTGTTTTATATTACTCGTTAGCTTAATCTCTTAGTAAAACAATCTCTGAAATATTAAAATTTGGTTAGTTAGTTCTTGATATTGATTAGTAGTAGTTTTCACACTCCTTGAGGGAACGAACCGTGCTTGTTATTGTGTGCAATTTTGACACCGTGCACTTGCGGATAAACAAAGTCGGTTTTCCGACCCATCAGCAAGTACAAGTTAGATACCATATATATGTGGGGAACCGATCCTAGTACCTAGTCAACCGAATTTTGGTAACTAGCGTGACTATGCAAAGTACTCACATGGAGGTAAAACCGTGAAACTCATGTTTGGTGATTGAGTGTTCTTGATCAATCACGTAGTTCTTGAAAGCCAGATGAACCAATTCTAAACTTGTTTGGAAGTGTGGAAAATCGGTTTCAAGATTGTAAGTATGAAAGAGGAATTACAAAGTAAGGATGTCGACATACTTTGAACATGTGCAGTAAAACCAATCTTTAATTGTTCAAAGTTATTCCTTAATAGCTAAAGGAAGAAAATCCCGGATCGAATAAAATAAATTGAGAATCTTTTATTTGAGGTTTTTAATTTTATTTTAAGAAAATGAAAATTAGTAATGTGCATTTACTAGTTGGAGATTTTCCAATAGATTTTCTGTCAATATTTGGACAAAGCATTTCAGGAATTATGGAAACCGAATCTGGAATATATTGCATATCTTGAGAATATTTTCGGTTTTGGAAATTCCTTGGTGTCCAAACTTCCTTGGTCTATAAATATTGTTAGAGCATAGCTCGGTTGAACCCACCAAGCGTTGTATGTCAAGTTTGGTTGTCATATTTTAGTGAATCAAAACTCATTTTAAGAGTCGCTTGATTATGTTCTAGACTCAACTTCGTATAGGTTAGCTTGAAAGTATTAGGATATGAGACATTCCAAGTATTGCGAAGACTTGAAGAAGTGAAGAAGTAAGAAGCTACAACGACAACATCATCCTTCCACTTGAGGTTAGTGATATTTGACTTAAACTGTTTCATTCCCTAACATATCTTTCAAGTCGTGCATATTGAAAACGGAACTGTGAAGCATGAACACTCTAGATAGACATAGTATTAAGGAATACAATATGAAGTTTATTGCTTAACCATTAAACGTTGTAGATAAGACATCGACATAATCGTTTGAATGCTATTGTGATTATGTATGGGTATGAGGTGAGGATTTCATCCTAGAAAACAATGTTTTGCATGTGTTTTAAGGAAATAAGTTCATAAACTTGTTTATGAATCGAAAAGGAAATCTCCATGCGTTATTGGGATTGTTATTCATTGCATATCTTGTGAACATCCAATATGTGTGATTTAGTATAATCGCTCACGACTTGTTTGTGTTCTTGGTAAAACTATTCACAAAGGCCTGACTTATGTATTGGTATGGATTTTTTAGTGAAACCGATCTTAAGTAATCACCTGAGATGGTATGATCGAGTTTGTGTTTTGTTGAACCGAATCTGGGTAAAGGGGAATCGATCCTATGAAGAGGTGCAACACATCACAAAGGGGAATCGATCCTTGTATGAGGTAAAACAAGGTTTATAGCAGAAAGGAGAACCGATCCTATGAACATGTGCAACACGTTTTTAGGCAAAGGGGAACCGATCCTATGGACATGTGCAACATATATAAGTTAGATACCATATATATGTGGGGAACCGATCCTAGTACCTAGTCAAATGAATTTTGGAAAGCTAGTGTGACTATGCACAGTACTCACATGGAGGTAGAACCAAAACTTTTTTTGGTAGAACCATTAAACCCATGATTTGTGATTGAGTGTTTCTTAATCAATCGTATAGTTCTTGAAAGTCAGATGAACCAATTCTAAACTTGTTTGGAAGTGTGGCAAATCGGTTTCAAGGTTGTAAGTATGAAAGAGGACTTACAAAGTAAGGATGTCGGCATACTTTGAATACGTGCAGTAATTTTTATATTTTATTGTTCAAAGTTATTCCTTAATAGCCACAGGAAGAAAATCCCAGGATCGAAATAAATAAGTTAAGAATCTTTTATTTAAGGTTGTTAATTTTATTTTAGGAAAACAAGAATTAGTAATGTGCATTTACTAGTCGAGATTTTCCAGAGAGATTTTCGATCATTATTTTGGACAGAGCATTTCCAGGAATTATGAAAACTGAATTTGGAATGTATTGAATATCTTTGAGAATATTTTCGGTTTTGGAAATTCCTTGGTGTCCAAACTTCATTGTCTATAAATACTTGAAGTTTGCATTTCTAGCAAACTAATCCTTCGTGACAACAAACTTCTTCGGTTGTGTTGTTACTGGTGTAGCCGCCTATTCGGAGAGGAGAGTAACCTAATTAGGCGAAATCTCTTACGGCCGCTCAGTTTAAAGTCTTCTTTGGGATTGAGAAGCTCTACGAGTACCATTGGTGGGAAACTAGATAATTGCGGTTTATCTTTTGTTTTCGATTGATTTGATTGATTAACGGTGGTTGAACTTTGATTGCACCTAGTTTGTTTATGCTTGAGAATCTTCTCTTCTGATATAAGATTCTCTCAAACTAGATCGAAGTTTCGACAGGGATATTTAGATTGTTGTTAGTGCTAAAGACGATCTTGTGATAATCCATTTTTAACGGACTCCGTTCTGTGCGTGATTGATCACAAGAGATTAAAGTTGTTGTGTGCAGGTGTTTATTGAAGATCTAAGAAGATTTGAAGACAAAGAAGATATTGAAGATTTCTGATTTGGGGTTCATAATCTTTGGTGTGCACAATACTTGTTTCTGTATAAGAGGATCCAACTATAATCAATTTATCCTTGTGGTAGATTGGATTGATTAGTTCTGTAGATCGGCATCAATACAATTCTTTGTGATTAAAAGTATTGATTGCAAAATCTTAACAATTACTTTGGTAATTGAGAATAAGATAGATCTAAGAACCTGACGAAGGAGTTTATGTTAAGATAAACAGAAGATCCTTTGTCTAACTCACATCACTTGGTTGAAGAGAGTTGATACCAAACAGATTTGTTGTTCCTTTACTGTTTGGAATACGAACCAAAGGAACTGTTCCAAGTACGTGACTTATTCATAAGTTAGAGGCATGGGAATACAGACGGAACTAGGTGAACTATAGGTTTAGTTGTTTGGTCTCAACTATACGAAGTTAGGTTTAATTTTGTGTAGCGGCTTAATCCTGAGAGTATTCAATTCTGGACAAGGTCCCGGGGTTTTTCTACATTTGCGGTTTCCTCGTTAACAAAATCTTGTTGTGTCATTTACTTTATATTTCCGCATTATAATTGTTTTATTATAATTAAAGTAAATTACACAAACGTTAATTCCTATTTACTTGATAAGCAATCCTATTGTGTTTGGTTAAGTCCGAACCTTTGTATCAAGTAAACATACTTCGTTGTTGTATTGTCTCGATCTCGTATCCATAGACGATCACACGAAGTGTGAACCGATTAGTTGTATTGTCTCGACTCAGTCCATAGACAATCACTTTCGGAGAAAGGACTTATAGGTAGGAAAAGTTTTAGCTTGAGGTATATTTGGGTACCCTCGCCTTTTCAATTGGTATCAGAGCAGGCAAACACGAAAATATCTAACAATCTGTGTTTGGTGCGATCCAACCTATAAGATATGAGTTAAAATAAGAAAAGCAAAGCGAAACTTATGAAGAACTCAGTTAACGTATGTCAAGATAATGAGAATAATATCTTAGAAAAGGTCAATGAAAATTGGTCTCGAAAGTCTTTTCGAAAATCAAAGAAAAAGTTTATGACTAATAACTTGATTGCGAATCAGGTTCCTCATCAGAAAAGAATGAGTCCGAAACTCAAGAAACATGTTTTGGATCCGACTCCAATTCCTAGTGAAAAATTGTCTCGTAAAAGAGATTTGATTCACTAGCCATTTATAAGTGTTGGATATTCCTCACCCAAGAATGGAAGTAGCAACAATTCTTGAATTAGTAAGGTGTTGGAAAGTTTTTTCAAGCATCATTTGAAAACTATTGATAACACGAACCTCAAACATGAAAAACCATTGTGATCTGCAGCCCCTCTAGACGATGTCCTAGAACTTATTGTTCAAATGAATGTAAGAATATGTGAAGGAAAGCGAGAAACACTTAGTCTTCAAAATAATCCGATAAATTATGAGAAACGAAAATTGGCTTTATGCAATTAAGTTCATCAACATACTATTAAGTGTTCCCATAAGATCAACACTACCTTTCTTGTACCGGGTTAGAAACGTGCATATCCATTGCTAAAGCGTCAGGATGAGAATCGATCCAAGGAACAATGCACCTAGAGGAAGAACAACGCCAGCCTTATGGCAATCTTAACAAGCTCAAAGAACCATCATCAAATATATCCACTGGATAGCCATAACTTAATCCATGCCCGAGCTCGTTTTCCAACTCTCGGAAGACCACTCCGAAACCCACCAAGTATAAAAGCAATGAAGGTGATCAGCCCGCGGTGTCTTTCCTAATTTTTGCCATCATCGAGGATTTGTGCTTTGGTCAAATTGTCCTTAATGCCTTGTTACTCAACATGCGTCTCATCCAATTGGAGTGGCAAATCATCACAAGTGCGGAAGAAGAAAATGGGTCAAAGATCCATATTTTTCGAATCGGAAAGCAAGACTATCTTATGAGAAGGATGCTTCTAATAGTGAACAACTCATCATTGATGTTGCATATATCCTTGGTATCCAACACTTCCCGACTTGGCAGCATTATCTTCGTGGAGACATATTGATAGGAGTTCTCTTCTTTCTACCGCAGAATGAGATAAAGACGGGAGTTAGAACTTGTATGAAAGCACATGAGAAGTGTAGTCACACACGGCAAGACACAATGCGGAGCATGCCGGTCCAAATACCATTCAAACATGACAAAAATTCGGTCGATTTGGTCCTATAGTCGAATTTTAGTCAGACAAGTTCGGTCCAGTATTGATCGGTATAAGTTTCAAATTTCAGTCAAGCATATGTGAATAAGAACGTTCGGCATACACGGCGTATTCAAGCATTCATCATACATCACAATACGATTTTCTTTATTCATGGGAATCGTGTCCTACTGGATTCAAGTCAAATGGTGGGGAAAGCTAAGCATGCATATGTCTTACAAAAGGTATTTACCTAACAAAAAGGTTTGACCGTTAAAAAAAAAAAAAAAAAAAAGGAGCGAAATAGGTTGCGGACGAGAACAAAAGAAGAAAAAAGAAAATTCGTGAGAAAAGAAAAAGGGGTTTGGCTTCTTTTATAGACAAAAATTAGAAGAATCAATAGAACAAGGATTCCTCTTTGTTTGGTTTCCTCTTCGATTCAAAGATTCCATACAAGCGTGATGAGCGTGGAAAACTAGCGGTTGACACTCTTAGGGTAAACTCCTTTTACCTTGTCTTTCTCATGTATGCATGTCACCATCTTTCAATAATGTAAAATCAAAGAAAAGTTTGCGCCGACATCTTGTAAAGATAAAGACTAATAGCAACAATCCCTTCTTGTGAATTTCATGATTTTGATTACTCATTAATCGGTAGTGTTACTCTTATAGAGTTCCTCATTATCGTTACTCATATATAAAAGAATGAGTCTCGGTGTGTTAAACTCAAGAAACATGTTTTGATCCGACTCCAATTCCTAGACATGAAAAATTATCTGAGATGATGATCGATAAAAGTCATCCAAAAAGAGATTTGATTCACTTCGCCCAAGTTCTAAATTAGGGTTTGCGGCATATTACACCGGTCTCATCCATCCAGGTGTTGGAAAGTTTTTTCAAGCCAACCATG
Organism: Papaver armeniacum; assembly: GCA_023531295.1. Taxonomy (NCBI): domain Eukaryota; kingdom Viridiplantae; phylum Streptophyta; class Magnoliopsida; order Ranunculales; family Papaveraceae; genus Papaver; species Papaver armeniacum. The sequence continues at coordinate 176,978 of JAJJWW010006483.1, forward strand.
ACAAATTGGGTCCGCCTAAAGAAAACTATTCGTGACGATTTAAAACATGAAAAACCATTAGTCTAGTTACACTCCCAAACGATGTCCTAGAACTTATTGTTCAAATGAATGTAAGAATATGTGAAGGAAAGCTTTGACGGGGTCAAAGAAACACTTAGTCTTCAAAATAATCCGATAAATTATGTGAGAAAGCGAAAATTGGCTTTTTATGCAATTAAGTTCATCAACATACTACCTTGTGGATCCACGAGTGTGAAATTCTTACTCAATCGAACTGGAGAAGTGGAACATTCCACGAGAAACGTGAACGAGATAAGGAATAAGGTCCTTATTGATAAACTTCTTACTGTAACATGTCAAGAGGTATATCTGAACAGATGTTTAGAAAAATATTTCCAACAATAGATACCTTAAGAGGGCATACAGAATGTCTTGAACAAGAGACATTAGCAAACTTTCGATTGGCAGATCTAGACCACACAGGTTCAAGTTCAAAGAACATACCATCCTGGGCACAAGATGTAATCAAGGATATTGCATCTCGCAATTCTTCTAACAAAGAGGATGGGTTCAAAACCTACGAAGAAGGACATGATTATGTTCAAAAAGGGGGAAGATCTCCTCATGAGGTATTTGATGAGGAATATCCTCATCCCAGTTCTTAATCGCATTGGATTGTGCATCCTTACAATGCCCAATCTTCGGATGTAAGGAAGCACATATACCTGGGCTATTGGTATCCTACTAATATCTCTTATTCAACATAGAGAGATTACACAATCTACCTTAAGGATATATTAAACATCTTTATGTGTAGAAAGGTTGTCTTACAAGAACTCGTGTAAAAGAATAAGTTAATTGTTTGAAGTATCTCTTTATGACGATCTTGATGATAACCTCTTTTTGGAGGATGTTGTGTTCCAATAACACATAAGATGCGAAAATCTTTTCAAATCTTGTCGGAATTATTTATTTAAGGCTGATATCTATGTTTGGTATGTGTTAAAGGTATTTCTAGTATATGTACTCAATGTGTATGATAACTTATGCTAAAGGATGTATTCTCAAACCAGATCTCAAGCAAAACTTCTGAAAGCCTTGAGTGGAATGACTTCTAAGGAAACTGTTCATCTCGATGATACCTTCAAGAAATCTGGTTGTGAAGATATAGAAAATGAAAAGGAAGATGTTACTAATCTCCTTGTCCAAAATAGTTTGGATGCTTAGATTGATATTATCAATCTTCGTCAAGTCCTCCCCAGTACTATTGAAAGCCATCATAGACAGGCAAGAACTGTTATTCGTAACCAAAGAAAGCTGATTAAACTTGGAATCGGTAACAAAGAGTTTGCTCAAAATATTAATCGAAAGGTTAATGCATTAGCATGTGAACATAATCAAGGTACTGTGTGCAAAATCCGAGATATCAGTCGAGATGCTATTGATGAAGATCCTGAAAAATTTGAGGAAATTGAAGATGATCTTTGATAGATCTGAAGAAAAATAGACAACAATTTTTGATCATTTCAATAAAGTCTATTATGAATAAGAACTATTATGAATAAAATTATTTGATTTATAATTTTCTTGTGATGGTTTTTGATTTACATAGCATGTGCTTGAATGCTTTATTATTGCTATGGATGTTTATGGGATGTTTGATTTCGGTTTTATTACCTTGATATTTGATCTCATAATATGGTGAACCCTTATGGTTTAGGTGACTTTTTTATTTAGCAGGATTAAGTTCTAGCCCATGTTGGTAGGCTTTATCAAAGGATCATGAGGGGTTCTTGTAGAAACAATATGTGAAAAAGTCACAATATGTTGAATCGGTTTTGGTTTAGCATAAAAGCATATGTGTTTCGACGGTTTTCAACTTTTGCTTGCAATTGTTAAAACCGATTTTCAACCTTTCTCTGGTAAAGGTTGGTTGTTGTTATTCTTTTGTTTTTGCATAAGGATGACAACATAATGATATTTCGATATCAATTCTCCCTGGAAGAAGATGCAAACATATTGGAGAAGTGGATGCGAAATTTGAGGTAACAATGTTGTTAGTTAATTGTTTTCCTGTTTAAGAAAAGCCTGATTTTATTTCATATATATATTTTGCTTTTGCTTAACAAAATTTCGGTTCAATTGATGTTTTATTCCATGATGTGTGTATGGATGTGTGTGTGATTCAATTGGTTCCGGTTAAGAAAAACTATTGTTATCGTGCTTTATTGTGTGGTATCAATTGTTTAGTCTTATAAAATTTCGGTGCAATTGCGGTGCTTTAATGTCTATGTTGATTCAATTGCTTAGGTTGAGGTGAATAATTATGCAAGTTGATTTATATTGATTTGTATGAATTATTTATGGCTTAACGAAAGAAAAGGTTTACGGGATGAGTTGTTTAGTCCAATTCGATTCCGGATAAGAGAAATTAAGGTTTTCTTAGTTAAACTTATCAAAGTGGAGGTTTCGGTTATTCAAGTCTAATCGAATGCCTTAACAAGAAATACTAGTTAATTAACCTAGTACTTGTCTTGTTTAAAATTGAAAGGTCTAAGTTATATGGATAATTAGAACCTGATGAGAAAAATAGAGTTATCTTTATTTTGGTCTTATCGAAGGAAGCGATTGTATTTGTACAATCGGTTTAGCAAAGAACTAAGGTGCTTAGTTGATTTTTGGTTTGCTAAACTAAATTGGGAAAATTGCTTCGGGCAATTGTTTCCTTGGTAACATATCAAAACAAATTACTTTGTAGTTTCGGTTTTGATATTGGTTATCAAAAATGGTGTGTGGAACCCTCGCGCTTAACTCTATAGGTTTGCAAGTCTATTTTGAGATTTGTAAGATTCTTTTCGTGTTGTCCTTTATTTTTTTTTTCTTTGTCATTTTGTGACAAAAAGGGGGAGAAATATATGGAGTAAACAAGTGATATTGGTATTGATTTTATATTGATTGGTATCACTAAGGAAAAGAACATTGTGCTTAAACGTTTATCTAACGAAAGAGTGAAAGCATAGACTAAGGGGGAGTAGCATATCATATTGATTGGTATAACAAAGACGTGCGGATTGATGAAATCTACATATTTTACCTTTAGGGGGAGTAATATTCTTTGTTATTATAATGTCAACAGCGGCATTTAAAGATTGAATGAATGCAGGTTATTGTGATGTTAAATTCGGGAATCAAGCGTATGTGTAATGAATTCTTGTACTTTGTTTATACATATGATTGTAAGAGTTTTGTCCCTAAAATTGACAAAGGGGGAGATTGTTAGAGCATAGCTCGGTTGAACCCACCAAGCGATGGTATGTCAAGTTTGGTTGTCATATTTTAGTGAATCAAAACTCATTTTAAGAGTCGCTTGATTATGTACTAGAGTCAACTTCGTATAGGTTAGATTGAAAGTATTAGGATATGAGACATTACAAGTACTGCGAAGACTTGAAGAAGTGAAGAAGTAAGAAGCTACAACGACAATATCATCCTTCCACTTGAGGTTATTGATATTTGACTTGAACTGTTTCATTCCCTAACGTATCTTTCAAGTCGTGCATATTGAAAACGAAACTGTGAAGCATGAACACTCTAGATAGACATAGTATTAAGGAATACAATATGAAGTTTATTGCTTAAACATTAAACGTTGTACATAAGACATCGACATAATCGTTAGAATGCTATTGTGATTATGTATGGGTATGAGGTGAGGATTTCATCCTAGGAAACAATGTTTTGAATGTGTTTTAAGGAAGGAAGTTCATAAACTTGTTTATGAATCGAAAAGGAAATCGCCATGCGTTATTGGGATTGTTATTCATTGCATATCTTGTGAACATCCAATATGTGTGATTTAGTATAATCACTCACGACTTGTTTGTGTTCTTGGTAAAACTATTCACAAAGGCCTGACTTATGTATTGGTATGACTTCTTTTAGTGAAACCGATCTTAAGTAACCACCTGAGATGGTATGATCGAGTTTGTGTTTTGTTGAACCGAATCTGGGTAAAGGGGAATCGATCCTATGAAGAGGTGCAACACATCACAAAGGGGAATCGATCCTTGTATGAGGTAAAGCAAGGTTTATAGCAGAAAGGGGAACCGATCCTATTAACATGTGCAACACGTTTTTAGGAAAAGGGGAACCGATCCTATGGACATGTGCAACACATATAAGTTAGATACCATATATATGTGGGGAACCGATCCTAGTACCTAGTCAACCGAATTTTGGAAAGCTAGTGTGACTATGCACAGTACTCACATGGAGGTAGAACCGAAACTTGTTTTGGTAGAACCATTAAACCCATGATTTGTGATTGAGTGTTTCTTAATCAATCGCATAGTTCTTGAAAGTCAGATGAACCAATTCTAAACTTGTTTGGAAGTGTGGCAAATCGGTTTCAAGGTTGTAAGTATGAAAGAGGACTAACAAAGTAAGGATGTCGGCATACTTTGAACACGTGCAATAATTTTTATATTTTATTGTTCAAAGTTATTCCTTAATAGCTACAGGAAGAAAATCCCAGGATCGAAATAAATAAGTTAAGAATCTTTTATTTAAGGTTGTTAATTTTATTTTAGGAAAACAAGAATTAGTAATGTGCATTTACTAGTCGAGATTTTCCAGAGAGATTTTCGATCATTATTTTGGACAGAGCATTTCCAAGAATTATGAAAACCGAATTTTTGAATGTATTGAATATCTTTGAGAATATTTTCGGTTTTGGAAATTCCTTGGTGTCCAAACTTCATTGTCTATAAATACTTGAAGTTTGCATTTCTAGCAAACTAATCCTTCGTGACAACAAACTTATTCGGTTGTGTTGTTACTGGTGTAGCCGCCTATTCGGAGAGGAGGGTAACCTAATTAGGCGAAATCTCTTACGGCCACTCAGTTTAAAGTCTTCTTTGGGATTGAGAAGCTCTACGAGTACCATTGGTGGAAAACTAGATAATTGCGGTTTATCTTTTGTTTTCGATTGATTTGATTGACTAACGGTGGTTTAACTTTGATTGCACCTAGTTTGTTTATGCTTGAGAATCTTCTCTTCTGATATAAGATTCACTCAAACTAGATCGAAGTTTCGACAGGGATTTTTAGACTGTTGTTGTTGTTCCAAAAGGTACTTTGTGTCGAGCATATTGGACTAAATTAATCATCTTGTTTGGTTATTTAGTTATGACTCCATAAGTTTTCTTATGTTTGAGCACTTTTGATTGGGTTGGTTATTTTCATGATTAACTTAGTCATTGCTCCATAGATTCTCTTATGTGAGTATGGCCAATTAAATTGATTACTCTTTGTGATTAGTTTGATTGTGTATTTCGATTAAATTAATCATGGGTTCTCTTGTGGTTAATTTAATTGAGTATTTTGGATTCAAATTCATACTTGTATGTGATTTGTTATGTCCAAAGAAATCCTTCTTTTCCTTCGAAATTAAGGTCGCTCTTGTTGTTCTTTCGGGAATGACATATTATGGGGGAGAGTTCTTTTTGAACCAGCGCTTAATTGCCATATCTTTGTGGGGAATGCGGCTGTGGAATATTATAGGGGCTATCTTGTATCTTTAAACTCCTTGATGAATGCATTTAGCTTCGGCTTTATGATTGAATCTAAATAAGATGATGTGTGTTTCTTTCTTTTGGTCATGAAATGTCTCTTTCGGAAATTTCATTAGGATCCCGTTCTTGTACCTTTGCCAATTTTATTGACAAAAAGGGGGAGAATTAATATGTAGTTCACACTACAAATACATATGGTTTTCGAATCATTATGTAAGGGGGAGTGGTTTCCATGTAAGATGGAATATTGACTAAGGGGGAGTGATACATATCACCATAGTATTGTTGTTGAAGTTGTGATATAATTGAACTTTGATGTTGTGTAATGATACTATGACACTGTATAACAATGATTGAGAACTCTTGTTTTCTTGTTGTTATAGCTACGGATTTTCAACAACGATGGTAATAAACTAACAACCTTTGGGATCATTGGATTACTTGGAAGTGACAAAGATTTCGAGTAATGTTGAAGATTAGACATGTGGAATAGGAGCTACAAAAGTTAATTTACTTATTTCTTGTATTCCATATGTATTAATAGTTTTGCCACTAAAATTGACAAAGGGGGAGATTGTTAGAGCATTGCTCGGTCGAACTCGCATGTGTTGCTATCTCAAGCATGTTTGTCAATGTTAGTGATCAAAACTATAAGTCTTGATTTCTAGCCTATGTAGCTAAAGGTCTCGGACTAGGATAGAAAGTGTAGTTGAGCTCAAGAACTCCATGGCAATCATCATACAAGACGAAGGACTACTCGAGGAACCGGTGGAACTTCATCGACTAAAAGGTATGTGGAGACTTGAACTTATCTGTCACTCAGAAGTCTATTTACTCTATCTCCTACTCTTGAGACAAAAGTCGTTTAGACGTATAGACTTTCATTATACACATTTGCTATTTCGAGCCGAGTTTAACTTGCCTATCTATTTCTCGAAATATGTGTTGGTAAGCTTTCGCTTTAACCGAATTCATCTTTACCTAGTGACGAAAGTCATGATATGTTTCAATCACTTTAGAAATTACTCTGACGAAAAATGGTCTGTGAATAACGGCTATATAATATTCTCTGAGAATGTTTCAATGATTGAAATGAGAGTTTAGATTACATAACCATTGGTAGGATATAAGCATTGTTATGGAAACACATATATGTATAAGTCCTTATTTCTTGAACCAAAGTTTGCGAACTTTGTTGATCAAGAGAAATGGAAGTGGCGCAAGCCAAGTCCTGGAGATTGTTAGATACTGTTTAATGAACTCGCATGCGTTGCTACTCCCAAGCATGTTTGTCAATGTTAGTGATCAAAACTATAAGTCTTGATTTCTAGCCTATGTAGCTAAAAAGGTCTCAGACTAGGATACAAAGTGTAGTTTCGAGCTCAAGAACTCCATGGCAATCATCACACAGGCACGGAAGGACTACTCGAGGAACCGGTGGAGACTTCATCGGCTAAAAGGTATGTGGAGACTTGAACTTATCTCGTCACTCAAAAGTCTATTTACCTCTATCTCCTACTCTTGAGACAAAAAGCCGTGTAGACATTATAGACTCTTCATTATACACATTTGCTATTTCTAAGCCGAAGTTTAACTTGCACTATGTATTTCTAAATACGTGTTGGTAAGCTTTCATGAATCCTAATTCATCTTTACCTAGTGACTAAAAGTCATGATATGTTTCCAACTCACTTTAGAAATTATCTACTTAAAAATGGTCCAGAATAAATCTGGCTATAATATTCCCTTCGAGAATGTTTCAACATTGAATGAGCCATTACATAAACTACCGGGTAGGATATGGCAATGTTGCGGAAACACACATATATGTATAAGTCCTATTTCGAACCAAAGTTTAAGTGTAACTTTAGTCGATCAAGAGAATGGGCGGCGCAAGCCAAGTCCGCGAATCATGAAGTTCTCGACCCGAGAATTTCTCGCTGGAGTTTCATGTACTCTTCCATGAAAGTTTAAGTCCACGAACCCAGTCCAACTTGGAGGTTATATCTAAAACCCATGGTTCTTGAAACTAATGTTTATAGAAACTAAGGAATGCTTTGCAAACTGGGTGGCTATAAAGTTCATGAACCATCTAGTGGTCCAAACCGTTTTTGCTTCTTTTATCAGGTTCTCAGGTAGTTACACAAGATCTAAGCAATTGAACTCTAACCAGTTCATTTGAGTCATTTGAACTAGTTATGGTGAAGAAGAACATGGTTGATATGAGAGTGATCATATGGCCAACCATTTGGTTGACTATTGTTGAACCAACAACACAATGTTTGGGTACTGCCTATAAACCCAAATCAACATTTCATCGCGTGTAACAAGCTAAGTTTCATATTAATCGCTTGAGAAATATTAGCTGAATCTAATCAAAGCTATCTAATGGTAATATTGAATGCTTGTTACTAAGCTAACATCAAACCCTATTTGAAAGACTATATGGGAGAACCCCAGTAATCGAAATCCTAACTCACAAATTTTGATGCAAGCATACTAGTTTGCTGTTGTAGTCGATTCTCCATTAACCTTGGTTTTCTTCTAGACCGTGTTAATCACCAAAGATCATCGGGATTGGTGTTTCAGTCGATACTACTTTTCTTGTAGTTGTGTGATCTGATTCTGTCGCTTAATGTGTGACGCAGTACAATTTGTAATAATCGACTTCAGATTTATATCTTCGATAAGATAGAAAAGAATCACAAACACTTCTGCCCTCACTGCTTGTGATTCCGCAATATCTTTTTTTCGCTCGCCGATTAAGATTATTGTGAGGTGACCACAATACCAGGCCGTTTCTTCGGTAACAGTAACCGGAGTTATTGATCGTCTCTGCTCACCCCCTGATTTATCAAAAATATTTTAACAAACTCATAAGTTTATTCGGGAGACAGATTTAGTCTATTCGTAGACTTTGTTCCAAGTGTGGATGTATTTCTTTTATTAAAAGTCTTCGACTTTGGGTCGAGCAACTCTTAGCTGTGGGTGATCAAATAAGGGAATCAAGTACTGTGGCATCCTCAAATGACCGAGGCGAGCTTAAATGCACTGACTGGGCATGTAGATTGATCAGTTCAACTGGCACCTGCACCGGTTAATTTGGAGTAGGCTAGAGTCTCAGAACGGCTTAACATGTTGTGGTGTTCAACTGGCCAGGGTCCAGGGGTTTTTCCGCATTCACGCTTTCTCATCAAAATTCCCTATGTCTTCGTGGTTATTTCTATTCCGTATTATATTTGTTTATATAATTGAAATATCACAGTTGTGCATTGCTCAATCACTCAGTATATCCCACCTTTTGGTTGCTTCGATTTAAATCGATTGACACTGATATCTTTGGTAACATCCAAGAAGTTATCTCTTCATAGCACTCACATATTTTATTTGCTTGAGTAAACATCAAACCTAGATCGAGATATGAAACTCTTTGATATACATTTTATCAGATTGAGTCTGATTGTCTAGCTTGATCTCTTCAGCAGGCTGGAGTTTGTCCATGCATTGCTAACCGACCTCGGGTGTGGCTGCTAGACCGCTTTTTTCATTCAATTGGGATCGCAGCAGCAAACACTTTAAAGACCTCCAAAGTCTGGGTAAGGTTTAAAGCACTGATATGGGATTGAGTTCATTCTCAATAACGTACTACCATAAATTACCGGGACAAGTTTCTGTGCCTGATTCACCGGAGAATTATCACATCTAAGTCAATATTCAAACATTCTCTTGATGAAAAATTATTGACTGTGGGAAACCTCCTAAAAGAACAAATGGATGAACCCTTCAAGGAAGTGATCTGGAGTATTGATAGAGATGTCATGAGGAAGTCCTTAGGTACAAAGTAAGTTTCCTTGATCTGTGGAATATGAAGAAGATTACAACTTCATGTCTCACCTCTTCTGGACTCATCCTTTCGAAAACAAGAAATCGGTATGATGCTACAGAAAGCAAGTTATTTTTCGAATCGCTTTTCAACGAATCGATCTCAAGGGATTCTCGAGAAACCTACGTATGAAGTCACTTGAATGTGATAATTTTATCAAAAGTACTTTTGTTGGAAGAGA
>JAJJWW010006484.1:0-48126 GCA_023531295.1 Papaver armeniacum
AGTGTGCTTCGCGAGAGAGTTGAGAGGTCATTTGCTTCTATGATTGCATGCTTCTTAGAATCTTATCTTGGTGGCAACGATCTGAGAATTTTGCACACTATATCTTTTTCGAGATAGTCTTTAAGAGAGAAAGAGGCATTAATTATCTCGAGAGAGTTTAAGATGAAACTCTTCAAAAGGGTCGTTGTCATCCATTCGAAGGTTTTCCCAATCAAATGATGTAAGAGTTTGAAGTCTAGCTTCTTTCTCTGAAGTGTTTCCTTCGAATACTATCTAAAGAATATCCCAAGCTTCTTTCGAAGTTTGAAACGTTGATACATGATGTTGTAAATCACGGCTTACATCATGTATTATAGCATTCAAACCATCTAAATTACGCTTTGCAAGCACCTTTTATTCGTTTCAAAAATCTACTAAGCGTTTAAACTCAGTTTCTGAATTTTCTATCTTTGGACGAATATAACCGTCGACGACTAATAGCCAAGTATTAAAGTCTCGTGATTGAAGAAAAGATCTCATAGCGGATTTCCACCATAGATAGTTTGTTCCGTCAAATCTTGGCGGTATGATAATTGAAGTCGATTCATGAGAACTCGAGTTCATTCTTATAAGTTGGATCGCACCAAACACAGATTGTTAGATCTTTTCGTGTTTGCCTTCTCTAATACCAATTGAAAAGGCGAGGTAACCAAATATACCTCAAGATAAAACTTTTCCCACCTATAAGTACTTTCTCCGAAAGTGATTGTCTATGGATTTGAGTCGAGACAATACAACTAATCGGTTCACACTTCGCGTGTGATAGTCTATGGATACGAGATCGAGACAATACAACAACAAAGTATGTTTACTTGATACAAAGGTTCGGACTTAACCAAACACAATAGGATTGCTTATCAAGTAAATGGGAATTAACGTTTGTGTAATTTACTTTAATTATAATAAAACAATTATAATGCGAAAATAAAAGTAAATGACACAACAAGATTTTGTTAACGAGGAAACCGCAAATGCATAAAAACCCCAATACCTTGTCCGAATTGAATACTCTCGAGATTAAGCCGTTATACAAAATTAAACCTAACTTCGTATAGTTGAGACCAAACAACTAAACCTATAGTTCACCTAGTTCCATTTGTATTCCCACGCTCCAACTTATGAATAAGTCATGTACTTGGAACAATTCCTTTGGTTCAAGTATTCCAAACAGTAAAGGAACAACAAATCTGTTTGGTATCAACTCTCTTCAACCAAGTGATGTGATTTAGACAAAGGCTCTTCTGTTTATCTTAACATAAACTCCTTCGTCAGGTTCTTAGATCTATCTTATGTTCAATTACCAAAGTACTCGTTAAGATTTTGCAATCAATACTTTTAATCACAAAGAATTGTATTGATGCCGATCTACACAACTAATCAATCCAATCTACCACAAGGATAAACTAATTATAGTTGGATCCTATTATACCGAAACAAGTATTGTGCACACCAAAGATTATGAACCCCAAATCAAATCTTCAATATCTTTTTGTCTTCAAATCTTCTTAGATCTTCAATAAACACATGCACACAACAACTTGAATCTCTTGTGATCAATCACACACGGAACGGAGTCTGTTAACAATGGATTATCACAAGATCGTCTTTATCACTAACAACATTTTAAAGATCCCCGTCGAAACTTTGATCTAGTTTGAGTGAATCTTATATCGAAGAGAAGATTCTCAATCATAAACAAACTAGGTGCAATCAAAGTTCAACCACCGTTAGTCAATCCAATCAATCGAAAACAAAAGATAAACCACAATTATCTAGTTTCCACCAACGGTACTAATGAGAGCTTCTCAATCCCTAAGAAAACTTTTAAATTGAGCGGCCGTAAGAGATTTTGCCTAATTAGGTTACTCTCCTCTCCAAATAGGCGGCTACACCAGCAATGACACAACCGAGGAAGTTTTTGTTGTCACGAAGGATTAGTTTGCTAGAAATACAAACTTTAAGTATTTATAGATAAGGAAGTTTGGATACCAAGGAATTTACAAAATCGAAAATATTCTCAAAGATATTCAATACATTCCAAATTCGGTTTTCATAATTCCTGGTGAAAAAGCGGTGGTACAACGACCACACCCAATATTTCGCTTAGCAATCTGTATGGACAAACTCCAATATACTTTCTAGAAAATCAACTAGACAGTCAGACTCAATCTAGACAAAAAATTGACAAAAAGTATATCAAAGTTTTTATATCTCAATCTATCGATTTGATATATACTTAAGCAAATAGAAATCTGCGAGTCTTTATCAAATACTAGAGAGATAACTTGGATGGTACCAAAGACCAATATCCAAGTCTCAATCAATTTAAATCAACAACCAAAAGGTCGGATATTCTAATTGATTGAACAACGCACAACCTGTGATATTTTAATTATATAAACAAATATAATGTGGAAATAGAAATAACACATTAAAGCATGATTGATCACCTCACAATAATCTTAATCGACGCAGGCGAAAAAGGTATTGTGGAATCACAAACGATGAGGCAAGAAGATGTTTGTGACTTCTTTTTTATCTTGCCTATCGGAGACAGAAATCTCAAGCCAATTATTATAATTGTACTCAAATACGATAGAAACAACAAGATCATATCACACAACTACGAGAAAGTAGTATCGGTGTGGCTTCACAATCCCAATGAAGTCTTTAAGTCGTTAACCTGGTTTAGAGAAGAAAACCCAAGGTTAAAGGAGAATCGACTCCAGCTTATACAACTAGTATCACACGTAAGGCAAAGGGATTAGGTTTCCCATTTGATAGAGTTCTCCTTTATATAGTCTTTCAAATCGTGGTTTGCAATCAATGTTAGCTTGGTAACAAAGCATTCAATATTCACCGTTAGATTAAAACCTGATTAGATTCAAGCTAATATTTCTCAACCATTAGATCGAAAACTTAGCTTTGTTATACACACATGAAATGCACATTTCTAGGCTTGTGTAACCGTACCCAAACATGTACATTTGTTGGTTCAACAATAGTTAACCAAAGGTTAGCCCATATGAGCAATTTCATATCAACCATATTCTTCTTCACCATAACTAGTCCAAATGACTCAAATGAACTAGTTAGAGAGTTGTTCAATTGCTTAGATCTTTATGTAATTACACAAGACACAATCTAAGCAAAAAACGATTTGATTCACTCGAATCGGTTCATGAACTTTATAGCCACGATTTGAAAAAACATTCCTTAGTTTATTTAAACATGAGTTCAAGAACAATCGTTTTAGATATAACCAACTCAAGTTCACTGGTGGGTTCGCGGATTTAAGTTCACGGAAGAGTTCACAAACTCCAGCAGAAATTCTTTGGTCGAGAACTTCCGCATTTATGGATGAGTTCGTGGACTTGGTTCACGCCACTATTCCGGTTCTCTTGATCAACAAAGTTCGCAAACTTTGGTTCAAGGAATAAAGACTTATACATATATGTGTTTCCACAACAATGCTTATATCCTACCATGGTTATGTAACCTAAACTCTCATTTCAATCATTGAAACATTCTCGAGGACGTTATATAGTTGTTATTCACAAACCATTTTTCGCCGTGAGCAATTTTCAAAGTGATTGAAAACACAACATGACTTTCGTCACTAGTAAATATGAATTCGGCCAAAGCGAAAGCTTACCAACACATGTTTCGAGAAATGAGATGGCGAGATAAACTGCGGCTCAAAATACCAAATGTGTATAATATTAGTCTATATAACAAAACGACTTTTGTCTCAATATAGGAGATAAATAGACTTTGAGTGATAGATAAGTTCAAGTCTCCACATACCTTTTAGTCGATGAAGTTCCACTTAGGTTCCTTGAAGTAGTCCTTAAGTCTTGTATGATGATTGCCATGGAGTTATTGAGCGCAACTACACATTCTATCCTAGTCCGAGACCTTAGCTATAGTAGACTAGAAATCAAGACTTATAGTTTTGATCACTAACATTGACAAACATGCTTGAGATAGCAACGCATGCGAGTTCGACCGAGCAATGCTCTAACAATCTCCCCCCTTTGTCAATTTTAGTGACAAAACTATCAATACATATGGAATACAAAAATAAATAAAATTAACTTTTTGTAGCTCCTATTCCACATGTCTAATCTTCAACATTACTCGAAATCTTCGTCACTTCCAAGTACTCCAATGATCCCAAAGGTTGTAAGTTTAGCATCATCGTTGTTGAAAATCCGTAGCTATAACAACAAGAAAACAAGAGTTCTCAATCATTGTTATACAGTGTCATAGTATCATTACACATCGTCAAAGTTCAATTGTATCACAACTTCAAAAACAATACTATGGTGATATGTATCACTCCCCTTAGTCAATACTCCATCTCACATGGAAACCACTCCCCTTACATTATTATCGAAACCATATGTATTTGTAGTGTGAACTACATATTAATTCTCCCCCTTTTGTCAATAAAATTGGCAAAGGCAAAAGAACGGGATCCTAATGAAATTTCCAAAAAGAGACATTTCATGACCAAAAGAAAGTACATATCATCTTATTTAGATACAATCATAAAGCCGAAGCTAAATGCATTCATCAAGGAGTTTAAAGATACAAGATAACCCCTCAAATATTGTCATTCCAAAGAACAACAAGAGCGACCTTAATTTCAAAAAAAAAGAAGGATTTCTTTGGACATAAAAAATCACATACAAGTATGAATTTGAATCCAAAAAATACACCGGACCGAGAAAGGATTTCATAGAAATCTGCGAGTCTTTATCAAATACTAGAGAGATAACTTGGTGTAGATGGTGGATTTTCGGCAAAGGGTAAAATTGTAAAACTATACTCAGGATCCAAAGAATCGGATTTAGTATTGAGGCCCATGTCTCTCATTAAAGCATGAAAGCTCATGCCATAAATCTCTGGCCCGAGAAGGTTGTCTCTTAGAGTATATATAGATGTGTAGTCTCCCAACTGAGGCCACGACACATCTCATGAATAATTCAGTAATTACTCCGGATCGGCAATCGGATGAGTATTGAGACTCATGTCTGTAAGCGTGAAAGCTCATGCCATAAAACCTTTGATCAAGAAAGTCTCTCAGAGAAGATGTAGATATGTAGTCTCCCAGCTGACACCACGACACATCTCATCCGTATAGAATCGCAAGATTGGACGGCTCCCTAGATAGCATGCCCGCTAGTATAGAGCAATAACATCTTGATTTTATCTGAGTTTTCCCCGATCAGTACAAGAGGAATATGACACTCCATCAAGTTCATATTTCTCAACCTTCGAATAATTAATGCTCCTAGATAGGAAGCCCCGCTAGTATAGAGCCACCGAGTTAATTATCTCTAATCGCTTGAATATCTCTAATTTAAGAGAGAAAGTTCCTCAATCATCACCGAGGGCTTGTGATGAGAAATCCGTTGATGAAGTTTCATGGAATCACCTCAAGTTGCCCAGTGTATGTTGAAGGAGTTAGGTGCCATCCATGTATGAATGATGTTTCATATGCTTGAAGTCTTATCATGGGATAATGAAGACTTATCGATTGTAGTTTAGTTACACTTTGATCGTTCGGTGTTGAATCAATGTGTCATCGTCGAGATATTTGTGTTGTACTCTTTGATTGGGAGTACAATTTGATGGCTTCTTAGATGCTTGAGCGTTGAAGAGTATATTCCTTAAGCATCGAATGTCTTAGGGGTTTGATCATCTCGCCCTGGAGTATCTTCTCCGGTGATTCAAGATCCCTTTCGTTGTGGTAGTGGGATTCGACACTTGTGCGGACATCGAGCTTTATGATTTTGTGGAACACATGGACTTGCTGGAGAAACGCCCAAAGTGTTCTTTGTCATGTTTGGACATCAATTAATGAATGTTTCATTACTTGATTGAGAAACGTCGAGATTCAACCACTTGGTAAAATACTAATTCGGTGAAGCTAGCATTCATAACGTCTTGTAGAGTTGCTAGCATAATTAAGTCCCTATGCTAGGATAGGATGTGGGGAAATAAATGACATAGACATGGAATGAGACTTTTTCCGAGTGCGGAACCTCTTGATGAATGTCTATGCATCTTTTGTAGGTTCTTGCTTCAACCTTGTTAAAGTTTGAAATTCCTGAAAGTACTCTGATGATTGAATGTCCGTCAAATCTTCTGGATTAGAACTTTGTTCATTGGAGAGATGTGTAACAAAAGGCGCTTTGTAAGTACCCATATTTTTAGCGTGGATCCACGCTCATCTGAATGACATGTCATATCTTGGATCTTCCTGATTATGTGAAACTTGGTATTTGTCCAGGTTGAACTTATGTTCACTTTGAGAGTGATGTAGCCATAATTTTTTCCGAGCGCTCCTTCAAGGTCTCTGATTGAGATGGGAGCATGAGTAGCTTCTTGTCGAGTGATGCATGTGGATCCAATGGTTTTCGGTGGAATGTTATTGATGGCGGTGCAAAGATCGATCAACGTTCTTCCAAATTCGTTTCTTCCGGCGTGGTAAGCAGTCCCCGGTCGTACACACCTCCAGGTCTCGTGGTCGGAGGCTCGAGAATTATTTAGGAATGGACTTCTTGACATAATGTGGTTCAGTTTGTGAACATGTCTCTCCTTTATGCCTCGACAGATAGAAAGCAATTCACGTTCGACCAAGGATTGACCGCCTTTTTGATAGGTTGTTCGAGAGAGTGTAAAGGTTCGACCGAGAGAGGATTCTTGTGTACTCCTTGGTCCCCGTTAAGCTATTGTGGATCAACCTTCTTTTGAAAATGTGCTTCAAAACTACGCAGGTTGCTTGTGGGATGATTTCGAACTTCGTGGAAGCGTATAGAACGAGGACTTTCCATGTCTTCTTCAGTTGGTTCTTCTTGACATATGGAAACGTGATTGCACCATCTTGGACCCAGACATCTAGGAGTTCGATCACCTCTTCAATGGAAAAAGGAAAGTCAGGTGCTTCTTGATCAAGAACTCTTGTGTGTTGGTCAGAGGCTTGTGCATCTTGCTTATCCTTGCTTTGTGCTTTTGAAAGGAGCTCGAGGTATGCTTGCGCGGTAGTTTGGCTTTCCGTTTGCTCCCTTATGCACTG
Organism: Papaver armeniacum; assembly: GCA_023531295.1. Taxonomy (NCBI): domain Eukaryota; kingdom Viridiplantae; phylum Streptophyta; class Magnoliopsida; order Ranunculales; family Papaveraceae; genus Papaver; species Papaver armeniacum. The sequence goes on from JAJJWW010006484.1 coordinate 7,127, forward strand.
ATGTTTGTGGAAGGGCGGGAGGTTTTTCGCTCTTGATCGACGTCTCGCTACTTCGAGTGTCTCGCGGTTCTTCATAGCTTTTGTTCTTTCCAGTAAAGCGGGCGCAGTAGTTGCCGATCTCTTCACCACTTCATGAAGCTCGAGAAGGTCCGGAAACGAAGATTTTTCCAATAAAGCTCGAGACCAGGATCATGCCGTTGATACACAAGTCTACCGATCGCCGCTGCCCGTGAAGTTTGGATCATGACTTGATCGGGGCCTGGACTTTCGAATATTTTCACGTAGTCATTGGGATGTTCATTGTTCCTCCGAAACATTCTTCCAAGATCAAAGAGAGTAATTTTCCCGACACAAAGAAGTACTTTCCCGTAGAAGGCGTTAATCATTTCTCCCCAATTATTGATAGTTCACGGTGCGATGTTGTTGTACGGTGTATGCCCTTTGGAAGAGGAATCCTTTGCAGCAGCCAGGTATGGCAAGGCTGGTGACGATGGACATGTGATGTCTTGTCGTTTCCGCGGTTCTCCAAGATCGTTCCAAATCTTCGAGAGAAATGAAATTTGATGATTCCTTTGTTGATGGATCGTCTCGCAGATTTGGAACTTTGTTGCCATCCACTTGTATGAATTGAAACTACTTCTCAGGATCAACATCGGAGATGTCTTTTTTCCCCTTTCCTTGAGTCTTCTCGACATCTTGTCGGTAAGATTTTTGAGATAATTACGACTCCTTAATGTAGCATCCATGTCGATCTGATTCTTGCAAGAGTCTCTTGCACTTTGATGAGATCAGCAATGGTAGGTGGTGGGTTTCCTATGACTTCTTGAGGTGTCGGACGGATAAAGGATGACCTTCCGTGTTAGTGTGAGGAGGAGTAATATCACCACCATGAGTGTTAGAGGCTGGAATTGTTTAGGAATATCTCATTGTTGTTGTTGTTGTTGCTAGTGCTAGCGTCGTTTGCATTGGAACTGATAGGTGTAGAATACACCGTATTTACTATATAGAGTTTATGCTTTCTTTGCTATTTTTTCTTGTGAATTATGCAACTTTACGCGTGCTTTTGAGTTATTAGGTACTGGAGTCGCACGGAGGAAAAGAGGCGGGAAATCATCCCGATTGGAGCAAAAAGGCGGCTTCTCAGCGAAAGAACGAGGCCAATCCAAGGTCCGTATGAGAAGGTTGTAAGCAAAGTCAACAATTGCTTGTCGGTTTCAGACTCGACAATACAAAGATTTATTCGTGGCCCATATCCATTATCCGGGGTGCCTTAATAATGGCCGTACAGGCAACCTTATCATTTGGTGAGAAGAAGGAAATTGTTCTCGGCCTCGAATTGTTGTTTCGTGAAAGATAGAAGTGGAGCCGAAATGAGAAAATATGGTCTGCGAGAACGAGATTTGTAATGGAGGTGACATTGATGGCTTCCGTGAAGATGGTGAGGGTTTGATTTAACAGGGGAAATCAAGGATTGAGCCACTGAAGTTGAATTGAACTCAGGGGTTTGTGGTTGTGTGACTAAGATGGATCGATGGAAGTTTTTGAGCTGTGAAGACTCGGTTGATGGGTGTTGGAATTAGGGTTTGCAATGGGAAAGCCATGAAGCTCGGATGAAAGATTTTTGGGCCGTTGAGTCAGAGAAGTTGGATCTATTGCTGCCATGGAGTGAACTCTGAGTTTAGGCCGAGATACAAGGATTCGTTTTGATGTTGTCGGAGAAAATGGGGATTAGGAGTTGGGGTTTCCCTTTGACCCGTGGTCGCTCTCGATTTAAGAGGATGAGGAAGAAATTGAAGAGGAGATTGAATCTGCTGGTGTTGCTGTTGAGTGCAATAGGAAGAAAATGTGACAGGGGTTTGTTTCAGATTGATAGATGAAGCTGAAGATGGTGGTATGATGTCTTGTTGCTGTTCTTTGGATCTTGAGATGAATACCTAAGCTTCGATTCAAACAAAGGTTTTAATAGAGAATCGGTGGTGAAATGGAGAAGGTCTCAGCTCGAGATCTCATAAGATGGTGATTCTTTGGTGTTGCTTGCTGGTGATGAGATGAAAACCACAGAAGCTGGGTGATGTACTTTCGATCTAAGGAAGTAAGAGGAATTAAATTTAAGATGGGTATCTGATTTGATAGCACTGGTTGAGTTCAAGTGAGTGTGCAGTGATAGGTGTCTAAAACACCTAATTTACTATCTAGTAGTTACGCTTTCTTTGCTATTTTTTTCTTGTGAATTATGTACTTATGTTTTGTTTTTGAGTATTTAGGTACTTTGGAGTCATTTGGACCAAAAGAAGAGAAGGACGTCGAAATGGGGCGTATTGGCTTACGCGCTTGAAGCTTATGTCAACAAATCGGAGATCATGGACTTGAAATGGAGGTTGTGGGCTGGCAATATGAATGGGAGCTTCTGAGCATCCGAGACTATATGAAGTTATTATGAAGTGGGCTTAACATTTGCCAAGTAGGTGCGGTGGGCGATAGATGGTTAGTGGACGACCACAAGGGTGCCGCATGTGTGAGCTTGTAAGAATCTCGGAGAAATGAAATTTAGTATTTCATTCATTATCACCAAGAAGAGCCAAGCTCTCTCCGTCGGAGTCTCTTTGTTGCTGCTCTATCTAGTCTGCCCGTTATTTCAAGTTTTTGACAGATGAAACAAGTTTTCGATGGGTCTTCTCGGAGGTGTAGCAAACAGGAACATATAGTATGATTCGGGGAAAGATGGGTTGTTGGAATCGCGGCAGAGGAGATGTGGAAGCTATGGTCTCGAACCAAAATGTGCTGTCGGATGAATGATGTTGATTGAAGGATTTGGTGCTCGAAATGATTGTAAGTAATGGGATTGTGCGAATTAGTGTGGAATGTGAATGCGGGGGAAGGAGGATGACCTTAGGAATCATCGGCAAGGTTAAATCCGAGTTACCCGCTTGTGGCACACAGGGTATTCGAGAAAATGTCCGAGAGACTTTGATGAGAATGGTCTCGGAACTGGAGCGAGTTTCGGGTGGTGGATTGTTGTTTTGGCGGGTATTGTGGTAATGACTAAATTGGAGTTTGGTAAGCGAGATGAGCAACGAGCAATGTAAGATTGCAAGTGTGTTTGATTGAATGAATGGGTGTGCTTTAAATGTGAAATGCAATGGCGGCAGAGAAGAATGATTTAAGGTTGTGTTGCTTTGGTAAAGAGTGAAGGAGCCGACTAGGTGGTCCGGTGAGGTTGAGATGCGGTGAATGAATGCTCATCGAGTGTATGTGTGGTGATATGGCCTCGGTAATGAATGGAAGTGGTGCCACAGATGGATGATTGTTAGGTTTACATGAAACCGGTGTTGTGGGTTTCAAGATTTGAGGCGGTGGTGGATGAAATGAGTTGAGTCGCTGCTTTGTTGATTTGATCCAAGGAGGGCGAGGGTTTGAGCAGTGCGGAGGCGGATGATGGTGCACAAGAAGGAAATGAAGATGAAGCCGATTTGCAACTCGAAATGGCAATGCAGAGTGGAAAGGCTATTAAAGAATAGATGGTGGACTGGTGGCGATGCGGAATGGATTGCACAGCGTTAGCGCGAGCGGTGAAGCAATGTCTCAACTTGCAGAAGCCGGGTGGCGATCTGTAAGATGGATCCAGTGTCTTTGAGTCGCTAGGCGTGGTCGATGGATGTGAACTCTGTGAGCCTATGGAAGGTTGCGAGTCCGAAAGGTTGAGATGGCTCGAGTGAGATGTTGAGTCAGCAGCGATGTGGCCGTTATTGCGGTGCAGATTTGTGTTGGTGGTATTACATTGTAGCTGCAATTCGGTGTTGTACTTTGCAGGAATGATGGCTTTGGACTCGGATGGTTTTTGTGATGATGGAATGGCTTTGTTCGATTGAATGCTGGGAAGTGTAGTTGTCAATGGGCGTTGCGAGGTGCGATTATGGTTCGACTTGGAGGCATTGCGAGATGTGAACAAAAGGGCTATTGTCTTGTACAACCGGGTTGTTACCGCTGATGGTGTTGCAGGTGTCTAGATTGTAGAAAGGAGTAAGCCGGGAGCTATGCGACATAAGTAAAGCCACAGGTACAAGTGATCTTCGTCAGGGGTAAGCTGGAAATGGAGGAATTTAATATCGAAAATGAAAAGGCAGGTGATGGCGAGGAGTATGATGATAACTCGGTGGTGTTTCAAGTTTCGGTGGTTAGGTATGCATGAATGGAGATTTCAGTTGGAACAAGAATGAGCTTCAGTTTTAGCTGCTACTGAGTTGGAGTTGAGGTTCGGGTCGAGTTATGGGTTATATCAACTGGAATCTCAAGACTCAGGAATGGAAGTGAGATGCTGTTGTGCAAGCAGGTGTTATCAAGCAATAAAGCTAAAGGGTTGAATGGATGTTGGCTTGCCGCTATGCAAGATTGAATGCTCGAGACAGTTTTGGAGGTGCGGCACTGCGGTGCGAAAAGTGGGCGGGTGGTGCACCTAAGTGAGCATAGCTTGGGATGTCTGATTGCGGAAGTTGAAGCTTGAATCGTAATATTTCTTGAATCATGAAAGGGGTATGAGTCGGATGCAAGAATTGATGGCCGGATATATGAGCTACGGACCACACTTTTGGGTACGTTTTTCGCAAGAAATGGGAATTGGCTAAAATGGTTTTTGTGAATGTGTGGACTGCGAGAGAAGAAAGCGGAGCTCCGGAAGTGTAGAATTGCTCGGTGACGTCTTCCAAGATTACTTCAAGTGATCGGAGAAAGTTTTCGGCGACGGATTCTGGCGGCCGGCGACCGGATTTCGGGCGATGACGTGGCAAATCCGGCGATCAGTTTAGACCCAAAATTCCAGAGACATATTTCTCACACATGGGCTTGGTGGACCAACTTGGAGACGGGTTTTGAGAAGAATCAACCTAATTTTGGGAAAGTATCCTTATGGGGAGAAAAGCATATAAATAGAAAATTCTTTTCTAAACCTAGATATCTCTCCATTAGGGAGACCTCTACTTTTGTCTAGGGTTTCACATGATAGGTTCTTCTAAGCTTTCTATGATGATTTCCAAAAACACAAGTAACTAAGTTTTTATTATTGGTTGAAGATGTAGTTGGATTTTGCAATCAAGTTATGATTTTTATGAATTAGTTTTCTCTCAATATTATCGTTTGACTTCTACGGGTTATAATAATTGCATGATTGATGGATTGCAATATGATTGAATGTTTGTTTAGTCGAGTCTAGAATTGATTGAACTCACACCCATATCTATAGCTATTTTAGGGTTTTCATCGAGCGATAACCTTGAATACTAGTAGCATGATATGATTAGGGTTTGTAGTGATACATCCTCGTAGTCATATGTAGAAATTGACCTTTGTCCGAATTGTTTTTTTAATGTATTACAAATTGCATTGATTAGCCTATTTCGAAACTTAATGCTCCTAGAATTGAACTTGATTAGCGCAAGGCGTTAGGTTATTCTTTAGGTAGATTTCACATATGACCCTAATGTGTGTGTTGATAACTTTGGAAATTACTGAGTATTCTTGCAATAAGGTATTCTATGGCTTTTGATGGTAGCGAGATTAAATACGAATTCTATTCATATATTCATAAACTTGTTTACAATTGAAGATGAAACCTTTATCCAATATTTCACATTCTTGATTTGCGTGCTTTGTTTATTTGCTTTTTGTTTATTCTTATTTACACAATCGAAAATCCTCGGTGTTTTATATAGGAAACCATAACAATTTGACAACCTAGACCTCTCTCAGGATCGATCCTTTCTTGCCCTTGCTATATTTATATTTTGAGTAGTAAGAAAGTGTAATTTATATTTGTGTCGCTTCTGACAAAATGGGTCAAATTTTGGCGCCGTTGCCGGGGAGGCAACGGTTGTCACTTGTTTGGTTTCTTATTTTTGTTTTTAGTCTTAGTTTTACTTTTTCTTATTCTTTGGTTCTTAACCGAGTTTTGAGAATCTCGTTTAAGGTACCAATTGCTATGGACGGAGCATATTGGAGCAATCAATACGGCTTTCAACCTCAACAACATGAAAACTATCACCCTTATGGGGAATACAATCAAAACCAATCCTTTGGTTATGGTCAATATTCCACGTACCCTATGAGTTATTCTCATACATATCAACCTTCTTATGGTGGTTATGTAAGTGAGCAACCACAAGGAGGGGAGAATAGTTGTTTTCCTAATAATTTTTCCTCTAGTTTGGTAGATGAAATGCAACAATTTATGGACAAAGATGGAGTCAATTTGCGGACAACCCAAGCGTGGAACCATTTTCATCGACCCGAATGTGCTAATAATAGTATGTTTGGCCCAATTTGTGATCGTAGTTATGATCATTCACCCATTCAAAGGGAATATAATTGGCCTAGCAATACTGAGGTAAGTAATTCTACTTTGTCTATGTCGAATGAGTTTTACAAACAAATGGAATACTATATTCAGAATTTGGATGGAACACTCCAAGAGCTTCAAAAAGGTGTTTCCACTTTAAGACAAGGCATTGAAGAATACAAGGAGGAAATGAATAGTTATGTTGAAAAAGGCGAACCTTTGGGGACTTTTGTTGATATTTGTGTAGTTAACTCAACTCTTGATCGTAATAATGATCATTCACCTATTCAAAAGGATGAGTTCGAGATTAGCAACACTAAATTCAGCGAGGACCAATGTTATGATGACTATGATAGTGATGATGATTATTATGAAAATACATCGTTTGAACCAACTCATGGTGCCAACCCCGAGGAGTTTACAATGGAGTCTTTTTGCGATCAAGATGAAGACGAAGAGGAATATGTCGACACTTGTGTAGATTACTCAAGCATTGATCTTAATAATGATCAAGAACCTATTCAAAAGGTAGAGCTTGAGGATGATGCAATGAGTGTTCTAAAGAAATTCCTTATGGACAATATTGCATCCGCAAAAGAGTATGTGCCTTACAACAAAAAGGAGGAATATGTTGAGAATGAGACGGTTATGACCAATATTGTGGAAGACCCAATTGAGCTTGCATATGATTGTAATGATGATGTTTATGTCGAAACTTTGGTTACGGCAGAAACGGACGAAGAATGGTTGCAAGGTTTAATAGAGGACCATGATATAAAAGAGGTGAATTATTCACTTGAGTTTTTCAAGGATGAAGAGGATTCCGTAATACAAGAGATTGTGAAAGGTTTATCTAACCCTTTGCCTATTGTTTCTTCTCCTTTACCTCTTATTGGTTTGAATGTATGTGCTTCGAAAACATTGTTGAATGACTTTGTTTCTCGTTTTCCGCCATTAGAGAACCTTGATTCTCATACTATGCAGGTTATGGAACCAGAAACCGTGGAAGTACCCGACGTTTATATTCTTTATACACTTCCAAGTGTGGACAAGAATAAGTGTGGGGGAAGCTTTTATCGGTTCATAGCTTCACTTTTGCTTTATGTTACTAATATTTGTGTGAAGCTAGTGTTTGCAAAAAAGGTTCTATGGACGGATCCCCAACTTTTCCGATTATTGGTGTATGGGGAATGAATCTTACAAGAAGCTAGGTCGGGCGTCGACTTTAAAACAAGCGCTTAGTGGGAGGCAACCCACCGGTTTTGTATCTCTTATCCTTTTGCTTTTTTTTTTTGTTTCGTTTATTTATTTTTTACTGTTTTGATATCATATTTGCATCCCCATGTTTAATTAAATTGAGTCCGTAATCTATCTTAAAAGAGAATTAGGACGAATACCTTTTCGTCAGAAAATTTCAGACCGCGCGTAGTTCAGTCCAGAGACCATAACTGTCAGACCGTTTATCAAAACACTGTGAAATTTTGACACTGTGTAGAAAACACGTAGGTGAACAACTTTTGTGAAATGGAGTTTTTCCAAATTCCTTACCAATTTGCACAGTTTTTGCGTTTTATCTGCTGTTACGTCAGAATTCAGAACTTTCGGTTTTACACATTGAGGACAATGTGAAGTTTAAGTGTGGGGGAGCATTTATATGTTTGTATAGTTTGTTTTTGACACCATTAGTGGATGGAACCATTTTGAATGCAGGAGTTGAGGAACCAATTAACTAAAGGGGACGAACATAGCTCAGAAATCACAAATTAACATGATAGTTGTTACCATATCTCGGAATATCACCATATCGCATTCTATTTTTATTTTTTTCCATATTTATCTATTGTTCTCTAAGTGCTTTGGTGGGTCACTAAAAATAGAAGTGGTATTACTGCTAGGATGAAATAGAGTGGTTGAGTTGCTAAAAAAAAAAAAAAAAAAAAAAATTGAAAAAGAAAAAAAAAAAAAAAAAAAAAGAAAAAAAAAGGACCGATCAATTAGACCAAAACGGAATAAAAAGACACTTGGGAATAGCAGTATGTGTGAAACGTAGTCCCTGTCTCCGTCGCCTAAACAAGCGTGGAATGCGGGGATCCAAGGCAACTATCATGTACTTGCTGACAAGAAGCATGCGCTTGGATCCAAAAGATCTAATCATGCCGTCTAAAAAAAAAAAGAGAAATTGGATCCAGTTTGATCCAATCATAAAAAAAAAAGAAAAAAATTATTAATGTGTTGAATAAAGTCACTCTTGGTTCCCTTGTATATGCCAATTGATTTGATGTAGCATTCAAGACCAAGTAGCTCAATCCAATAGGATTAGGTTCATCTTAGTGATGACCTTGACATGAGATATGGGAAACATCGAACACTTGTGAACATTCGCCAACATCTACATCTATATCCATCTTCTTAATCTTTTCATTGTGATTGTGGTTTGTTAGTTTCCGAGTATTGTGGCTTGTTCGACTATCTAATTAGAGTTTATTTACTAATAATTGAATTGAATTTGCAAGGTACCTCCTCATGTAGTCATGTTGGATTCATTCATTGATTTGTCACAAATAGACGGAGTTTGAAATATAGGTTTTGTAGGTATATCTCTAGTAAACCTTCACGAGACTATAACTCGTCCACTAGGGACACCTAGGGGTTTAAAGGCTTGTTATTTATGCTAAAATTAACCGTAGCCTCGACGACACGGAGTTGATGTATTTTAGTTTTGTTTGATTTGCTCGAGGACTAGCAAAGTCTAAGTGTGGGGGAATCTGATAGGTGTCTAAAACACCTAATTTACTATCTAGTAGTTACGCTTTCTTTGCTATTTTTTTCTTGTGAATTATGTACTTATGTTTTGTTTTTGAGTATTTAGGTACTTTGGAGTCATTTGGACCAAAAGAAGAGAAAGACGTCGAAATGGGGCGTATTGGCTTACGCGCTTGAAGCTTATGTCAACAAATCGGAGATCATGGACTTGAAATGGAGGTTGTGGGCTGGCAATATGAATGGGAGCTTCTGAGCATCTGAGACTATATGAAGTTATTATGAAGTGGGCTTAACATTTGCCAAGTAGGTGCAGTGGGCCGTAGATGGTTAGTGGACTCGACCACAAGGGTGCCGCATGTGTGAGCTTGTAAGAATCTCGGAGAAATGAAATTTAGTATTTCATTCGTCATCGCCCAAGAAGAGCCAAGCTCTCTCCGTCTGAGTCTCGTCGTTGTCGCTCTATCTAGCCTGCCGTTATTTCAAGTTTTGCCGGCAGATGAAACAAGTTTTCGATGGGTCTTCTCGGAGGTGTAGCAAACACCGAACATATAGTATGATTCAGGAAAGATGGGTTCTGTTGGAATCGGCAGGAGGAGATGTGGAAGCTATGGTCTCGAACCAAGAGTATTACTGTCGGATGAATGATGTTGATTGAAGGATTTGGTGCTCAAATGATTGTAAGTAATGGAATTGTGCGAATTAGTGTGGAATGTGAATGCGGGGAAGGAGCAAAGTGACCTTAGGAATCATCAACAAGGTTAAACCGAGTTACCCGCTTGTGGCACATGGTATTCGAGAAAATGTCCGAGAGACTTTGATGACAGAATGGTGCTGAACTCTGGAGCAGAGTTTCAGTGGTGGATTGTTGTTTTGGCGGGTATTGTGGTAATGACTCTCAGCTGGAGTTTGGTAATCGAGATGAGCAACGAGGCAATGTAAGATTGCAAGTGTGTTTGATTGAATGAATGGGTGTGCTTTAAATGTGAAATGCAATGGCGGGAGAAGACCGAGCTGGGTTGTGTTGCTTTGGTAAAGAGTCAAGGAGTCGACTAGGTGGTGCTGGTGAGGTTGAGATGCAAAGAATGAATGCTCATCGAGTGTATGTGTGATCCGATATGGCCCGGTAATGAATGGAAGTGGTGCCACGAGATGGATGATTGTTAGGTTTACATGAAACGGTGTTGTGGGTTTCAAGAGCGAACTGGTGGTGGATGAAATGAGTTGAGTCGCTGCTGTTGATTTGATCCAAGGAGGGCAGGTTTGAACAGCTGCGGGGCAGATGATGGTGCACAAGAAGGAAATGAAGATGAAGCTGATTTGCAACCTGAAATGGCAATGCAGTAGTGGAAAGGCTATTGCAGCAGCAGATGGTGGACTGGTGGCGATGCGGAATGGATTGCAGGGCGTTGGCGCGAGCCAGTGAAGCAATGTCTCAACTTGCAGAGCTGGTGGCGATACAGAAGATGGATCTGGTGTGCTGAGTCGCTAGACGTGGTCAGATGGATGTGAACTACAGAGCCTATGGAAGGTTGCGAGTCTGAAAGGTTGAGATGGCCTGAGCTGAGATGTTGAGCTGCAGGCGATGTGGCTGTTGCCAGCTGCAGATTTGTGTTGGTGGTATTACATTGTAGCTGCAATTCAGTGTTGTACTTTGCAGGGAATGATGGCTTTGGACTCGGATGGTTTTGTGATGATGGAATGGCTTTGTTCGATTGAATCTGGGGAAGTGTAGCTGTCAATGGGCGTTGCAGGTGCAGTTATGGTTCAGTTGGAGGCATTGCAGATGTGAACAAAAGGGCTATTGTGCTGTACAACTGGGTTGTTACTGCCAGTGATGGTGTTGCAGGTCTAGATTGTAGAAAGGAGTAAGCTGGAGCTATGCGACATAAGTAAAGCCACAGGTACAAGTGATGCTGTCAGGGTAAGCTGGAATGGAGGAATTTAATATCGAAAATGAAAAAGTGGTGATGGCGAGGAGTATGATGATAATCCGGGTGGTGTTTCAAGTTTCATGGTTAGGTATGCATGAATGGAGATTTCAATTGGAACAAGAATGAGCTTGGCTTTAGTCGCCATCGAGTTGGAGTTGAGGTTCGGGTCGAGTTATGGGTTATATCAACTGGAATCTCAAGACTCAGGAATGGAAGTGAGATGCTGTTGTGCAAGCAGGTGTTATCAAGCAATAAAGCTAAAGGGTTGAATGGATGTTGGCTTGCTGCTATGCAAGATTGAATGCCTGAGATGTTTTGGAGCTGCGGCCCAAAGGCGAAAAAGTGGGCGAGATTGGTGCACCAGTGAGCATAGCCTGGGATGTCTGATTGCGGAAGTTGAAGCTTGAATCGTAATATTTCACTGAATCATGAAAGGGGTATGAGTCGGATGCAAGAATTGATGGCCGGATATATGAGCTACGGACCACACTTTTGGGTACGTTTTCGCAAGAAATGGGAATTGGCTAAAATGGTTTTTGTGAATGTGTGGACTGCAGAGAAGCAAAGCGGAGCTACTGGAAGTGTAGAATTGCCTGGTGACGTCTTCCAGTACTTCAAGTGATCGGAGAAAGTTTTCTGGGCGACGGATTCGGCTGGGACCGCGACCGGATTTGGCGATGACGTCAAAGAAAATCCGGCGACCAGTTTTAGACCCAAAATGCCAGAGACATATTTCTCACACATGGGCTTGGTGGACCAACTTGAGACGGGTTTTGAGAAGAATCAACCTAATTTTGGGAAAGTATCCTTATGGGGAGAAAAGCATATAAATAGAAAATTCTTTTCTAAACCTAGATATCTCTCCATTAGGGAGACCTCTACTTTTGTCTAGGGTTTCACATGATAGGTTCTTCTAAGCTTTCTATGATGATTTCAAAAACACAAGTAACTAAGTTTTTATTATTGGTTGAAGATGTAGTTGGATTTTGCAATCAAGTTATGATTTTTATGAATTAGTTTTCTCTCAATATTATCGTTTGACTTCTACGGGTTATAATAATTGCATGATTGATGGATTGCAATATGATTGAATGTTTGTTTAGTCGAGTCTAGAATTGATTGAACTCACACCCATATCTATAGCTATTTTAGGGTTTTCATCGAGCGATAACCTTGAATACTAGTAGCATGATATGATTAGGGTTTGTAGTGATACATCCTCGTAGTCATATGTAGAAATTGACCTTTGTCCGAATTGTTTGCGCAATGTATTACAATTGCATTGATTAGCCTATTTCTGAAACTTAATGCTCCTAGGAATTGAACTTGATTAGCGCAAGGCGTTAGGTTATTCTTTTCAGGTAGATTTCACATATGCAGACCCTAATGTGTGTGTTGATAACTTTGGAAATTACGGAGTATTCTTGCAATAAGGTATTCTATGGCTTTTGATGGTAGCGAGATTAAATACGAATTCTATTCATATATTCATAAACTTGTTTACAATTGAAGATGAAACCTTTATCCAATATTTCACATTCTTGATTTGCGTGCTTTGTTTATTTGCTTTTTGTTTATTCTTATTTACACAATCAGAAAATCCTCGGTGTTTTATATAGGAAACCATAACAATTTAACAACCTAGACCTCTCTGTGGGATCGATCCTTTCTTGCCCTTGCTATATTTATATTTTGAGTAGTAAGAAAGTGTAATTTATATTTGTGTCGCTTACGACAGCGGTCATGCAGCTCAGGCGGGGGGTTTTTGATCAGTTGAAGCTGTAGATATGCAGGCTCTGGTGATGAGCCAGGTGCAGTTACAGATAGGGTTAGAAGAAGAGTTGAGCTTGGTATTGCAGTGATGAAACTGTGGGTGTAATGTGCAACTGGAGGTGGTCTGTAATGGGTATTGCAATGTAAGTGAAGATTCAAATGGTGCAGGGCAATGAATCGATGGCAGAGTGGTGGGTCGAATGGCAAAGAACAAAAGGAGATGATGCTTATGCCCCGTGAATCGAAAGCGAGGTTATGGAGTTCTTTGGAGCTGTTTGTGTTGATTGTTTGAGCTCAAGCTGAAATGAAATCCTACAAAGAAAGGGAAGGAGCATGTGGCGGTGGTAGCCATGAAGGCGAGTCAGAGGCTCGTGCTAGTAAATGGAATTGGAGTTGGTGCTAGGATGGCCTGAACTGCATCATTGCAGGGTAATTCTGGTGGAGTTATTGCAGGTGGTGTGTGACTTTGGCATGGTTCAAATGGCTAAGCAATTCTAGCTGTGGTTGTGTTGGTTTAGTTTGCAGCTTAGAGCAGCATTCGAAGATGGTTGATTACAGGGGAAGTTGGAATGATTGCTGTCACAGGAATTGAAGCTTAGGAGCTGGAGATGAGTTCTATTGCAGCTGTGTATAGGGAAGATGGCAGCAGAGATGTTGTGCTGGTCAGGGGATGGTAGTGGTGGTTGAAACTTAGTATTGCAGAGCTGAAGGCAATGAAACTGCAGCTGGATGACTTGGCAGAGATGGCTGCAATACCTGAGAAGTAAGAAAGACAGAAGATATTATTGAGAGCAGGCTTGTGTTGTTGGCAGTGAGGCCAACTGTGCTACAACTAGTGATTGTTGCCAAAGGAGTTGAATGGCAATGCAGGGTTGGAATGCTGCTGTGAATGGCTTACAAGGCAAAGATGGCTAGCATCGAGTGGGAATGGCAAAGCTAATGGAAATGGAGACCGAGATGAAGATGATGGCAGCTTGGGTGTGAGGCAAAGAGTCGTGCCATTGGTTGCGTGTTAAGATTTGAGCTCAAGGTTTGCCTGTGGGCTGTTGTCAATTGGGCGAGTGCAAATGGAGGTTGCTGTGTCGTGTGTGGTGGTAGCCAGTGTATTGCAGTATTCGGAGTGGCGTCATGGCTTGTAGCCGCAGTTGGCAGCGAAGGCATTGGTGTTGCTGTGTAGTTATGAGCTGGAGTTTAAGCAGGTGATGCTGCAGTTCATGGCTGTGGATGGAATGAGAAGTGTGATCATTGTGCATCACAAGGGTTTGGCTGAAGCACAATGATGGTGCTGCAGAGTCTGGCCTGTGCAATGGCCTGAGCCAAGAATCAGCTCAACCAGCCTGACTTAGACCCTGACTCACCTGACTCGGTCAGTGATTGACCCGGTTTGACTCAGTGAGTTGACTCGTTGACCCGGCCGTTCTGACTCGTTGACCCAAGTGATCAGGCGGATTTTTGCTTGGCCACCGAGAGATGTTTTCCGGCGACTTTCAGCCCGATTTCCGGCCACAATCCCAGACTTCCGCGACCACTTTCGGGCGTATTTTTACACGGGTTTCTCCTTCTTGTGGGCTTGGTGGACTCTCACCTAATGGACTTTGAAGACTAGACCTAATTTTAGAAGTTGGAGAAAAACTATAAAAGGGAGGTTTTCTACAACACATGAGATATCTTTTTGCTTGGAATTCTTTTGGAGAGCCATTTTTGTTTACGCTTCTAGGGTTTGGTTTTGTTCTTCTTCTTCCTTGTTTATTATTGAATATTGATGATGATGAACTCCATAGCTATGAGTAGCTAAACTTATTATTGGTTATGGGATAAAAGTTGATTTCTCAACATGCTTTTGATTCAATGAATTAGTTTTGTCTCAGTAGTTATTGTTTGTGATTCACAATTAATAGTGTTATAAGATTTGAAAACTTGTTAGGTTGAGTCCTAATCAATCCGATTTGTGTTCATCTCTAGAGCTATATTAGGGTTTTCAATACTAAAACGTTGTTTATCCCCGATTCTAAGTAGCATAATTGTGGTTAGAGCTTGTAGTGATATATCCTACTAGTCACAAGTGAATCATAACTTTGTTAAAACGTTTAGTGCTTTTACACATTCGTTTGCATTGATGAGTCTTATTCCATAAATCTTAATGCTTTTAGGGAGTTAAACTTAATTGTGCTTTTACACTTTAGGTTGCTTTCGACGAAGAATTCACATATGCATCTTTTAATGTGGTTGTGATGAAAACAGGAATTAACGGGTTATACTTGCGATCAAGATATCCTAGGACTTTTAATAAATACGAGATTAAAATACCAATTCTAATCATTGATGAAAATACATGTTTGTGAATGATACTATCCCTTGACCAATATCTTCTCCTTATTGATTTCTCAAATTACTTACTTTGCCTTCAATTACTTTTATTTTCTTAAACACAACAAACATACCTTGGGTTACTTTAGAAACTGAAAATTACTTAACAACAATTGCCTCTCTGTGGATACGAACTCTTCCTTACCTTGTGCTTCATTTAAATTTAGTGCGTAAGAAAGTGAAATTATTTTTGACGGATTGACACACGATCAAATTTTGGCGCCGCTGCTTGGGAGGCATACGGCTTGTTATTAAGTTTTTAGTTTCTTTTACAATTTCGCTTTTATCTTTGCTTTTCGATTCTTGTCTTGTTTCTCACTTGTTTGCGAGAATTGTTTGCAGGTGCATAATCTCTGGCTTCTAAGGATTGGAATTATCCAAGGTGCGGGATAGCTACTAGACGCGGCACAATACTCCAACCAAGTAAAGACACAACGGACGAGCACGAGGAGGAAGTAGGAGAAGAGATTTTCCGACAACGAGAAGAAGAAGAAATGGGTGATGAAAATCGTTCACTCAAGGACTTAGCTTCTCATAGGCTTGATACACAACAGGTGTATTCAAACGAACTCTACTTTTGAGATAAAGCGGGGTTGCTTAGAGAATTACCAAAATTCCATGGCATGGTGAATGAAGATCCTAACAAACATCTTTTGGACTTCCACACCATTGTCACGGCTATGCTTCCAAAGCAAATGTTGAGGCGGATGGTGCAATGTTGAAGGTTTTCCGTTTCTCTTTAATGGATAGTGCTAAGGATTGGTTGTACTATTTACCTCCTAAGTGTCACAACATGGAATGGGTTGAAGAAACTCTTTTTGGAGAGATATTTTCCTGCATCCAAGGCTACTCAAATTCGCAAAGAAATTTGTGGGATGAAGCAAAACATGGGAGAATCCTTATATGAATGTTGGGAACGATACAAGAGATTGGTTGCAAGCTGCCCTCACCACCAATTTAGTGACGCTATGATCATCCAATACTTCTATGAAGGAATCCAATCAAGTGATAGGAATCTTATTGACGCTGGGGGTGGTGGTGCACTAGTTAGCAAGACGGTGGCTCAAGCTAGAGAGTTGATTGAAAACATGGCAGCGAACTCACAACAATTTCTGAGTCGTGGTTCGGATGTGATTCTTAGAAGGGTGAATGAAGTGAGCGAGGTGGAGGATCTTCGTCAACAATTGGGTAACATGTCGGCAATGATGCAACAAGTTGCAGCCGCGGTGATACCAAGTTCCTCTCACTCTTATGAGGACGAGCAAGCTAATGCGATCTTTCCAAATCAACAAAGACGGTATGATCCCTACTCAAACACTTACAATCCGGGATGGAGAGATCACCCCAATTTTAGTTATGCCAACAAGCAAGGAGCGGTTCAACAACCTACTTTCAACTCTTCAAGTGGATTTCAACCTCAACAACAACAATTCCAGCCGAGACAACAATTTCAGCAACCTCAAGCACAACAATCGATGCAAACTCAAGGTGCTGATATTGATGCAAAGCTTCAAACTTTTATGCAAGGCATTTCCACCATGTTTAAAGAGAGTCAACAAGAGACTAAGAGTGCTATTAAGGAGTTGCAAACACAAATGGGCTCCATGGCTATTGAGTTGAACCAATTGAAGGCGCAAAATAGTGGGAAACTCCCTTCTCAACCTATCAACCCAAAAGAGGGTGTCAATGCTATTACATTGAGAAGCGGTACACAACTTGTGCAACCCGGTTGCCGATTCGGGCGAGGTGGAGACACCAAAGGAACCTGTTTTGGAGGAGAATAATGAGGATACTCCCCAAACTTCTGAGGTACCTATTCCTAACTCTAAAACTCCGGTTTCTACTTATGTTCCTCCTTTACCTTTTCCTCGCAGATTTGCAAGTTCTAAGAAGGCGGAACTCGAAAAGGAGATTTTAGACGTTCTTAAAAAGATTCATGTGAACATACCACTCATTGATGCTATCAAGCAAGTACCAAAGTATGCAAAGGTGTTAAAGGACTTGTGTAACAACAAACAAAGGCTCAAAGGTAATGAAGTGCTTAGTGTGGGGAGAATGCCTCGGCAATCTTACAACACAAACTCCCACTTAAGTGCAAGGATCCGGGTAGTTTTGACATTCCCGTCACAATTTGTAACAAAACTTTTAACAAAGCTATGTTGGATTTAGGTGCATCCGTTAATGTTATGCCTGCGTCAATGTATAATTCACTTGATCTTGGTCCTCTTAAAAGGCTGAAATTGTATTGCAATTAGCCGATCGCTCTAATGTCTACCCAATGGGTATTGTTGAGGATGTTCTTGTGCAAAGTTAATCAACTTGTATTTCCAGCGGACTTTTGTGTGTTAGAGATGGATGAAGGTGCACCGGACTCGTCTCTTCCATTGCTTCTTGGACGTCCCTTCATGAAAACGGCGAAAACCATAATTGATGTGGATAAGGGAACGCTAACTATGGAGTTTGATGGAGAAACAATACGTTTCAACATTTTCGAGACGATGAGATATCCTAGCGATGTCCACTCTTGTTTCTCCATTGATGTTATGGATTCATTGGCACAACAAATGTTTGAATTAAACGGTGATGATGCTTTGGAAACCGTGTTAACTACATCCATGGATAATGGTGTAGAGTGTGGTAATGAAGTCAAGGAAGCTCTTGGTGATCTTAATTCACTCCAAGGATGCCCGAAAACTCATAATATCTCTTTTATTTCTTTACCATGCAGTGATGAAAAGCTTGTACCTTCAATTGTTAAATCTCCAAAGTTAGAAATGAAACCTCTTCCCGACCACCTTAAGTACTTGTACTTGGGTGATAATGAAGAGTTACCTGTGATTGTTTCTAATGAGCTTAATGATTTACAGAGCAAAAACTTCTAAGGGTGCTAAGGAAGTACAAGACGGCCATAGGATGGACAATTGCCGATATCAAGGGTATTAGCCCCGCCGCTTGTATGCACAAAATTCGTTTGGAGGATGATGCAAAGCCTACTAGGGAAGCGCAACGCCGTTTGAATCCTCCCATGATGGAAGTTGTGAAAAGGAGATACTCAAGCTTTTGGAAGTGGGTATTATCTACCCCATATCCGATAGCAAGTGGGTGAGTCCAGACAAGTAGTACCAAAGAAATCAGGTGTGACGGTGGTGGAGAATGATAAGAATGAACTTGTCCCAACTCGTGTGCAAACCGGTTGGAGGGTTTGTATTGATTATAGAAAATTGAATGCCACCACTAAAAAAGATCACTTTCCTTTACCTTTTATTGATCAAATGCTTGAACGTTTAGCCGGACACTCATACTATTGCTTTCTTGATGGCTATTCAGGTTATAATCGATTGTGATAGCACCGAGGACCAAGAGAAAACCACTTTCACTTGTCCTTTCGGTACTTTTGCTTATAGAAGGATGCCTTTTGGCCTATGCAATGCTCCGACTACTTTTCAAAGGTGTATGGTGAGTATCTTTTCGGAATATGTTGAAAACATAATCGAAGTGTTCATGGATGACTTTAGTGTCTTTGGTGATTCATTTGACCTTTGCTTGAACAACTTGTCTCTAATCCTTGAACGATGTGTTGAAACAAATCTTGTGCTAAATTGGGAGAAGTGCCATTTCATGGTAACTCATGGCATAGTTTTAGGCCATATTATATCTTCTAAAGGCTTGGAAGTTGATAAATCTAAGATAGACCTTATTCGTGCTCTAACCCTCCCACTACGGTGAGGGAGATACGTTCTTTTCTTGGTCATGCAGGTTTCTATCGTAGATTCATCAAGGACTTTTCTAAGATAGCATCACCACTTTGTAACTTATTGCAAAAAGATGTGGTTTTTAACTTTGATGAGAAATGTATGGCGGCATTCAATCGTTTGAAAGAACTTTTGATTTCAGCCCCTATCATTAAACCACCGGATTAGAGTAAGCCGTTTGAACTCATGTGTGATGCTAGTGATTATGCGGTTGGTGCGGTGCTTGGGCAACGTGTGGGGAGGCTTCCTCATGCTATTTATTATGCTTCTAGAACGTTAAATGAGGCTCAACAAAACTACACAACCACTGAAAAGGAGTTATTAGCCATTGTTTTTGCTTTAGAGAAGTTTCGCTCTTATCTAATTGGTACAAAAGTTGTTGTTTTTTCTGATCATGCAGCGCTTAAGTACTTGTTTACAAAGAAAGAGGCGAAACCGAGGCTCATACGGTGGATTTTACTCTTGGAAGAGTTTGATATTGAAATCAAAGACAAGAAAGGGATTGAGAACACCGTTGCGGATCACTTGAGCCGGCTTGCTGTGGACAAGGAGACTATCCCATTGCGTGAAAGTTTCCCGGATGAGCAACTTTTCTCGATTGCCTTTGGAGAACCATGGTATGCCGATATTGTGAATTACTTAGTTTCTAAACAAATCCCACAGAACTTGTCTCGTGCTGAGAGGGACAAACTTAAGAGGTTAGGGAACCAATACATATGGGATGATCCTTACTTATGGAAACATGGTAGTGACCAAGTAATACGAAGGTGCGTGCCCGAATCAATTTAACTCTATCTTGTCTTTTTGTCACTCTTATGCTTATGAGGACATTTTGGGAGTAAGAGAACCGCGCACAAGGTACTTGAAAGTGGTTTTTATTGGCCAACTTTGTTTAAGGATGCACATATATTTTGTACAACTTGTGATAGGTGCCAAAGAACCGGCAATCTAGGTGTCCGAAATCAAATGCCACAAACTTTTATTCAATTTATTGAAGTTTTTGATGTATGGGGTATTGATTTTATGGGGCCTTTTGTCAACTCCCATGGGAATTTTTATATCTTACTTGCGGTTGATTATGTCTCGAAATGGGTGGAAGCTAAAGCCACCCCAACTAATGATTCTAAAGTTGTTTCAGATTTCGTGCAAGCTAATATTTTTGCAAGGTTTGGAATTCCAAGGGCGATAATTAGCGATGGGGGTTCTCACTTCAAAACAGGTTCTTGCAAAGCTTGTTAAGGAAGTACAATGTGTCGCATAAGATTGCAACACCTTATCATCCACAAACCAATGGACAAGCCGAGGTGTCTAATCGAGAGGTGAAATCAATTCTAGAAAAGACGGTGAACCCGACAAGGAAGGATTGGAGCATGCGACTCAATGATGCTTTGTGGGCGTATAGAACCGCATACAAAACACCTATTGGAATGTCTCCTTTTAGGATTGTGTATGGTAAACCTTGTCACTTACCCGTGGAAATTGAGCATAAGGCGTTTTTGGGCTATTAAGCAATGCAACATGGAGATGGATGGGGCTGGAAAGCAAAGGAAGTTACAACTCCAAGAGCTAGAGGAGCTTCGCAATGATGCATTTGAAAGTTCACGGATTTACAAAGAAAAGACGAAAGCATTCCATGATAACATGATTTCTAGGAAACAATTTTGCATAGGGCGAAAAGTGCTTTTGTTTAATTCTCGCTTGCAATTATTTCCGGTAAACTAAGGTCACGATGGATCGGACCTTTATTGTTACTAATGTGTTTTCTTATGGTGCAAAGGAAATTGTAGTATAGCTACAAGGAAAGAACTTAAAGTTAATGGGCACCGGTTGAAACCATATTATGAGAACTTCACTCCGAAGTGGTGGAAGGAGTTAACTTTGTGGATGTGCTCCTCCGGAGGAGTCATGAAAAGCAAGGAGATAGTGGCCGACGACTTTAAACCAAGCGCTACTTGGGAGGCAACCCAAAGGATAAGTATTTTTGTCTTGTATTTATTTCTTTTCTTGTTTTTAGTTTTTCTTGTTTTGTTTTCTTTGTTTTTGCTGATTTCTTATTAGGATTTCCCACCTTGACTTACTTTGACGATTCAATTTACATTGAGGACAATGTAAAGTTTAAGTGTGGGGGAGTGGTTTATGTTGTAAGTTTTTGCAAATTTTCAACTTTTTGTGAACTAGTGAATAAGAAAACTCCAACTTGTAGTTATTTAGAGTCACATAGTATACATGTCGCTAAGATTACATCGAGAATCTCACAATAGTGACTCGAACTTAGAGATGACAGAGAACATGATCGGGTTTCTTAATTGTATGAGAGTTAAAGTTGGATTTAACCATGCCAAATGGCAAATAAGGTGCAGATCGAATTCGGTATTAGAACGGTGATCCCCTATAGTGGAGACTACCCATGTTACATAATGTGAGGCACCAACCTTCAATTCTTTGTACTGCCTAAATTGTTCTTTTAGAGTGTGTGTCACCGTACGTAAATTCCCGGCAGAATGGTGAGTTGTCCAATTTCCCACCATAGAAGCACTATTTTGATCTCTTGAGTGCTATTTTTATCAACCATCTTGGTGACATCGAATTGCTAACTTACATACCACTTGTGATCTTGTTCGCAGCTTAGCACCATCCACCTTATCTCTCTACACCAACAGTCCATAGAAACACCATCATCATCAACAAGAGGAGCATCACAAATTCGAAGGAAAGTTGAACATGTTCGAGGTTTACAAGCAACACTACAAGAATGGGCAGATTTCATATTTGAGTAAAGCAACAAAAACAAAGGGCAATTTTTATAAGATGAAGACTATAATACAAGAGCGGAAATTATCAAGGATGAAAGTTCGAGAAGTTTATGATATCAAGACATATAAGTTGTGAAGATTCAAGCGGTAAAGTACTTATACCATGGCATTGTACTTACATTTTTATTTTTGTATTTTACTTTCTCTTGTCTCAATGAAAAAAAGAAAAAAAAAAGAGACAAGAGAAAAATGTTTTTATTTTGTTTTATTTTTATTTGTTATTCAAAAAAAAAAAAAAAAAAAAAAAAATTGAAGAAAAAAAAAAGAAAAAAAAAGGGGTTTGTATAGTTTGTTTTTATTTTTGTATTCTTTCAATAAAGCCTATGGAAAGAAGGAATATCTATAATGAAGTTTCAAGCGACAAGGAATTTGAGGAAAGAATCATATTGTCAAGATTCTACGAAGTTCGAGAGTTATCATCAAGAGTTGAAGACCGAAGACGAAGATGAAGACACCGATAGAAGACCAAGACGTTTCTATGGATGCTGTGAGAGTGGTGCTAGCTGCACGCGAACGGATTCACCGTAAGTAAGCATATTTCCACCTTCGTTAAATGGTTTGATTTCCTTTCGAAGAGATTGTCAGAAAAATGGGTTTTCAAAAATATATAAAAGATGTGGGTTTTCAAAACATTCGGAGGGTTTTGCCTTCCTACCATTCAACGTGTCTCAGGATTCTCTCTTCATTCCTACCTGGACACATGTGTGACCCATAAAGAGCTGTTTATTATTGAGAGCAATATCATAAAACCCTTTCTTGTGAGGCAGAGTCGAGACTTTTGATCACT
This sequence comes from Papaver armeniacum, assembly GCA_023531295.1. Taxonomy (NCBI): domain Eukaryota; kingdom Viridiplantae; phylum Streptophyta; class Magnoliopsida; order Ranunculales; family Papaveraceae; genus Papaver; species Papaver armeniacum. Next base: position 29,641 of record JAJJWW010006484.1, read on the forward strand.
CCGAACCCGAATTTTAGTCGAGAAGGGATGGTTACTTCTCTCTCAACTTTTAAGAATGAGATTGTGTTCATTTATGTGTCTAACTTCTTATGACTAGTGTGAGAATCTCTATGTCTTCTTAGCAGCGTTGGATACTATCATTACGGAGAATTAGTAAGTTGGAAAAATAGGTTTTGTGGGTATATCTCTAGTAAACCCTCACGAGACTATAACTCGTCCACTAGGGACACCTAGGGGTTTAAAGGCTTGTTATTTATGCTAAAAGTGACCGTAGCCTCGACGACACGGAGTTGTTGTATTTTATTGTTTTGTTTGATTTGCTCGAGGACTAGCAAAGTCTAAGTGTGGGGAATCTGATAGGTGTAGAATACACCGTATTTACTATATAGATTTTATGCTTTCTTTGCTATTTTTCTTGTGAATTATGTACTTTACGCGTGCTTTTGAGTTATTAGGTACTCTGGAGTCGCACGGAGGAAAAGAAGCGGAAATCATCCCGATTGGAGCAAAAAGGCGAAGCTATCGGCGAAAGAACGAGGCCATTCCGGGTCCGTATGAGAAGGTTGTAAGCAAAGTCAACAATTAAGCTTGTCGGTTCCCAGACTGACAATACAAAGAGATTTATTGGTGGCCCATATCCATTATCCGGGGTGCCTTAATAATGGCCGTACAGGCAACCTTATCATTTGGTCGAGAAGAAGGAAATTGTTCTCAGCCTCAGAATTGTTGTTTCTGTGAAAGATAGAAGTGAGAGCCGAAAATGAGAAATATATGGCTGCTGAGAACGAGATTTGTAATGGAGGTGACATTGATGGCTTCCGTGAAGATGGTGAGGGTTTGATTTAACAGGGGAAATCAAGGATTGAGCCACTGAAGTTGAATTGAACTCAGGGGTTTGTGGTTGTGTGACTAAGATGGATCGATGGAAGTTTTTGAGCTGTGAAGACTCAGATTGATGGGTGTTGGAATTAGGTTTGCAACAGGAAAGCCGATGAAGCTCAGATGAAAGATTTTTGTGGCTGTTGAGCTGTAGAAGTTGGATCTGTTGCTGCCATGGAGTGAACTGAGTTTAGGCTGAGATACAAGGATTCGTTTTGATGTTTTCGGAGAAAATGGGGATTCTGAGTTGGGGTTTCTCGGATTCTGTGGCTGCTCTCGATTTAAGAGGATGAGGAAGAAATTGAAGAGGAGATTGAATCTGCTGGTGTTGCTGTTGAGTATAATAGGAAGAAAATGTGACAGGGGTTTGTTTCAGATTGATGGATGAAGCTGAAGATGGTGGTATGATGCTGTTGCTCATTCACTGGATCTTGAGATGAAGACCTAAGCTTCGATTCGAAACAAGGAGTTTTAATAGAGAATCGGTGGTGAAATGGAAAAGGGTCTCAAGCTCAGATCTCATAAGATGGTGATTGCTGGTGTTGCTGCTGGTGATGAGATGAAAACCACAGAAGCTGGGTGATGTACTTTCGATCTAAGGAAGTAAGAGGAATTAAATTTAAGATGGGTATCTGATTTGATGGCACTGGTTGAGTTCAAGTGAGTGTGCAGCTCAGGCGGGGGTTTTGATCAGTTGAAGCTGTAGATATGCAGGCTCTGGTGATGAGCCAGGTGCAGTTACAGATAAGGTTAGAAGAAGAGTTGAGCTTGGTATTGCAGTGATGAAACTGTGGGTGTAATGTGCAACTGGAGGTGGTTTGTAATGGGTATTGCAATGTAAGTGAAGATTCAAATGGTACAGGGCAATGAATCGATGGCAGAGTGGCTGGCTGAATGGCAAAGAACAAAAGGAGATGATGCTTATGCCCTGTGAACTGAGCAGGTTATGGAGTTGCTGGAGATGTTTGTGTTGATTGTTTGAGCTGTGAGTCTGAAATCCTACAAACAAAGGGAAGGAGCATGTGGCGATGGCAGCCATGAATCGAGCTGTAGCTCAGGCTAGTAAATGGAATTGGAGTTGGTGCTAGGATGGCCTGAACTGCATCATTGCAGGGTAATTCTGGTGGAGTTATTGCGGTGGTGTGTGACTTTGGCATGGTTCAAATGGCTAAGCAATTCTAGCTGTGGTTGTGTTGATTTAGTTTGCAGCTTAGAGCAGCATTCGAAGATGGTTGATTACAGGGGAAGTTGGAATGGTTGCTGTCACAGGAATCGAAGCTTAGGAGCTGGAGATGAGTTCTATTGCAGCCGTGTATAGGGAAGATGGCAGCAGAGATGTTGTGCTGGTCAGGGGATGGCAGTGGTGGTTGAAACTCAAGATTGCAGAGTCAAGGCAATGAAACCGCACTGGATGACTTGCGAGATGGCTGCAATACCCGAGAAGTAAGAAAGACGAAGATATTATTGAGAGCAGGCTTGTGTTGTTGGCAGTGAGGCCAACTGTGCTACAACTAGTGATTGTTGCCAAAGGAGTTGAATGGCAATGCAGGGTTGGAATGCTGCTGTGAATGGCTTACAAGGCAAAGATGGCTAGCACTGAGTGGGAATGGCAGGATAATGGAAATGGAGACTGAGATGAAGATGATGGCAGCTTGGGTGTGAGGCAAAGAGCTGTGCCATTGGTTGCAGGTTAAGATTTGAGCTCAAGGTTTGCCTGTGGCTGTTGCCTGAATTGGCAGCTGAGTGCAAATGGAGGTTGTTGTGTCGTGTGTGGTGGTAGCCAATGTATTGCAGTATTCGGAGTGGCGTCATGGCTTGTAGCCGCAGTTGGCAGCGAAGGCATTGGTGTTGCTGTGTAGTTATGAGCTGGAGTTTAAGCAGGTGATGCTGCAGTTCATGGCTGTGGATGGAATGAGAAGTGTGATCATTGTGCATCACAAGGGTTTGGCTGAAGCACAATGATGGTGTCGCAGTCCGGCCCGTGCAATGGCTCGAGGCAAGAATCCGCCAACCGGCCCGACTTAGACCCCGACTCACCCGACTCGGTCAGTGATTGACCCGGTTTGACTCAGTGAGTTGACTCGTTGACCCGGCCGTTCTGACTCGTTGACCGGTGACCGGGCGGACTTTGCCGGTCACCGGAGATGTTTTCCGGCGACTTTCCAGCCGATTTCCGGCCACGATCCCAGACTTCCGGCGACCACTTTCGAGGCGTATTTTCTACACGGGTTTCTCCTTCTTGTGGGCTTGGTGGACTCTCACCTAATGGACTTTGAAGACTAGACCTAATTTTAGAAGTTGGAGAAAAACTATAAAAGGGAGGTTTTCTACAACACATGAGATATCTTTTTGCTTGGAATTATTTTGGAGAGCCATTTTTGTTTACGCTTCTAGGGTTTGGTTTTGTTCTTCTTCTTCCTTGTTTATTATTGAATATTGATGATGATGAACTCCATAGCTATGAGTAGCTAAACTTATTATTGGTTATGGGATAAAAGTTGATTTCTCAACATGCTTTTGATTCAATGAATTAGTTTTGTCTCAGTAGTTATTGTTTGTGATTCACAATTAATAGTGTTATAAGATTTGAAAACTTGTTAGGTTGAGTGCGGAATCAATCCGATTTGTGTTCATCTCTAGAGATATATTAGGGTTTTCAATACGAAAACGTTGTTTATCCCTGATTCTAAGTAGCATAATTGTGGTTAGAGCTTGTAGTGATATATCCTACTAGTCACAAGTGAATCATAACTTTTGTTAAAACGTTTAGTGCTTTTACACATTCGTTTGCATTGATGAGTCTTATTCCATAAATCTTAATGCTTTTAGGGAGTTAAACTTAATTGTGCTTTTACACTTTAGGTTGCTTTCGACGAAGAATTCACATATGCATCTTTTAATGTGGTTGTGATGAAAACAGGAATTAACGGGTTATACTTGCGATCAAGATATCCTAGGACTTTTAATAAATACGAGATTAAAATACCAATTCTAATCATTGATGAAAATACATGTTTGTGAATGATACTATCCCTTGACCAATATCTTCTCCTTATTGATTTCTCAAATTACTTACTTTGCCTTCAATTAATTTTATTTTCTTAAACACAACAAACATACCTTGGGTTACTTTAGAAACTGAAAATTACTTAACAACAATTGCCTCTCTCGTGGATACGAACTCTTCCTTACCTTGTGCTTCATTTAAATTTAGTGCGTAAGAAAGTGAAATTATTTTTGACGGATTGACACACGATCAGAACCTGTAACTAAACCAGGCCTAAGACCAGCCATTTTGTGAAACCGTGAGTTGCAACCGAGAGATTAATCTCCCATCGTGGTCGCCAATCTGTAGATGGGGAAAAACGATTTGCTGGTTTTTGCGGAATTGAAGAGTCGACCAGTGGAGACTCCTTGAACCGAGCGAAATGTTGAACCTCATACAGATGCACTGCAAGAAGGGAGTGCTTTAAGTTCGAGAGATCCATCTGTAAGACTCTGGCCTAAACCAAGAACAATGGACGTTCCAGAGTCAATTCGGTCACAAGAGAGGATGGGTTGATCTGTAGGAGGGAAGCTGAGAAATGCGTGAGATCAATGGTGATCTGAGATTGTAGGTGTGTTGTGAATTCAGCGTAAAAAATTCTCTGAATGATTGAATTTTGCACAATTGAGAGTGAATGCTCAGACGATGAGTTCGTGTAGACGAAAGATTGTCTGTATGAACTTGCCGAGAATTCTTTTAGACGAATGTTCGAGTGTTCGAATCTTGTTCTTTCAATCAGGATTCAGAGACATTTTATAATGCCGGAGTTGAAAACACCATGATCCCATGAAGTGTGACAGTTTGCTGGAATCAGAGAGTGGGGAAGTGGGAAATCGTGTTAAAACCAGTTGCTCATCGTGCGGAGACTTGGTTAATTTTCCACCCACTACTTTGCTGACTCTTCCAACTGATTGCACGACTTGCTCACATTCTCATCGTGGGTGAACACACGTGTCGTAGACCACCAGATCAAAACCCCAGTTAATATCCCCCCATGTGACACGATTGATATCTTGTGATTGTGGAGTTAGTTGCTGACTTTGTGGGACGATGAGTCCATGTATTGTTGAATTGAACATGTTGTGAAAATGTTCTGGAATTCATGAATCAAATATGTCTGCTGAGACGGGGTATTATTATGTTGATTACCTAAGACGAGCAAACTGTGTTGCTGAATTGTCGAATAATATTGATAGCTGAACGAATATTCTTGAATCTGAGCAAATATTGCTGGTTCGAGCAAATATTGCTAGTCTGATGAATATTGCTATTTTGAGCAAATATTGCTCGTTTGATGAATTGTTGGTAGCAGGACCAAAATAAATATTAATTTAAGATAATGACTGCTGGGTCGAGTAAAATAAATAAAAGCGTTGATCATGAAATCAACATAAAATTATTAGAGTATTTGAATCTGCTCAGAATCATGTTTCTACATAGCTCTGGATTCAAAACCCTAATTTTATCGAAATGATGATTTATTGCAAATCAATCTGCAGAGTGAAGCAGGGACCGACTACATGGGATGACGAGTTCACCATGTACGCCCAGATGCTCGAATGAGCAAAATACCAAAGTCTCTTAGAGGACCAATTGGTGAAAGAATGATTAAATGCTGGTTTAATAATTTATTGAAATAATGCTTGTGTGAGCGACAAATAATAAAAACCTGGTCATGAAATGAGGAGGAACCGACCAATAGGTCACCATACCGGCTCTTGGTGGCCGTGGGACCAATGGATGGTCGTTCAAGCAAACCCTTAATTGTTTGGAAGAAGTTTGAACCTAATATGAGCAATTGAGCAAATTAGGTTATAATCATTAAAACATGCGGGACCGGCCGTTTACAGGCCTTAGAGCCACCCTTGGTCGGTCAAGGGGATGTGCTCGTGTCACCATAGTGTCTGTGCCTCAGTCCTGAGAGTTTCAGTATTTTCGATGCGCATTTGAGCAACATTTTGAGAAAATATGCAGAATCCAGGGTTTTTGCTGAAACTAGGAAAAATACAAGAGATGATGAAAAATAATAAATGAAACAGGGAATTGCAAGGTGTGGGACCGGACACGGCTAGGGAATGGCCGGTCGGCTAACAAGCACGGTCCCACACTTTCCCAGTTTTATGTGATTTTATGTATTTTCTCTGATTTGAGGGAAATTCCATGAAACTGGAGAGTTTGCTGAAATTAGGGAATTTCCATGAGATGAGAGAGATAAAATAATAATAAAATAGGGAATAGTGGAGTGTGGGACCGGCAATGGCCAAGGCATGGCCGGCCGGCCAATGGGCACGGTCCCAGAGCACTCTTCCCAATTTTATGTAATTTTCATGATTTTAGGAAATTTTCATAAAATCGATGCATTTGTTAAAACCAAGGTATTTTGTTGAATCAGGGAGTTTTCATGGAATCAGGAAACTAAAACAACAAAAAATAATAAAATAATAGGCGTGTGGGAACGGCTAGGGCATCGTCGGCCGGCTAGAGCCCGGTCCCACGAGTTTTCCTAATTTTATAATATTTTTCATGATTTTAGAGAAAATTCATAAAATTAGGGAATTTTCTTGGTTTTAGGGAAAATTCATGAAATCAGGGAATTTTCATAATTTGAGAGAAATAATAAAACAATGGGACGTGAGGTGTGGGACCGGCCACGGCTAGGGCATGGCCGGCCGGCTGGTGCTCGAACCCGCGACACCTTTCCCTAATTTTATTATTTCTTTGATAAAATCATGAGATTAGAGAATTTCCTTGAAACGAAGAAGATTTGCTTGAACGAATGAATTTTCACGAGATCAGGGAAAAATAATAAAATATGACAAAATATAAAATTCGGCGCGGATCGTCACGACATGACCAAGGCATTGGTGATGAGCCAGATTGATAGGTGTAGAATACACCGTATTTATTATCTAGTATTTATGCTTTCTTTGCTATTTTTCGTGTGAATTATGTATCTTATGTGTGAATTTGAGTTATTAGGTGCTTTGGAGTCGTACGGAGGAAAAGAAGGAGAAATTACTCATTTAGAGCGAAAAGGGCAGAATTGTCTTTTCAGGGGCAAATACTATCGGGAGCCAAGTCAGCGTTAAGGGGCGACTCTATTTGGGGGAGTACTGAACAAAGACCAGCTGTGGTTAAGGGGTAGCTATCTGGGTAACCCTTATCATTTATCAAAGGGTGTAATATCCTGGGGTGTAACAATCCGCCCCAATTTGCTAACTAAACAAAAAATCGAGAAGGTAATCTTCTCAGTTCTCACAATCATTCATTCCAAGCACTTACCTGAAATTGAGAAAAGGGAAATAGAGGCGCAGCCATAGGAAATCAAGAGGGAGTTGAGAGAAGAATTGATGATATCTGGTGGTCGTCGCTGTTGAAGCTCGAAGAAATGAGGCTAGGGTTTGCCGTGTGTTGATGGGTGAAAACTACTCCTGCAGAATTTGGTAATTTGGGGTGTGGATGAGGAATGAATTTAAACCTTTCAACAAATGCACTGCGCGGGGTGAGTGCTTGTAGATTCGAGAGATCAATCAGTGCAAGTCCGGCCTAAACCAAGAAATGGCCGTTCAGGACTTGTTTCGGTCACAAAGTGAAGGAGATGGGGTTGATCTTAGGGAGGGAAGCGAAGAAGGTGTTGAGATTGTGAAGGTGTTGGCTTGCTTATGACTTGTAATCAGAGAGATGAGCAGGCTTGCGGTTGATGCAAGCAGGCTCTGGGTGTTTGAATACGATTTGTATTAACACTTGGTTTCTGTCGTATGAACTTGTGTTGTTCTCCGTTATTCCCTTTTTGAAATAGGGCAGAGAACCTATTTATACAAGTCATTGAGCCTCATTCACGTTTCTCGTGGGAAGTGGAGGTAGTGGAATGATGGAGTAGTGGAGTTGTGTGTCGGTGATACACGACCAGCCTTGCCCACTTCTCCCTGTTCATCTCTAACCGCCCATGACTTCCTAACACGTTCTTGTGATGGCGCGTTGCACGCCGCACGCCGTAAACCGCCGACCAATACCCCAAAGTATGTATCCCCCAGCTTGTGACATGATTGATGTCCTGGAATGTGGATCGTGGATCCACGAAAGATAGCATGTAATGCTGAATTGAATAACCGCGTTATTGTAAAGTCGATACTTGTGAAGTATCGTGTGTATTTCATGTGTACCGCATTGTGGTGTGGTAAGGTGATGGGTAATGACGCCCATCGACCAATTGACTCCCGACCAGGGTTGTATAACCAAGCTGGTGAAGTTGGACGGATGAGATGAGCCTTGAGACACTCATCCGCGACCGTTAATGAATATTAGGGTTTTTGAAGAGGTGCGCAAGCATCACTCTCCGCCTTGGTCGAAACCAAGCATGGGAAGGATTTTGAGAGGACCGACCATACATGCGTGTTGACGGCATGATGGTGTAGGTGCCTCGTATTCCGTTCCCTCATGAAAGCGCAATCTGGGCCACTCAATTTGACCGTCAAAGAGGAGTGGTCGAGATTGATTTTGCGATAAGAGTTTGATACCGCAAGAAGCCGCGCGCCATACTCTTTTCTCGGGCGCGTTTTCCAAGACGACCTAGCTTGGTCGGTCTGGCCGGTTGGTTTGGCGTGAAGATGGTAGGCTGATGTTCACGCCATGTCTCACCGTCCCATGAAAACGTGATCTAAGCCACCCAACCCGTCCGGTGAAGTTGAGTGGTCGAGATCGATTTGCAACTTGGGAAGTGTATCCACGCATGTTTGAGCGGGCGTTTTGGATTGGCCGACCGCATGAAGAGGTAGATGGGCCCACGGTGGTCATGCTGGTATGACCGGACCGCTTAATCTAATATGTGACCCTCCATTCGTGCCGGGAGAAGATGGACGCGCGTGATGGCTTGAACCCTAATTTTGGCTTTCAAAGCCGCGCGACCATGCTATTTCAAAGCGGACGAATGTGTTGTAACCAACCATGGTTGGTTTTGACCGATTGGTCAAGTATGTAGGCGGTCACATGGTGATTGTGTCGACATGCTCGGGCCCTTTGAGTCGCATCTACACCCTCCATCTATACCTGCGAAGATGGATGGTTGAGACCGTTTTGCGGCACATGTAATATGCCGCAAACCCTAATTTAGGTTTTCCGCCCATAATGCTTGGTATGGACGGTTTCTTGGCAAGCAAAGGCCAATGGTCGACCATGCGGGGTCGGCCGTGCGTATTCCATACCTGCTTGGGGGTGATGGAATTGATCTGTGGTCATCCAATCATGCTTGTGGAGTTGGATGACTGCGATCAGATCATATCTGGCAAGCTAAGGCCGTGGGTATTCCATACCATGCTTAGGGTGATGGAATTGATCCGTGGTCATCCAATCATGCTTGTGGAGTTGGATGACTGCGATCGAATCATATCAGGAGACCGATACAGCCAAGTCCGGATGCTCAATCGGCTAGTATAACACACCGAGAGGTGCTCAATCGGCTAGTATAACACACCGAGAGGGGCTCAATCGGGCTAGTATAACACACCGAGAGGGCTCGGGCAGTATAACACACCGAGAATCAAACAGACGGGTATTTCGTACATGGTTTCATTATAGTGCTTGGAGGTTCGTGTTACTCGTATGAGTAACACTCGCCTCATGCCACATCGATAATGATTCATTATAGTGCTTGAGGTTCGTGTTACTCTATAAGAGTAACACTCACCATCATGCCACACTGATAATGAGTACAGAAATACAAGGTCGAATTAAGTGAGGGAGTATCCAACACTTATAAATGGCTTTATCTTTTACAAGATGTCGGCCGCATGATTTTTCTCGGTTTTTTACAAACTCAACCTTGAACGAAAATCCACCATCAACATTAAGTCCCATGCCTAGCACAAAATGGTTACACTATTGTGTGGTAGGCATGAGATGGTGACAAGATTAAAGATAAAACTTATGAGACAATGTTAGATGTTACCGGAGAGACGGGTCGTCCTGTCCCTTCGAGCATGTCACGTTCAAGAGACGTCCGTAAAAGTGTTCCCCTAGCATGATGTCGGTCTTGCTCGCTTCGATCGACCTTGCTATGACCGCTTCGGTCGAGGGGCTATTGCGCCTTTCGTTCAATCGTGGGGATGTGCCTAATCGACCGATCGATTGCGCCCGCTTGTTCGTGGGGTTACCGCGCCCGCTTGATCGAACGTGGGCTTGTTGTGTCTGCTTCGGTTGAAAGTGGGTCTACCGTGTACATGCTTCAAACGTCGGCCATGTGCTTGATCAAACCGGCCCTGCTGTGTGCGCCTATTATACCAACCTTATGTCGTGATTAACACCAGCCTTTGCGACTTGAGCAATACCAGCCTTTTGACTTGAGCAATACCAGACTTGAGGCTTGTACCGTACTTAAAAATTGTACCAGACTTGAAATCAATACCAGACTGAAACTTGTACCGGACTTGAAATCAATACAGACTTGAAAACTTGAGTTATACCGAAGCTTGATCAATGCAGACTTGAATGATGTTTGATCTGGCCATTGTGTGATTTGTGTCTTGCCGTGTGTGGCGACACTTCTCATATGTTTTCATACAAGTTCTAGCTCCTGTCTTTTATTTCATTGCGGTAGAAAGAATCCTCGTTGAGATGTCTTCTCGGAGATAATGCCGGTGCCAAGTCGGGAAGTGTTGATGCTTCAAAGATATGCCAAACATCGATGATGAATTGTTCACTGCGCCCTTTCAACTATATGAAAACATCCGTTCCACAGTGATAACCTTCCTCCTATCGACTTCAGGGTTTTTCATGCTCTACCGGGTCCTCATGTAGGATGGATGAGACGTACGTTTAAGCAATGAGTACATCAAAGATAACTTAGAGTGCAGATTATTGATGTAGCTTGAGTGTTGAAACGACTCGAGAGGATGTTAAAGTGGTTTCTGGTGCGAACATTGAGGTAGATCCTGGAGAGAGTGTTGAAGCAGGATTCCGAAGTGAACAGGGGTCCCGGAGAGAGCATTGAGGCGCCTCTTGAATAGACTATTGAAGCAGCTTCTGCGGGAGGGAGAGTTGAAGTGGCTTCCTCTTCAGTTCGATTTACCCTTGCGAATTCCATGATTCTTGAGACCATCTTTCTCGTGTTGAAGAAATCCTTGACTGACGGTGAAGGAACTTCATGCCGAGCCTCAGTCCCCAAGCGTGGTTTACATGGTTTGTCCGTAGTGGTTGTTGTCGAGCCAGGTATGGAATACCTTGGACGTTGTTTCATCATTGTGGGATTCGTGCACGTGGTACTGGAGTTGGAGTTGATGGACGCGCATGATGTTGTATCTTGGTGGTTTTCCTCTGTGCTTCAAGGAACCGCTTACGTAAGGTCGAATGTTGTATCGCTTTGTTGGTGAGATATATGCCCCTACAAACATTATGAGGCTCTTCCGCAGGCCTGGTTCTTTCTATCAGGGCATATGTTGTTGTAGAGGAGCGTTCAACAGCTCCAGAGGATGACCAAAAGCGTGGATTCTCCAATATAGCGTGATAGACATGTATTGCTGTCTCGATAAAGTGACTCACCCGGATCTTGTTCGACCACCGTCTCGATAGAGTAACTCGCTTAGGATCTCTCTCGATATGACGGTTGGACATCGTTATCTTCTTGAGGTCTGCTCCCTTGAGGTATCGGCTCCAGTGGAAGATTACCGTCATAGAGCGGTTATACGTTGAACCCAAGCACTCTTTAAACCAAATGGCAGCATGGTATAATAAAAATTTCCGAGAGGAGTTCGAAAAGATATCTTACTTGCATCATGCTCGTACATCCTTATCTGTTTGTAGCCTCTACATCCATCCATGGAGGAGAACATGCCGTGTCCGCTGGTTGTATCTATTAACATGTCGATGTTAGGCGAGAGGAGGATCGTTTTTGGAGCAAAGCACTGTTCAAGTCTCTCGAAGTCTATGCAAAGACTGATCTATCCATTTTCCTCATGTATGAACTACAACCGTTTAACCGACTTGGATACGGGTATGACATGTATATGATGGGTGACCAATTTTCATCCGGCATTTCTTCATATCTCCAAGCAAATATGTCCCGGTACTCTTTGAGAAGTTGCACGAGCTTCGTGCGTTTATCCGTACACAAGGTTGAGCTGATGGAGATAGGCCTAGGAGATTCCTCAACGATTTCAATTTCATCGGTTGTAGAGTTGGTGCCATCTTGCAATTGTTGTGGAGCATCTAGCACTTGCCGAGAGACCTGGGTAACAGTCTCTCTCGCTGATAATGGCAGATCGGTATACCGTTTTCCTTTCTGGTCACGACCCGCCATAAAAGTTCGTTCCCTCCTCGTGTGAACGTGGGTTGTGGCTTCACAGGATGGAGAAGAATGCTTCGTCAGCAAAGATGCATCGTGGGTACTAGCCCTCAATGATGCAAGCCGGTCTTCTTCCTGAATTGACGCCCACGTGGGGAGTGGGATGCAACGAACTTGTCTGATTCTTTCCGCGGAGTTTCTCCTGTATGTGCTGGTTTGGTTTCCCTCGAAGTCCGTCATTGTGGTAGGATTCCGTACGACCTTTCCTGGGAGAACCTTGTATGCCCTGAGAGTCTTGAGAGTAATCACATTCGAAGACGCTCCTGTGTAGATAAGGGCCATCTTGAACTCTGAATCCTTGATGCGTGCGGTGACATGTAGGTCACGGTCGTAACCCTCCTCTGGTTGATTGCGGCAGAAACGTCTCCGCGTGCTGATTCTTCGAGAGGTGTGAAAGTTTGCATAAACTTTCCACTAGAGAAACCGCTTCCCGATCCACCGGCCTCTGGTTCATAATGAAACTATTGACTTGAGGAAGATCGTTGTGAGGATCAGTCCCCAGTGTAGGAGCCTCCATGACAGGACCGCTCATATCTGGTGTCGCTTCTTTGATCAGGTCCATGTAGGTCCGTGCCATTGAAGTACCTTCTCCGGTGCGTTGAATTCATTCCTTGTTGGCTCCAGGGGCTGTTGCGGGTCATGTGGAAATCGATCAGTTAATGTCTTAAGAAAAGTGAGTACCTCTTTCCGAGTTGCGGCCATATCCGTTTGAGTCTTGACAAGAACTTCCTGCTTTTCCATCAAGTCTGCAATGGTAATGGGAGATGGTCCTCCTCTCGCCCCTCCGGTTCCTCGTCCTGATGAAGGAGTGGAAGTTGTTGCTCTGGTGACTACCGGAGGTGTTACACTTGATGAGATGCCAGGACTTGCAACTGCTCCGGCTCCGTGATGGGAGGTGTTGTAATATCACCGCCGAGTGATCGAATTGAACGTTCCCATCCTCTCGTACTCACGTGTTCCTTGATTGATCTCTCCTTCCTCAAGCATTTCTTCACGGCTTAGACAAGGGTCTTGAGATATAAATCTTCCGGCAGGGATCCGTAAGCTCGTAGGCTCCATTTCTTTATTCGGTAGACGTTGTAGTACTCAGGACAAGTCCTCTCCCTCGTGAAGTTGCCTCGGTTCTTCATTGTTGACTGGACCATGTTGTTCATCTTTCCCGAGTCACCCGCGGTTACGCGCTCTTTTGCCTCTCCACCGTAAAGGTGTGACTCGACTAAGGATTCAAAGATTTCTTGCACTGCTTGAGTAGATGCCTGCCGATCCTTCTTGTAATTGTGCTGCTATGTCATTCAAAAGGCGAAATGTCTCGCTCTGTCTTCTGGTGATACCAGCTTGATTTGCCAAGACATCCTCCAGCATTCTATCTACACTTCCCATGGTATCTGAACCGCCTGTGGTTTCTGATGAGGATGCATCGTGAGCCGAAAACCGAAGAATTGAGAATTCAATTTTTGCAACCGATAGATCAACCTCCCTTTGTGGTGGCCAATTGTTGATGGGTGAAAACTACTCCTGCAGAATTTGGTAATTTGGGGTGTGGATGAGGAATGAATTTAAACCTTTCAACAAATGCATTGCGCGGTGAGTGCTTGTAGATTCGAGAGATCAATCTGTGCAAGTCCGGCCTAAACCAAGAAATGGCCGTTCCAGACTTGTTTCGGTCACAAAGTGAAGGAGATTGGGTTGATCTTAGGGAGGGAAGCGAAGAAGGTGTTGAGATTGTGAAGGTGTTGGCTTGCTTATGACTTGTAACAGAGAGATGAGCAGGCTTGCGGTTGATGCAAGCAGGCTCTGGGTGTTTGAATACGATTTGTATTAACACTTGGTTTCTGTCGTATGAACTTGTGTTGTTCTCCGTTATTCCCTTTTTGAAATAGGGCAGAGAACCTATTTATACAAGTCATTGAGCCTCATTCACGTTTCTCGTGGGAAGTGGAGGTAGTGGAATGATGGAGTAGTGGAGTTGTGTGTCGGTGATACACGACCAGTCTTGCCCACTTCTCCTGTTCATCTCTAACCGCCCATGACTTCCTAACACGTTCTTGTGATGGCGCGTTGCACGTCGCACGCCGTAAAACCGCAGACCAATACCCCAGTATGTATCCCCCGAGTTTGTGACATGATTGATGTCCTGAATGTGGATCGTGGATCCACGAAAGATAGCATGTAATGTCGAATTGAATAACTGCGTTATTCGAGAAAGTCGATACTTGTGAAGTATCGTGTGTATTTCATGCAGTCTTGCATTGTGGTGTGGTAAGGTGATGGGTAATGACGCCTTGCGACCAATTGACTCCGACCGGGGGTTGTATAACCAAGTCGGGTGAAGTTGGACGGATGAGATGAGCCTTGAGACACTCATCTCGCGACCGTTAATGAATATTAGGGTTTTTGAAGAGGTGCGCAAGCATCACTCTCCAGCCTTGGTCGAAACCAAGCATGGGAAGGATTTGGAGAGGACCGACCATACATGCGTGTTGACGGCATGATGGTGTAGGTGCTCGTATTCCGTTCCCTCATGAAAGCGCAATCTGGGCCACTCAATTTGACCGTCAAAGAGGAGTGGTCGAGATTGATTTTGCGATAAGAGTTTGATACCGCAAGAAGCCGCGCGCCATACTCTTTTCCTGGCGCGTTTTCCAAGACGACCTAGCTTGGTCGGTCCTGGCCGGTTGGTTTGGCGTGAAGATGGTAGGCTGATGTTCACGCCCATGTCTCACCGTCCCATGAAAACGTGATCTAAGCCACCCAATTCGTCCGGTGAAGTTGAGTGGTCGAGATAGATTTGCAACTTGGGAAGTGTATCCACGCATGTTTGAGCGGGCGTTTTGGATTGGCCAGGCGTGATATGCCTTGGCCGACCGCATGAAGAGGTAGATGGGCCCACGGTGGTCATGCCGGTATGACCGGACGACTTTAATCTAATCTGTGACCCTCCATTCGTGCCGGGAGAAGATGGACGCGCGTGATGGCTTGAACCCTAATTTTGGCTTTCAAAGCCGCGCACCATGCTATTTCAGCGGACGAATGTGTTGTAACCAACCATGGTTGGTTTTGACCGATTGGTCAAGTGTGTAGGTCACATGGTGATTGTGTCGACATGCTTCGGGCCCTTTGAGTTCGCATCTACACCCTCCATCTATACCGCGAAGATGGATGGTTGAGACCGTTTTGCAAGACATGTAATATGCCGCAAACCCTAATTTAGGGTTTTCCGCCCATAATGCTTGGTATGGACGGTTTCTTGGCAAGCAAAGGCCAATGGTCGACCATGCGGGGTCGGCCGTGTGTATTTCATACCTGCTTGGGGGTGATGGAATTGATCTGTGGTCATCCAATCATGCTTGTGGAGTTGGATGTCGATCATATACGGCAAGCTAAGGCCGTGGGTATTCCATACCATGCTTAGGGTGATGGAATTGATCTGTGGTCATCCAATCATGCTTGTGGAGTTGGATGAATGCGATCAGATCATATCCGGAGACTGATACAGTCAAGTCCGGATGCTCAATCGGGCTAGTATAACACACCGAGAGGTGCTCAATCGGGCTAGTATAACACACCGAGAGGGGCTCAATCGGGCTAGTATAACACACCGAGAGGGCTCGGGCTAGTATAACACACCGAGAATCAGCCTGTACGGGTATTTCGTACATGGTTTCATTATAGTGCTTGGAGGTTCGTGTTACTCGGTATGAGTAACACTCGGTCTCATGCCACGCGATAATGATTCATTATAGTGCTTGGAGGTTCGTGTTACTCTATAAGAGTAACACTCGGTCATCATGCCGCACCGATAATGAGTACAGGGAAATACAAGGTCAATTAAGTGAGGAGTATCCAACACTTATAAATGGCTTTATCTTTTACAAGATGTCAGCGCATGATTTTTCTGGTTTTTTACAAATCCAACCTTGAACGAAAATCCACCATCAACACCGTGAAGTTGAAATCAAAATAAAGAAGATGTTGTTTCTGTGAAATCAAGAAAAACTAGATTGGGTTTGAGATCGATCTGGAAATTAGAAAAAGAAATTGGTGTTACTGCCACTAAAAGAGGAAGATGAAACATGGGTTGTTCTCAAATTAGATGAAGCACTGAATTGAAGAGATAATGATGTTGTTGACATTCATGGGTTCGACTGGAAGAAAGAAGAAGAAGGCGATTTGATTCTGTTGTTGTCGTTGGAATGAATCGAAGATGGGGTTCAAGGTTCAGATTCAAAGGATGGTTGAACTAGGGTTTGTTGGTGAAGATGATTTCTGGGTTCAAGAGATTAATTGAAGAACAGAACCGTGGTGGATGATTAATGGCAAGGTTTTGTTAAAGTGGAAACCACTTTGGGTTGCTGTTGGATTCAATGTAGAGATGAAGAAGATGAAGCCCTGATGTTAAGTTGTAGGTTACAAGAACATGGAAGTGAGACAGAGAATGAGTTGAGTTCATCTGACATTTTGTTGGTTTGAATCAACAAGTTACATGGGTTCTGGTACTAGGAATTGGATATGCGGGGCAGGTGGTTTGCAAGTCTCTTTGGTGGTTTTTGAGTCTATCACTTGATGTTGAGTTGATGATGGTTTAGGATTGACAATAGCATGGAAGATGAGTATAGCCTGGTGGAGTTTGCAAGTGCAGAATGGGTGCAACTGGTATAGATGGAAGTTGAGGAATGAACACAGAGATTGCAGCCGTTGATATCAAGGAGGTACAGGCTATGAAGAATGACTCAGAGTTATGTGTGAGATGTAGGCAAGAGCTGTTGGGTTGTTTGATTGAGCTGCAGCTGGATGCTTGTACAGGGCTACAATGTAATGGCAGGTGGAGTGATGATTTGGAAATGGGTTTTGGTGGTTTCTGTTGGGAAGAGCAAATGGGTTTGTATATGATTCAAGTTGCAGCTGAAATGCAGTATGGTGATTAATTGGTCTGTGAGATAGAGAAGTGAAGGCTTATGATGGTTATAGTGCTGGCAAGGAGGGGATGTTGCTGGTGCTGGCCTGGGATTGTGGATGCCAGGTCTGAAAAGGCTTGAAATATAGGGTTCTGGTGCTAATGCTGTGATGGAGATTTCAGAGAAGATTTGGTCATGAATTGAGAGATGCAAATGGACATAGAACTGATGATTGAATGGGTTTTTGAATTGGTGGATTGCAGTAATGAAGAATGGCAAGCTTGATGGTCCTGGTGGTCTTTGTTAATCTGCGGGAAGTCGAGAGCTTGGCAGAGTGACTTCAAGGATGTGGTGATAATGATGCAGCTAAGCTGTGTTGCAGGCAGGCTGGAGTGTTGGTGGCGTTGAATCTGTAATTAAGATGGATGAAAGCCTTGCTACATTATTGGTTCAAATGACAGTGAGTTCAGTCTTGACCCTGAGGTGGAGTTGCAGTGACAATTGGAGCTGAGTTCTAGTGGCCTGTGCAGCTGTGCCGCTGGTATTGCAGGTTGAGTGCTGGGACTGGAGAATATTGGAGCTGGTGCTGCAGTGATGGAGTCTGATGGCTGATGAGGTTCAGGGTAGAATGCAGGAAAGGAGCTGGAAAGGCTGCAGACTGGTGCTTGGTATTGTTGTTAATGTGCAAGCACAATGGATTACAGGCTTGAGGTTGTGTTGGCTAATGCTGGGATGAATTGGGACTCGCGGTGCTGGGATGGAGCTGAGGTGCAGAATGCTTTGTCATTGTTACCTGGAGTTGAAGGGCAGGCTACTGAGATGGAGGAGTGGCAGTGGAGATGGTTATGAAACTTAGTCCTGCAGAATGCTGTGTATGTGAAGTTTGAATTGTAGAATGGATGAGCATGTGTACTGATGCTGTTTGGTGCTGGGTGTCTATGGAGATGCACAGCCAAGATGGCTGTGAAGAAGTCTTGCAGGGTGATAGCCATCATGGCTGGGAGAGATGCAGGGAAGGCATGGCCATCTTGGCCGTGACTATTTTGGCCTGTGTGCAAAGTGGTTCAGCTAGGGACCGCCGGTAGAGTTAGCTAGCTGACTCGGTTTCGACTCGATGACTTAGACCTTGACCTGGTCAGCGATTAACGACCGTTAGTCAACAAGTTAAGTATAACGGAATCTTGACGGAATATTCCATCAACAGAGGTGTATTTTCAGGTGGTCGGCGGCGACATTTTCCCAGATTTACAGCCAAGTTAAACCCACAATCCCAGTTCCGTGACGCGATTTTGGGACGAATTTCTACACGGGTTTCTCTCACTTGTGGGCTT
>JAJJWW010006485.1:0-192015 GCA_023531295.1 Papaver armeniacum
AAAGAGAGAAACACAAACCTATTCATACGAAATTAAATATAAACTAAAAAGATCAATAAAAATTAAAAAATATGGCCTGAACCTATTTGTAAAAGTCATTTAACATAACTATAGCTAAATCATTTAACATTCTTTCCTGATCTAAAAGAAATATAACTATAGCTAAATTAATCCACTGAATAGCTAAATTAACTTTGACATTCAACAACTTTTTGAAGATCATATAGTGCTTAGCACACCTGTTATATGATATTAATTTCAATTATTTTATAAAGCAAATTTTTTAAATATATAAATACAATCTACCAAAGTCGCTTCCTTCATACTATATATACTCATTGCTTTATTACCAAGGCAAGTCCTCCCTGTATTAGTAAATCGTATACAACTGCCGCACCATGCTAATATTTGTTGAATATTGCAGTTTTAACCATATACGGAAATACCGCGTGGTAAAAGTTTAATGTCGTTATAAACACCCATGACCACGAATTTTCTTGTTTTTGATTCTTTGTTGCATTCTTTGATCAAGACATCAAAATAAACATTCTTCCATCATTGAATCAAATAGCGATACAATGCTTCATCCACTTTGTTGGATCTAACCAT
This sequence comes from Papaver armeniacum, assembly GCA_023531295.1. NCBI lineage: Eukaryota > Viridiplantae > Streptophyta > Magnoliopsida > Ranunculales > Papaveraceae > Papaver > Papaver armeniacum. The sequence goes on from JAJJWW010006485.1 coordinate 610, forward strand.
ATCATAAATGTTGTTCTATGTCATAATCATGAAAGTTTTCGCCACTCTACCTTCGATAACAAATATCGCAGCGACTTGTCATCTACCACTCATATGCATCTTGTACCTACAATATACAACAAAGATATGATGATCTAGATTGCAATGGAGTATTTACAATTCCCATAAATTTTATGTTATCACAAAAAGATTAATGCATACATACACCGGTATCTCCATCAAAAACAAAGAGTATAATGGCTGTGGTGTTAAGTGACATCGTAAGAAACTCATTCATTTATCTCTTACGTGAAACTTAACCTTGGTTTACCATGTGCATTTTAATAATCTATAAACTTTTAGCAAATTTAACGACTCAAAAGAATTTAACCCCGAGTGAACAAGTAAATTCCAGAGAATTAATTAAAACCATATATATATAGTAACTAAATATAAACCAATGTAATTGACATGAACTTGAAATTGTATAATAATAAGTAAATAACCAATGTAAACCAATGGACATTAACTTGAAATTGAATAGAAAGAGATAAAAACATTGGAATCGATCAATTAAACTTATAACTATTTTCAATAGATGTGCCTTCCTTCCGCTTCTATGAGGATCGTGATGCCCGTATTTAGCCATTCTTGTAAATTCATCTCATTCCAATACTCCTTCTCCTCGATTTACAACTCGGTCTATAAACGTTGAATTTCGGAGTGCACTCACGCATCACCGTCTTTGTATACCCACCTGGAAACTCATTCTCCCCGATGATAGTGATCGCTAGATTCGATGCTATGCTGTGCACCTTGAAATACCAAGATACCTTGGATTTTCATCTCCCAAGGGTCTAGCTACACGGACTCTCATCTCCAAAGAAACTACGTATCGGAATTCCATCATCCACATAACTGCGTGATGTCATGTAGAATCCCGCGCTATGTAGGCTCAGTGACTCGCTATCGCCCATCCGCATAGCAAAACAAACTCTAACAGAGAAATCCCATACTCGGCCGTGGGTATTCCATCGTTGGATCTCATTAGTTTTCTCTTTAATATTGCTAATTTCCTCAAAGAAGAAACACCGGCCAGACTCCGCGGTAATCTCCAGATCTTGTAGTTGTCTTATCATCAATCTTGTGCCCTTGACGATGCCCCGCTTTTTTTATGATCTTCTAAGAGAATAATCGGTATGCCAATTTTCAAACGCAAATTATGGCTTTGGTATATACCTATTTTCAACCTGATTTAACATCTCAGTGTGATACTTCACCGATCTTCTAAAATAATCTTTGAAGCGTAAGATATGTAATCATTGCTTGGGTACACACGCTCCTCTCCTGGGAAGAGAAATACCATGTGATTATTGATTTCAAGCACTTTATCATGCTTCATTGCTAAGATACCGTGTGTGTTAGATATCGTCTTCTAGATTTACATCTTAGAAGATCTTGGTATGATATATTAGCTATCTCCTTTATAAACTCGCTCTCGTTGGTATAAAGATTGCATGTGTCGTGGGTAATAGTCCCTCCTTCCTTACCCCCATTAATGATATCCAGAAGATTCCTCAGGTACATGCCATCTGCCATGCCTGCTAAACACTTACGTTAGATTTCAATATACTTGTGTGACGAAATCACGTTAAAAATATATTTCAAAGATAAATCTCTTAAATCTCTATATGTTATCCCTGGATCTTAGCGTATATAAAATTACTTTTAGTTTAACATAATAAATTTGCTAGCAACTATGTTAGTTTTTAATCACGCATCCTATCTCATTACATGGTATTTCTCATAAATATAATGATTAAAAAGTATTTCCCGTAAGATGATCTCAAACCTTGGTTATTGTTCCTTGTATCTTCGCCCGACATGTTCACCGCCGGATATTGCTTCGTGTATTTTCTCTTGACATGTTAACCTCTTGGTTATTGTTCCGGTATCCTCTCCTGGCATGCTTACGTGGGAAAATAAATAACATTTAAAGTATAAGTATATCATTGAAATCTTTAAAATTTCGATGATTCCATCGATCTAACTAAGAAAATATAAATTAAGAAAAAATAAAGAGAAGCGTACTTTGGGAATTCTTGTATGTTCTGACTTGCAAAAGTGTCTTCGATATATGTTCGTGTAAGCCATCGTATTCTATATATAGTTTTCAAAGAATCTTGTTAAGGGAATAAGTGTTTGCATAGAATTAGAATTCCATTAATTTTCCGAAAAAAAGTAAATCAGTGTCCCAAAATAACTCAATTTCGTATTAGTTTTCCTATACTCAAAGGTAACTCAATATTGTTTTCCGACTATTATAGTAATGTATTTTATTTTTAGTCTAACTCAAAATAGGATAGGATTCCGAAATCGGGTATAGAAACTGCTATGTCCGAGCTTTAAAATTGGGCCGTGAATAATGAGCTTAGAAATTGAGCTGGGAATCACCTTAGTCTTACTTTTACTTAGAAATTGTTTTCAATGTTTTGTTATTTGGGAATCATTTTAGTTATCCGTGCAATAACACTTCTTCGTAGAGATTATGAGTTATCAATCGCTCATTCCTATCTCAGTTCTACCACAATCAATATGATCATATTTTTTCCCTAATACCAACATTTAAAAATACCTTCATTCATGTTACACATGGATATACTGATGAGAAAACAAAAATTTTTATGGGAAAAAACAAAAATTTAAAAATACCTTCATTCCTCAGATCTATTTTATGGGAAAAACTCCTATTTTTATGCTTTCGTAGACTGTTCTGGTCATTTGTTTTTTGAAATCACATCGGTGTCTATTTCTCTCAAGATTTTTTAGAACATTAATCGAAAAAACAAAAATTGTTGACTCTTTTTAATGCCGTATTGTTGTCTCTTTAGTTCTTCCGCATTTGGCCCTTGGTCGGATCCTGTGTCTTCTTTGAAAGTATCTTGCGAAGAAATATGACTCGAGCATTCTCTTTGCCGCGTGTCAATAGATAGGCTTTTTGAATTTTTAATTGAATTATGTATTTCTTCATTGCTATTTAGTGTTAGAATCATAAAAACTCAATTGGATTGTAATGCTTCATTTCGTAGTAGTGATGTTTGTTAATCCAAAATATTTTCAATTCCTTTTCACATCGTAATACTTGTCGAGAGCATGCAGAGTTTAAACATGGTAGTGTTGTTGTAGATGTGATAATTGAGAGGAGACAATGCAGTCCAACTTTTGTTTGTTGGTCATTCAATGTACCTTATCTTTTCTATATGGCTCGACTAGAGTCAACCTAGAATAGTTGTTCTTTAATGGAAATCTAATGCTAATAGTCTAGTAATAATTCCTTTTTTTGTACTACAGGCTAATAAAGAAATCAGTGTTATTTCCATATTTCGTCTAGAGCATGCAGAGTTTAAACATGGTAGTGTTGTTGTAGATGTGACACGGGATTGATGAAATAATTGAGAGAGACAATGCAATCGAACTTTTGTTTGTTGGTCATTCAATGTACCTTATCTTTTCCATATGGCTCATCTCTAGAGTCAATCACTAGAATAGTTGTTCTTTAATGGAAATCTAATGCTAATAGTCTAGTACTACTTAGAGTCAACTGCTATTGCATGTATCCCAATTTAATAGACCAAACAGTTGAAACGTAAGGCAATAACAATGGCCTGCAAATTTAAAACTTCAAAGTTTGCATTTATGTTTCTTTTATTTTATTAACTCCCACCCAACGAAAAAAAGAAACCTCTATTTAAGAGTGTTCTCTACATGTGTTTCATCATCAGATAAAGTACCATGTTCATCTCAAAGTTTTGTCAATGTACTACATCCCTTTAAAACAATTTTTGTTATTCACTTGTTCAAACGATAACGGGTTCGTCTTGTGTACTTTCATCAATTTCATTTTTTTCTTTGTTGTTTCGTCTGGGATGTCCACTCATTCGTAGCACCTTGTTTATTTTAAGATGGAAATCCCAGTGAAACAACAAAGAAGATGAATTTTGATCCTTGGGTTTTTGTTTTAGTCATTATATGAAATATATTCAGATAGAGATTATCTGGATTTTTTTCAATACAGATGTGTTTTGAGTGGAGAATCAGCGGTCTTTAAGAGGTTTTGGTTCAGGTTAGAATGGAAGAAAGATTGTGTAGAAGCAATCGCTGCCAATTGCAGTTGATGAAGGATGCGAGATTTCCATGTTCCTCTTTGGATTCTCCGATGTAGTTTGGGTTAATTTTTCTATTTAGAAATATTAGCATGCCTACTTTGAGTCCGACGATATGGTCCGGACGGGTGCAACTCTAAGTTGTTTAAAAATTCTTGATGTAATCGAATGGCCTTGATAACTCGTCCTCGCTTAGGCATTCATGTTCTTCATGTTCTCTCGTTAGTTATCATAGGGTACCCTTCCGGTTTCTTAGCGGCGTGTCACAAGTAAATTAAGAGACTTGAAGATTTATCATTAAAATTATAAGGGTATTATTAAAATTTAAGAAAACAGAAAGAGCTTCAAAAATTTAAGAAAAACGAAACAACTATTAAAATTTAAACAAGTAAAGAACTATTAAATTTTTACTAAGTAGTAAAATCTTCGTAGTCACTATTTTAGGATCACGGGGTTCAAATTGAAAAGGTTCCTCCATATTTGTATTCATCGATTCTTTTGTTACTCCAAATAATGCCTATGTTGGTTTTGTACTGCTGTGTCGATATTTTTTGAACTCCTCCATTCGTTGTTCCCTGTTTCGTATCATAATTTTTGACATTTCTCCGCTCCATTCTAATCCTAGTTCCGTCTCGCAGCCATGATATCTCGGTCATTCTCAATTTCTTGTCGGAACCGATGGCGTATAAATCTAGTCATCTCCTCGTCGATCAAACTTAATATTTTTTCTCGAAAACTATAGTTGAAAAGCAAAAATTGTTCATTTTTTGTGCATTATAGGTAAGGAATTTAAATTTATTACTCCTTTGATTCTTCATTGCATGGGTAATCACCATGGTTACGGAGAAGTTTAATCTAGGAATCAACTGCTGATATGGAAAAAAAAAGTTGTTATTAATTGCATAGAAAAGAGATGTATCAATGGTATTTAATTAAGGTAAATTGTGTTTCGATACAATAATAAAATCGGTGTTCTGGAATATCTTTTCTAAATCCATCCTAACTCAATTTTTGTTCTGGAATAGCTTTCCTAAATCCATCCTAACTAAATTAAATAATATACCTAATTGAAACTGGATTTTGAATTGAATTGTTACATTGGTACTAAAATTGAATCGAGTGCAATAATCTCCCAATTATATGATATAGGAAAAAAAGTGACGCATTGTAATGAAAAAAGGATCAAACACGTACCATAGTTCATCTGGGTAACCAATTTGTATAAAACCAAGCAACTCAAGCCTATTAAGGAAAAGCCAATGTCGGTGCCAAGGGAAAGCCAACGTCGGTGCAAAGTAAATATACGCTTTCCCTATGACTTTCAAGTACTCTCTTATACAGAGATAGTCTTATATAAGAGTCGATAAACTTTAAATTAAGAATCCTAGTTATATTTGTATTATGGAATTTTAAATATTTAGGAATCATGGTTTTGTTTCTTTACATAGATTTGGTACCGCAGAGAAGAACCATGTTAGAGCAAATCGCAATGGTGCGAGTATAACCAAAGACCAAAGAGGGAAAAAAAGACCAAAATTTGGGCTTAGTTACGTGCCGTTACACAGCGGTAGAAGACTAAATTTAGTGGGGCGTAAATTATAAGTTCGCCTGGTTTGGGTAGGATGAATTTCCTTGAGCTGATTTTTTCTTTTCAAAAACCGTAGGACGTGTGTCTCCTAATTGTATTTCTTTTATGGGTAATACTCATGCATGGAACTTGTTTGCTGTGTAACTCTATAGGCCTAAATAACGGATGATTTGTAATCGAACACATATTATTAGTCGTAATCTAACAAATATTTCCATGGAAATAGTTCGAACATTAATTGAAAGAAATAGTTTGAACATTAATTGAAAATAATAAGAACTTGAAATAGTAAAATTTGTCTCTCAAAGTTACTATAAGAAAAAAAATGGCCTCCTAATAAAGATTTTTTTTTTGTTTTTGTTGAAAGAGCTAATAAAGAAATCAATGCAAAATTGCTATAGCATAGTTAATAAGTTGTTTAAACATATTGATGCTTTCTCTGATTAGTAATTATTATTAGATGGACTAATAATATTTGTTGCTAAAAATATTTGTTGCTAAGATAGTTGGAGTTGTTCCATTCTCCCCCGCAACGGTTGTTCCGTGTCACTTTGAAGTTTCTTCCGAATGATAATCATGGATTGTTTGTTTTCTTATCGAGGCTCGTGTTATCTGTGACAGGAAAAAAAAAAGGAAAGAATTCAGTGTTTTTTTTTTTTTTTTTTTTGTTTATGTTCTTCTTGTTGTTAGAAAAAATAATAATACCTTCATCGTTTTTCCCGTGGCATCTATTTTCATAATTTCTTTTGCTTCAAAAGACATGATTCCCCATGTGAGTTTTGCCACTTCCACGCGAAAGACACACACATAGCCCTTTATTCTGCTTGTTACCTTTTTCTAAATTTTCTTTGGTTTCCCGCAATTAGGGTTTGATTGTTGTTATCTAATATGGTTCCCGTTAGAATAAATATTGATTTTTTAAGGCATTACCTTATTTTCTGTGGCAATTTTTGAACGTCGTTAAATGTTAACTTGATTAATTCCTCGCGTGTTGTCCGTGTACTAATATTTCAATATGCTGTGCTGTCCACGACTTGGAGTCTTATCAAAGAATCTGGCAGATCAGAATCTGAATATGTTCGTTATCTAAAAAAACACCTCAATCAGAGGTCGAATATTAAAAATTATAAAATTACCTTGTTTTTGGAGAAGAAATTTGTTCATTGCAGTTTGAACACCAGCTCAAATCATCAATTGTTTGGTATCTTTCGTCGCATCTTGGGCAAGCATAGTAAAACCATTCTTGTCTTCTTTTAAGACGTATGATTGTTGCAATCGATCTTTATCGAGTAGCTACCTGTGTTCATGGAAACAATTAAACTACTTATGTAATGATATAGATCATATGAGCATGTATACAATATTATTTGAGACCTAGCTTACCTTATTTTTACCGTCTGATTCTTGTTTTTCCAGATAAGTTGATGCCTTGATTATGCTCATCCTATTTCTCTTTATGATTCGATCTCGACATCTTTTGTTTTTCCTTGTACAAAGTATATGTTATGAGCTTGTCTCTTTTCCCGCATATAAATATTGTTTTATAAACACCATTAGTAATTGTTTTTTATTGCTAAGGCTAAAGAATAATTATCTAGAACCTTGATCGAGCTTTCAGAATTCTCGTAGGACATGTTATCCTGTAGGTAATATCCAAATTCTATGTCAAGCACTACACTTTTAAGTTTTATTTTGTTGAGTTAAAAAGAAGAAGAAGAAGAATTGTACCTTGTTAAAACTATCGTGGAGATCCTGTGTCTGGTTTTGCAAAAGAGTCTTGGGTTGATGCTCTGTATATGGGATCGTGTAAGCTATATATATATAGGTCATACAAACCTTGTTAAGGAAAACAGTATTTCCATAGAAATCAACTTGTACTCAATTCCCATTCCCAATAAGGAAATCGTGTGTCCTATATACGAACAGTTTAACTTGTATTATCTTTCCTAAATCCATCAAAACTCTAACTTATTTTATTTATTTTTTTCCGGCCCACTAAGGACAGCACACCCCCCACTTTCAAGAGCACCTCTGTATCGACTGAGAATATGTTCTAGTCGGTGGAACCGGTGAATGATAGGTGTGATAAACACCTAATTTTATATCTAGTATTTATGCTTTCTTTGCGAATTTTCGTGTAAATTATGTATCTTATGTTTGCTTTTGAGCTCATTAGGTACTTTGGAGTCATATGAGCAAAAGAAGGAGAAAACGTCCATTTGGAGCGTAAAAGGCAAAAAGGTCAATTCACAAGGCGAGCTATACTTCGAGTCGGCTAGAATGCACAAATAGGAAGTGAAGGCGTCGATTCTCCATAACCGACAATGAGTTGAACATGGAATTAAGCTGTCGGTTATTCGGAACCGACGAGCCATATATGAGTTGTGGCTGCCTGTATCCATCTTAACGGGTGCCAATATCCGTCCGTACTGTTAGAATCAACTAAGCTGAGCCTTCTCCCGGACAACTCGGTCTTTATTTCCTTTTCAAAGAATACATCTCTTTGTTTTGATATCGTGGAAGAAGGATGAGCTCTGTCATTGATTGACGATGATGAACAGGAAGATTGAAGGAGGGATTTGAGTTATGAAATGATTAGGATGAATGGGTTTTGCTCGAATTTGAGTTTGAGAGTGTTAGACAGAGTTTGAGCAAGAAATGAGGAAGAGAAGTTGAAGTTGCTGCTGTTAAAATAGAAGATGAATGGAGGAGAAATTAAAGAGATTGATAGGTGTTGTAAGTGTGAATGATTAAAAATGTTATGTGGTGTGTGTTTTACGGGGAAGGAGCGGTTTGTGTGGCTTTGTACAGCCATTACACAACCACTATCGGCTTGCAAATGGCACACCTTGTTTGAGAAAAGGCTCGAGAGGTCGGATTCTTCACAAGTTCAAGGTCGGTCTTGCTACCAAAGCAAGATCATGGCTCAGTAGGTGTTCGAGAAGAAGTAGGAGAGTGCAGAGTGGTTACTGAGGTATGAACTGTAATGGGATGGATGGAATGGAATTGTTGGCTGGTGTTTGAAATGGAGTTAATAGAGAATATGATGCTGGAACTGTAAAGTAATGCTGATGGATGCGAGTTGGCGGATACTGGTGGTTATGAGCTGAAACGGTGAGGTAATCTGTTTGGAACAAGAGGAAGTCTGGGTTCAATCTTAAGACTATGAAGCTGGAGCTAGCTAGAGAGAATGAAATTGGGTTGTGCCTGGTGCTGGCAAGGACGAGATTTCACAGTGGGTATTGAGCTGAATGCAATGGCCGTAGCTAGAGCAAGAAATGGTAGGTGCTTGAAACGAAATTGGAGGAAGAACAAGGCAAAAGCTGCTTGAGCTCGTGGTGGTTTAGGGTTGGAGTCATTCTGTTTGGTTGAAATGGGAGAATAATTGGTCTTCTTGTGCAATGAGCCGCAGGAATCGAATCGAAATAATGAAATTAAGTTTGAAAGCTGGTGAAATGGCCTGAGCTGGAGTTGGAATTCTGAAGATAATGTGTGCAGTTCAGGGGAATGAAGTTTGAGCTGCTATTGTTACAAATGAGGCAAGAATGAATAGGTGGAGTGATAGCGTAGCTGTTGCAGGTGTTGGTGCAGAATGGATGTGATTGGATTGAGTTTGAATTGAGCTGTGGCAGTAGGTTTGAATGCAAGACATTGCAGGTCGATACGGAGGTTTGATTGAGTGGTCGTATGTTGTTGTTGTGATGATTGTCTGAGTAGGAAGTGTGAACTAGAAGTTTGAGTGGTTGGCTGTTGTCATTGGTAAAAGCAGTTGAGTTCGAGCAACAATTGGGAGCAAGTATAGCCGAGTTAAGAAGGTGACATGAGGAGTAGCGGTTCGGACAAGCAATGATCACGAGATTGAGTGTGGCCGGGATTCAAGGGTGCGGTGGTGGCCGACATCCGTCAAGGTTACGTAAAGTGAAGTCGGTGTGCTTTCATAGGTGGCTAAGCAGGGCATTGCAGAGAAGAGAAGAAATGGGTAGTTGTAGTTGTTGCCATCGTGGTGGAGAAGATGGAATGAGCTGAGCTTGAGGCAGTGGAGTGCTGTGACAGTGATCTATATTGCAGGTGGTGCCATGGTGTGTGGTCAGGTTCAGTTGAGAAGGCACACAAGAAGTTGGTGGAGCTGTTGCAGGTGGATTGAACTCGCAGGCGCGACAGCTGAGAAGAAGGGTAAGCTGAGATATAACTGGAATTGCAGGCATTGAGTTGCAGGTGAAGTGGTTCTGGTTTGTTACTGTGTTGATATATGGGTTCAGCTAGCTACAGTTACAGATGCAATAAAAAGCTGGAACATGGCAGAGAACAATGTTGGGAGTTGAAGTGGTTTTGTTAGTGCCGAATTGAGCAAAATGGTTGTTTGTGTATGTGTCTCTCCGAGCTGAGCAAGGAACTGAAATGGAGAATGCAATGATAATAATGGTTGTGGCAGTGGAGCCTAGGTAGTCGTAGGAACGCGGAACTGATGAGGAGTAGATTGCAGCTGCATTCGCAGAAATAGTGCGAAAACGGAGTGAAAATGGCGCACCGGTGAGCATAGTTCCGGTAGCCGGATTTCAGAGGTTAAAGTGTCGATCGTAATATTTCAGTGAATCGCGAGGGGGGTATGAGTCGGATGCAAGAATTAATGGCCGGACATATGAGCTACGGACCACGCTTTTAGGCGCGTTTTCGCAAGAAATGGGAATTGGCTAAAATGGTTTTTGTGAATGTGTGGACTGCAGAAGCAAAGCGGAGCTCTTTGGAAGTGTAGAATTGCCTGGTGATAGTACCTGATGACAAAGGTGGCCTGAGATATTAATCCGGCGACAAATTCCGGTGACCGGCGACCGGATTCCGGTGATGACGTCATAAAATCCGGCGACCAGTGTTCACCAAAAAATCCAGACTTATTTTCCACCCATGGGCTTGGTGGACCACTTGGAGATGGGTTTTGAGAAAACCTAAACTTGGAAAGAGTATCCTTTGGGGAGAAGCATATAAATAGAAAAGTCTTTCTCAAACCTAGATATATCTCCATGAGGGAGACTTCTACTTGTTGTCTAGGGTTTCACATGATAGTTTTCTTCTTTGCTTTCTATGATGATTTCCAAAAACACAAGTAACTAAGTTTTTATTATTGGTTGAAGATGTAGTTGGATTTTGCAACCAAGTTATGATTTTTATGAATTAGTTTTATCTCAATATTATCGTTTGATTTCTACAAGGTTACAATAATTGCATGATTGATGGATTGCAATATGATTGAATGTTTGTTTAGTCGAGTCTAGAATTGATTGAACTCACATCCATATCTATAGCTATTTTAGGGTTTTCATCGAGCGATAACCTTGAATACGAGTAGCATGATATGATTCTAGGTTGTAGTGATACATCCTCGTAGTCATATGTAGAAATTGACCTTTGTTCGAATTGTTTGCGCAATGTATTACAATTGCATTGATTAGCCTATTTCGAAACTTAATGCTCCTAGAATTGAACTTGATTAGCGCAAGGCGTTAGGTTATTCTTTAGGTAGATTTCACATATAATGACTCTAATGTGTGTGTTGATAACTTAAGAAATTTACGGAGTATTCTTGCAATAAGGTATTCTATGGCTTTTGATGATAGCGAGATTAAATACGAATTCTATTCATATATTCATAAACTTGTTTACAATTGAAGATGAAACCTTTATCCAATATTTCACATCCTTGATTTGCGAGTTTACTTTTTTTATTTGCTTTTTTTTTATTTTTATTTACACAATCAGAAAACACCCGGTAATTTATATAGGAAACCACAACAATTTGACAACCTAGACCTCTCTGTGGGATCGATCCTTTCTTGCCCTTTGCTATATTTATATTTTGAGTAGTAAGAAAGTGTAATTATATTTGTGTCGTACGACAACCGGTCAAATTTTTAAGCGCCGATTGCCGGGAGGCAACGGTTGTCACTGTTTTTGGTTTCTTATTTTTGTTTTGTTTTTGTTTTTTTAGTTTTATTTATTTGTTTTTCTTATTTTCTGGTTTTTAACCTTGGTTTGAGAATCGTATTTCGGTACCTATTATGGAAGGAGCATATTGGAGCAATGGATACGGTTTTTCAACCTCAACAACATGAAAACTATCATTCCTTATGGGGAATACAATCAAAACCAATCCTTTGGTTATGGTCAATATTCCATGGAACCCTATGAGTTATTCTCATACATATCAACCTTCTTATGGTGGTTATGTAAGTGAGCAACCACAAGGAGGGAGAATAGTTGTTTTCCTATTAATTTTTCCTCTAGTTTGGTAGATGAAATGCAACAATTTATGGACAGCATGGAGTCAATTTCGGACAACCCAGCGTGGAACCATTTTCATCGACTCGAATGTGCTCATGGTATGTTTGGCCCATCTTCGATCGTAGTTATGATCATCCACCCATTCAAAGGGAATATAATTGGCCTAATAATTCTAAGTAAGTAATTCTACTTTTTCTTTGTCGAATGAGCTTTACCAACAAATGGAACACTACTTTCAAAATTTGGATGGATCACCCAAGAGCTTCAAAAAGGTGTTTCTACTTTAAGACAAGGCATTGAAGAATACAAAGAGGACATGAAAAATTAGCAAAAAGACCAAACTTTGGGAAGTGGTAGCCAATCTTATGATGACTATGATAGTGATGATGATTATTATGCAAATACATCGTTTGAACCAATTTATGGTGGCAACTCTGAGGAGTGTACAATTGAGGATAAAGTTGATTGTGTTGAAAAGGACCAATATGTTGGAGATATTGGATGACATTAGTGTAGTTGACTCAATCCTTGATCTTTATAATGATCAAGAACCTATTCAAAAGGTACATGAGTATGATGAAACTAGTGTTTTACAAGATTTTGCAACATGGTTTGAGTTTAACAAAGAGGAGTATGTTGAGAATGAGACCGTTATGACCAATATTGTGGAAGACCCAATTGAGCTTGCAAATGATTGTAATGATGATGTTTATGTCGATACTTTGGTTAAGGCAGAAACGGACGAAGAATGGTTGCAAGGTTTAATAGAGGACCATGATATGAAAGAGGTGAATTATTCACTTGAGTTTTTCAAGGATGAAGAGGATTCCGTGATAAAAGAGATTGTGCAAGGTTTATCTAACCCTTTGCCTATTGTTTCTTCTCCTTTACCTCTTATTGGTTTGAATGTATGTGCTTCGAGAATATTGTTGAATGACTTTGTTTCTCGATATCCTCCATTAGAGATACTTGATTCTCATACTATGCAGGTTATGGAACAAGAAACCGTGGAAGTACCCGACTTCTATATTCTTTATACACTTCCAAGTGTGGACAAGAATAAGTATGGGGGAAGCTTTTATCGGTTAATAGCTTCACTTTTGCTTTATTGTACTAATATTTTTGTGAAGCTAGTGTTTGCAAAACAGGTTCTATGGAAGGATCCTCAACTTTTCAGATTGTTGATATATGGGGAATGAATCTTGCAAGGAAATAGTCGGGCCGTCGACTTTAAAACAAGCGCTAAGTGGGAGGCAACCCACCGGTTTTGTATCTTTATCCTTATCTTTTCACTTTTATGCATTTGCTTTTATCTTTATTTTCTTGTTTTTGCATATCATTTGCGGAATTTCCCACCTTGAACTCTCTTTGGAAGATTCAATTTTACATTGAGGACAATGTAAAGTTTAAGTGTGGGGGAGCATTTATATGTTTTAGTTTGTTTTATGTATAAAAAAAAAAAATCAGAAAAATAGAAAAATCAGAAAAATTTGTGCTTTTGAACTCCGAAATCTAGAACTTGTGCCTTTAGGATGACACCATTAGTGGATGGAACCATTTTGAGTGCGGGGAGTTGAGGAACCAATTAACTAAAAGGGAAGAATATAGCTCGTAAATCATAAATTACCATGATAGTTGTTACCATATCTCGGAATATCACCATATCACATTCTATTTTTATTTTTCCATATTTATCTATTGTTCTCTAAGTGCTTTGGTGGGTCACTAAACATCGACGTGTTATTACTGCTAGGATGAAATAGAGTGATTGAGTTACTAGAAAAAGAAAAAAAATGATGAAAAAATATATATGAAAAAAAAAAAAAAAGAATAAAATAAAAAAAAAAGACAGACCAATTAGACCAAACGGAATAAAAAGACACTTGGGAATAGCAGATGTGTGAAACGTAGTCCCTGTCTCCGTCGCCTAAACACGCGTGGAATGCAGGATCCACGGAAACTATCACGTACTTGCTGACAAGAAGCATGCGCTTGGATCCAGCTTTGATCTAATCATGCCGTCTAAAAAAAAAGGAAAAAGAAACAAAAAGTGAAAAAGAAAAAAAGAAAAAAAAAGTATTATATTTGGTGAATAAAGTCACTCTTGGTTCCCTTTGTATATGCCAATTGATTTGACACTAGAATTGACCAAGTAGCTCAATCCAATAGGCATAGGTTCATTTAGTGTTGACCTTCGAGATGAGATATGGGAAACATCGAACACTTGTGAACATTCGCCAACATCTACATCTATATCCATCTTCTTAATCTTTTCATTGTGATTGTGGTTTGTTAGTTTTAGAGTATTGTGGCTTGTTCGACTATCTAATTAGAGTTTATTTACTAATATATGAATTGAATTTGCAAGGTACCTCCTCATGTAGTCATTTTGGATTCGTTCATTGATTTGTCACGAATAGACGGAGTTTGAAATATAGGTTTTGTAGGCAGACCTCTTGTAAACCTTCACGAGACTAAAACTCGTCCACTAGGGACACCTAGGGGTTTAAAGGCTTGTTATTTATGCTAAAAGTGACCGTAGCCTCGACGACACGGAGTTGTATGTATTCTTTAGAATTATTTTGTTTGATTTGCTCGAGGACTAGCAAAGTCTAAGTGTGGGGGAATTTGATAGGTGTGATAAACACCTAATTTTATATCTAGTATTTATGCTTTCTTTGCGAATTTTCGTGTAAATTATGTATCTTATGTTTGCTTTTGAGCTCATTAGGTACTTTGGAGTCATATGAGCAAAAGAAGGAGAAAACGTCCATTTGGAGCGTAAAAGGCAAAAAGGTCAATTCACAAGGTGAGTTATACTTGAGTCGGCTAGAATGCACAAATAGGAAGTGAAGGCGTCAGTTCTCCATAACTGACAATGAGTTGAACATGGAATTAAGCTGTCGGTTATTCGGAACCGACGAGCCATATATGAGTTGTGGCTGCCTGTATCCATCTTAACGGGTGCCAATATCCGTCCGTACTGTTAGAATCAACTAAGCTGAGCTGCTTCTCAGACAACTCAGTCTTTATTTCCTTTTTCAGTAATACATCTCACCTGTTTTGATACTGTGGAAGAAGGATGAGCTCTGTCATTGATTGACGATGATGAACAGGAAGATTGAAGGAGGGATTTGAGTTATGAAATGATTAGGATGAATGGGTTTTGCTCGAATTTGAGTTTGAGAGTGTTAGACGAGTTTGACCAAGAAATGAGGAAGAGAAGTTGAAGTTTTCTTTGTTAAAATAGAAGATGAATGGAGGAGAAATTAAAGAGATTGATAGGTGTTGCGCATTTGTGAATGATTAAAAATGTTATGTGGTGTGTGTTTTACGGGGAAGGAGCGGTTTGTGTGGCTTTGTACATCCATTACACAACCACTATCAGTTTGCAAATGGCACACCCACTGTTTGAGAAAAGGCTGAGAGAGGTTCTTCACAAGTTCAAGGTCGGTCTTGCTACCAGCAAGATCATGGCTCTGGTGGGTGTTCGAGAAGAAGTAGGAGAGTGCAGAGTGGTTACTGAGGTATGAACTGTAATGGGATGGATGGAATGGAATTGTTGGCTGGTGTTTGAAATGGAGTTAATAGAGAATATGATGCTGGAACTGTAAAGTAATGCTGATGGATGCGAGTTGGCGGATACTGGTGGTTATGAGCTGAAACGGTGAGGTAATCTGCAGCTGGAACAAGAGGAAGCTGGGTTCAATCTCAAGACTATGAAGATGGAGCTAGCTAGAGAGAATGAAATTGGGTTGTGCCTGGTGCTGGCAAGGACGAGATTTCACAGTGGGTATTGAGTCAATGCAATGGTGTAGCTAGAGCAAGAAATGGTAGGTGCTTGAAACGAAATTGGAGGAAGAACAAGGCAAAAAGTCGCTTAAGCTCGTGGTGGTTTAGGGTTGGAGTCTGTTGCTGGTTGAAATGGGAGAATAATTGGTGCTGCTGTGCAATGAGCTGCAGGAACTGAACTGAAATAATGAAATTGAGTTTGAAAGATGGTGAAATGGCCTGAGCTGGAGTTGGAATTCTGAAGATAATGTGTGCAGTTCAGGGGAATGAAGTTTGAGCTGCTATTGTTACAAATGAGGCAAGAATGGAATAGGTGGAGTGATAGCGCAGCTGTTGCAGGTGTTGGTGCAGAATGGATGTGATTGGATTGAGTTTGAATTGAGCTGTGGCAGTAGGTTTGAATGCAAGACATTGCAGGTCGATCTGGAGGTTTGATTGAGTGGCTGTGGCAGCAGCGCAGTGATTGTGCTGAGTAGGAAGTGTGAACTAGAAGGTTGAGTGGTTGGCTGTTGTCGTTGGTAACCGGCAGTTGAGTTCGAGCAACAATTGGGAGCAGTATAGCCGAGTTAAGAAGGTGACAGGGAGTAGCAGTTCAGACAAGCAACAGTCTGAGATTGAGCTGTGGCTGGGATTCAAGGGTGCAGTGAGTCTTTGAAATCTTTGTCAAGGTTCTGTAAAGTGAAGCCGGTGTGCTTTCATAGGTGGCTAGCGGGCATTGCAGAGAAGAGAAGAAATGGGTAGTTGTAGTGTTGCCATCGTGGTGGAGAAGATGGAATGAGCCGAGCTTGAGGCAGTGGAGTCTTTGTGATGATGATCTATATTGCAGGTGGTGCCATGGTGTGTGGTCAGGTTCAGTTGAGAAGGCACACAAGAAGTTGGTGGAGCTGTTGCAGGTGGATTGAACTCGCAGGCGCGACAGCTGAGAAGAAGGGTAAGCTGAGATATAACTGGAATTGCAGGCATTGAGTTGCAGGTGAAGTGGTTCGGTTTGTTCTTTGTGTTGATATATGGGTTCAGCTAGCTACGATTCTGGATGCAATAAAAGTTGGAACATGGCAGAGAACAATGTTGGGAGTTGAAGTGGTTTTGTTAGTGCCGAATTGAGCAAAATGGTTGTTTGTGTATGTGTCTCTCCGAGCTGAGCAAGGAACTGAAATGGAGAATGCAATGATAATAATGGCTGTGGCAGTGGAGCCTAGGTAGTCGTAGGAACGCGGAACTGATGAGGAGTAGATTGCAGCTGCATTCGCAGAAATAGTGCGAAAACGGAGTGAAAATGGCGCACCGGTAAGCATAGTTCCCGTAGCCAGATTTCAGAGGTTAAAGTGTCGATCGTAATATTTCAGTGAATCGCGAGGGGGGTATGAGTCGGATGCAAGAATTAATGGCCGGACATATGAGCTACGGACCACGCTTTTAGGCGCGTTTTCGCAAGAAATGGGAATTGGCTAAAATGGTTTTTGTGAATGTGTGGACTGCAGAGAAGCAAAGCGGAGCTACTGGAAGTGTAGAATTGCCTGGTGATAGTACCTGATGACAAAGGTGGCCTGAGATATTAATCCGGCGACAAATTCCGGCGACCGGCGACCGGATTCCGGTGATGACGTCATAAAATCCGGCGACCAGTTTTCACCCAAAAAATCCAGAGACTTATTTTCCACACATGGGCTTGGTGGACCACTTGGAGATGGGTTTTGAGAAAACCTAAACTTGGAAAGAGTATCCTTTTGGGGAGAAGCATATAAATAGAAAAGTCTTTCTCAAACCTAGATATCTCTCCATTAGGGAGACTTCTACTTGTTGTCTAGGGTTTCACATGATAGTTTTCTTTGCTTTCTATGATGATTTCCAAAAACACAAGTAACTAAGTTTTTATTATTGGTTGAAGATGTAGTTGGATTTTGCAACCAAGTTATGATTTTTATGAATTAGTTTTTCTCAATATTATCGCTTGATTTCTACGGGGTTACAATAATTGCATGATTGATGGATTGCAATATGATTGAATGTTTGTTTAGTTAAGTCTAGAATTGATTGAACTCACATCCATATCTATAGCTATTTTAGGTTTTCATCGAGCGATAACCTTGAATACGAGTAGCATGATATGATTCTAGGTTGTAGTGATACATCCTCGTAGTCATATGTAGAAATTGACCTTTGTTCGAATTGTTTGCGCAATGTATTACAATTGCATTGATTAGCCTATTTCTGAAACTTAATGCTCCTAGGAATTGAACTTGATTAGCGCAAGGCGTTAGGTTATTCTTTAGGTAGATTTCACATACGCAGCTCTAATGTGTGTGTTGATAACTTAAGAAATTTACGGAGTATTCTTGCAATAAGGTATTCTATGGCTTTTGATGATAGCGAGATTAAATACGAATTCTATTCATATATTCATAAACTTGTTTACAATTGAAGATGAAACCTTTATCCAATATTTCACATCCTTGATTTGCGAGTTTACTTTTTATTTGCTTTTTGTTATTTTTATTTACACAATCACAAATTCTTCCGGTGTTACTTATATAGGAAACCATAACAATTTGACAACCTAGACCTCTCTGTGGATCGATCCTTTCTTGCCCTTTGCTATATTTATATTTTGAGTAGTAAGAAAGTGTAATTATATTTGTGTCGGCTGACAACCGGTCAGTGAACCACGCGAGATGGTTAGATGCGTGGGGCAGAGGGTTCGTAGTACCCCATTTGATCCAGCCTCGGAATCACCTACTCAAGGGACAGTCTGACGGCAAAGTGTACTCTTTCAGGAAGAAGGGGCCTAAAAACGGCAGATGCCGTACACTTGAGTGACAAAGGAAAGAGCGAGACCTAAGCGTTTTTCTGTGAGAGAAGGAGAGGGATTGTCCTGTTCCTTTATCGCATCCATAGCGAGGATGTTGAACCCGCTCTTTCAAGACAATTGTTCGGATACATTTTGCTCTTCTTACCATTATACATTGTCAGGAACGCGATGAGTATTTTATTTATATATATGCATAAAAACAATTACGATATCCCAAAGGCTAAAGAATGATTATCCCAAACCCTGGCTAGTACTTTCAAGTATTCTTGCCGCACATATTTTCCTATAGATAAGAGCAATAAGTTTAATTACACAACATAAGCATAAATTATATGAGATAAAAAAAGAAGAAGAAAATTACCTTCTAGAGAGTGTTGGTTTGATTCATTTTCATTTTATTCCATTTAGAATATCTATTGTTCCATTTTATTACCGGAAATATTTTAACCATTTTATAGATGGTTTTGATACATTTACCAAACCATTAAACCTTTTATTTTCGTGTTGAACAATTTTCATAAAGAAATATGATAGATAGATTCCCTTTGGTGTACTGAATTGCTGACTGCTGTAATAATTTCTATTGTGATGTCCTTTGTTGGTCCCAGATGTTGTCTATGTTTGCCTGTGGTCTTAGATTTTTTTTTTTAATCGTTTTATGCTTTGTGTTTGTTTTGTATTGTATTCTATGTGTTTTTTTTTCTGGTTTTTCGAATGGAAATCTGACCATACTAATATATTGAGTAGATTATGCTCTCTGGAATAATAAGCACATTTTACACACGATTGGGATAGCTAATTGTAATATCAATTTCATAATACTTTAAAAATAAAAAAACAAATTTTTAATCTAATTGTAAAAGATTAATTAATAAAAAAAAAGGGCCTTAACCTAATTGTAAAAGCCAGTTCTCAAAACAATAATAAGATCATGGAACCTTCCTATTACCAAAAGAAATAATTATAGCTAAATAATCCACCGAATAGTTTCTATGAAACCACTGCCAAATAATTTTTAGAAAAATATTTAGTATCCTAGTTCGCAAGGGTCAGCTTGATCCTCCTCCACAGGGATCCCAGAGGAGGGAACGTCACCACTAACAGCTTCACTCCAATCGAATAAAGGTCGTGGCATATCTTTGAAATCTTCAAGAGACCTATCAAATTGACGCAGTTGTTTGCTCAGAAGATACAGACCAAAATCAAGTATTTGATCTTCAGTTGGCTCCTTGATATTATACTCCACTCTCAATTTAAAATCCAGATCATTACACATGTTGAGTTTAAACTCTGACCATAGAACGGCGGGCTGAATCACATCACAGTGACATAGAATAGTTTGAAAAAGATTTCTTAGCGGAGCTCCAGTTATCACCTTCATTGCCTCCTGTAAACACTCAAACCATTCTCTATCTTCTCGATGAAAATCCGAGACATCAATAACATCATACTTATGATTATCAAAATCATTGGAGTTGTTAAAGAAACACTATAGAAACACTCGTATCTCAAAAAAATTGTTCATGTAAAACAATTTAAAGAACCGATTTTTCGATGAAGCAAGTTAATTTTTGTTAATAGGAATTCTTAACATGAATAAGAATCTGTATTAATGTTGTGTTAGTAGGTTCACCATCCATACTTATCAGATTATCAAAATTCACGTATCCTCTACTATTAATCACTATTGATTCAACATAATAAGATTGGTGTAATCTTGAGACCATTTCTAATGATGGTTGATTATTTTTTAGGTATTTATCTATATCCAGGAAAAAAGTATTCCGTAAGAAGATGATCTCAAACCTTGGTTATTGGTATCCATATCATCTCCTGACATGTTCACTTCAATGGTGGCTTTTTCATGACCTCTGTAGAGATAACCATGCATGTATCGAATCGTTGATCTCCTGTTGGCTTGAACTTGGTCCATTATCTATATGCATGAGAGAAAGAATAATCTCAAACCTTAGTTAAAACTAATATTAACAAAACCTTATTAAGAGAAGCGTACCTTGGAAATTCTTCTACGCACGGTCCTGCAAAAGTATATTTGATTTATTTTATGTGTAGGCGATCGTTTGTCCTATATATATATAGTTTTCAAAGATCCTTGTTAAGTAAATCGGTGTTTATATAGAATTAAAATTCCATTAATTTTCCCAAGAAGGAAATCCCTTCATAGAATAACTCGGATTTCTATAAATTCCCAGAAAGAAAATCACTTCATAGAATAATTCTGATTTCTAGAAAAATTACAAACCTTAAAATAACTCCGGTATCCTATATGTCTATGTTTTCCTGAAATAACTAAACTTGTATTAGTTTTCCTTATCCACCCTAATCTAATTTTGTTATTTTTTATACCGACTGCGTAAGACAATACACATGGGGTTGCTTGGATTTGTGCCCTCTAACACTTTTCACCCCGATATTACAAATTAAAAACAACAACTTCTTGTAAGATACCGACAAACATACTTTATATATTTTGTTATTTGCATAATGTTGTTTTTTTCCAATACTACTTTCGAAACTTGATACATTAATCATTTTTCTTCCTTGGTGGCTGGATTTATTATCCGTTGTTTTCAAATCCATGCAAGGAGCATCCCATGCACAATATTCTTTTATCCGATTAAAAATTAGTTTATTAGGAAACATTGAACTAATACTTACGAACATAACCAAGCTAAAAGAAATGAAAGATTACCTGGTATTTGTATTTGTTAAAGAGTTCATAACAATAGAGATCCAAAGAACATGGACCGATAAGGTTATATAATTGACATAAATAGAACTTTTTTCACATATATCTTAAATAAAAAAACATAAGTATCTTCTACTTAAAACTCTAATATATCTGGTAAAAAATTAATTGAAATTGTTATTGCCTAGTTTTGGATTTTCGTGTGCACATCTTTGATAATATGGTCAATCAATGGCATATTATCATATTATCATATTACCATCCATGTCATCCAAAGAAATTTCTTTAACGTTTCATACAAACAATATTAAATCTAGATAATAAACATTAAATTACTTTAGTTTGAAGAGAAGAATCATGTAAATTTTGCTGATTTTGTTCCGCATTGAGCTGGCGTTTCCTACCCCTCTTAGAGGTATCCTCTTCTCATCCATTGCTGTATTTGGATCATTCAAAGAAGAATCATGTAAATTTATCTTATCTTCGAGATCTGAATCCTGCAGATAAAGGGATTTTTACATGTAAGAACGACTCATATTAAATAGTAGTGCTCCATTAACAACTGATTGTAAAGTTACCTTGTCTTCTCGGGACAAGATCGAATCGCCCGTCGTCTTCGGCTTGAATACTTTTTGGACTGGTGAAATTGTCCGATTGATTCTTTATATTATAATCTAGACTACTAACTTGAAAACAAAGGTGCGGTGTTTGATTCGGCCGAACCATCCGCGTGCTTTTTCTCCCTTGTTTATCTGGAATTGAAAATAAATGTTATGGTTAGCATGGTTTAGAATACACTTATTAATCACCTTATCTGCAAGTGAGTTGTCTACTCTAATATTAATCACCTTATTGCATTGTTCCAGGTAATCTACATGTTCCTTTGTAGTGCATCTCATTATTTTTGAGCGGTCTCTCCATTATCGTGAATACTGCAGTTCCTGTCTCATCTTTTACAGCTAAATTTAATCTGTACCTGTGTATATAACTGATGTGTTAGTAAGTATCGATGTATATAACTGAGCACCTAAGAGTATAAGCTATGGACCATTACCATCATCAAAAAACAAAAAAAAAAAGAATTGACTTGTGAATGGTGATTACTTATTTGTTAGCTTATATATGGTAAAGTGAAAATAAATAAGTTTGGAAACCACCGTTGATGGGTGAAAACTACTCCGCAGAATTTGGTAATTTGGGGTGTGGATGAGGAATGAATCTAAACCTTCAACAAATGCACTGCGCGGTGAGTGCTTGTAGATTCGAGAGATCAATCCAGTGCAAGTCCGGCCTAAACCAAGAAATGGCCGCTCCAGACTTGTTTTGGTCACAAAATGAAGGAGATGGGGTTGATCTTAGGGAGGAAGCGAAGAAGGTGTTGAGATTGTGAAGGTGTTGGCTTGCTTATGACTTGTAATAGAAAGATGAGCAAGCTTACGGTTGATGCAAGCAGGCTCGAGTGTTTGAATACGGTTTTGTATTAACACTTGGTTTTCGTCTCGTCTGAACTTGTGTTGTTCTGTCGTCCTCCTTTGAAATAGGGCGGAGAACCTATTTATACAAGTCATTGAGCCTCATTCACGTTTCTCGTGGGAAGTGGAGGTAGTGGAATGATGGAGTAGTGGAGTTGTGTGTTGGTGATACACGACCGGTCTTGCCCACTTCTCCTGTTCATCTCTAACCGTCCATGACTTCCGACACGTTCTTGTGATGGCGCGTTGCACGCCGCACGTTTGTAAACCGCCAGACCAATACCCCCAGTATGTATCCCCGAGTTTGTGACATGATTGATGTCTGGAATGTGTGGATAGTGGATCCACGAAAGATAGCATGTAATGTCTTGAATTGAATAATCGCGTTATTCGTAAAGTCGATACTTGTGAAGTATCGTGTGTATTTTATGAGTAATGCATTGTGGTGTGGTAAGGTGATGGGTAATGACGCCCATCGACTAATTGACTCCCGACCGTGGTTGTATAACCAAGCTGGTGAAGTTGGACGGATGGGATGAGCTTTGAGACACTCATCTGCACCGTTAATGAAATTAGGGTTTTTAAAGAGGTGTGCAAGCATCACTCTTGACTTGGTCGAAACCAAGCATGGGAAGGATTTTGAGAGGACCAGACCATACATGCGTGTTGACGACATGATGGTGTAGGTGCCTCGTATTCCGTTCCCTCATGAAAGCGCGATCCGGGCCACTCAATTTGACCGGCAAAGAGGAGTGGTCGAGATCGATTTTGCGATAAAAATTTGATACCGCAAGAAGCCGCGCGCCATGCTCTTTTCGGCGCGTTTTCCAAGACGACCTAACTTGGTCGGTCTTGGACGGTTGGTTTAACATGAAGGTGGTAGGCTAGTGTTCACACCTATACCTGATTATCCCATGAAAACGTGATCTAAGCCGTTCAAATCATCCGGTGAAGTTGAGCGGTCGAGATCAGTTTACAATTTGGGAAGTGTAACCACACATGTTTGGGCGGGCGTTTTGGATTAGCCGGGCATGATATGCCTTGGCCGATTGCATGAGGGGGTAGATGGGCCCCACGGTGGTCATGCTGGTATGACCGGACTGGCTCGATCCGACCAGGACCCTCCATTCGTGCCGGAGAAGATGGACGCGCGTGATGGCTTGAACCCTAATTTTGGCTTTCAAAGCCGTGCGACCATGCTCTTTCAGCGGACGAATGTGTTGTAACCAATCATGGTTGGGTTTGACCGATTGGTCAAGTGTGTAGGCGGTCACATGGTGATTGTGCCGACATGCTCCGGGCCCTTTGAGTATACATCTACACCCTCCATCTATACCTGCGAAGATGGATGGTTGAGACGTTTTGCGGACATGTAATATGCCGCAAACCCTAATTTAGGTTTTCCGTCCATAATGCTTGGTATGGACGGTTTCTTGGCAAGCAAAGGCCAATGGTCGACCATGCGGGGTCGGCCGTATGTATTCCATACCTGCTTGGGGGTGATGGAATTGATCCGGGGTCATCCAATCATACTTATGGAGTTGAATGATCGCGGTCGATCATATCCGAACCGATACGGTCGGTCGGATGCTCAATCGGGCTAGTATAACACACCGAGAGGGGCTCAATCGGGCTAGTATAACACACCGAGAGGGCTCGGGCTAGTATAACACACCGAGCATCACCACGGGTATTTCGTACATGGTTTCATTATAGTGCTTGGAGGTTCGTGTTACTCTATATATGAGTAACACTCAGTCGTCATGCCACACTGATAATGAGTACAGGAAATACAAGGCTGATATGAAATTCACTGAGAATGGGACTGTTGCTACAAGTTCCATTCTTGGTGAATCAAGTGAGGGAGTATCCAACACTTATAGATGGCTTTATCTTTTACAAGATGTCAGCGCATGATTTTCTCTGGTTTTTTACAAATATAACCTTAAACGAAAATCCACCATCAACATTAAGTCCCCTGCCTAGCACATAATGGTTACACTATTGTGTGGTAGGCATGAGATGGTGACAGTTAAAGATAAAACTTATGAGGCAAAGTTAGATGTTAAGGAGGGACGGGTCATCCCGTCCTTGAGTATGTCACGTTCAAAAGGCATATAGAGAGTGTTTCCCTAGTATGATGTCGGCCTTGCTCCGCTTCGATCGACCTTGCTATGCCTGCCCGGTCGAGGGGCTGTGCGCTGCTTCACTCGATCGTGGGGTTGTGCCTAATCGACGGACTGCTTGCACCGCTTCGTTCAGGCTCTGCGCCGCTTGTTCGAATGTGGGCTTGTTGTGTCTCGCTTGATTGAACGTGAGTCTCACCCACATACTTTGACGGACTTGAAACTTGTACCGGTCTTGAAACTTGTACCGGTCTTGAAATCAACACCAGACTAAAATTTGTTCCGGACTAAAATTTGTACTAGGACTAAAATTTGTACCCGGACTTGAATGGTGTTTGGACCGGCCATTGTGTGCTCCGATGTGAGTTGTGTCTTGCCGTGTGACTACATCTCTCCGTATTTTCATACAAGTTCTAACTCTTGTCTTTTATTTCATTGTGGAAGAAAAGAATCCTCGTTGAGATGTCTTACTGGAGATAATTTTGGTGCCAAGTCAGGAGGTGTTGAAAGCTTCAAAGATATGCCGAACATTGATGATGAGTTGTTCACCGTGCCTTTTCGACTATAGGAAAATATCTGTTCCACAAGATAACTCTTCTCCTATCGACTTTTAGGTTTTTCATGCTCCGCTGGGCCCTTATGAAGGATGGATGAGACGTATGTTGAGCAATGAGTACATCAAAGATAACTTGACCGGAGCGCAGATTATTGATGCATCTTGAGTGTTGAAACGTCTCGAGAGGATGTTAAAGTGGCTTACGGTGCGAACGTTGAGGTAGATCGGAGAGAGTGTTGAAGCGGGATTCGAAGTGAACAGGGGTCCCGGAGAGAGCATTGAGGCGGCTCTTGGATAGACCATTGAAGCGAGCTTCCATTGGGAGGAAGCGTTGAAGCGGAGCGGCTCTTCGCCTCGATTTACCTTGCGAATTCCATGATTCTTGGTGACCATCTTTCTCGTGTTGAAGAAGTCTTTGACTGAAGGTGAAGGAACTCCATGCTGAGCCTCAGTCCCCAAGCGTGGTTTACATGGTTTGTTCGTAGTGGTCGTTGTCGAGCCAGATATAGAATATCTTGGACATTGCTTCATCATTGTGGGAGTCGTGCATGTGGTACTGGAGTTGGAGTCGGCGGACGCGCAGGATGTTGTATCTCGGTAGTTTTCCTCTTGGTGCTTCAGGTAACTGCTTGCAGAAGGCTGAAGGTTGTATCGCCTGTTGGTGAGATATATGCCCCTACGAACATTATGAGGCTCTTCATTATCGGCAGGCCTAGTTCTTTCTATCAGGGCATATGTTGTTGTAGATGAGCGTCCAACAGCTCCAGAGGATGACCAAAAGCGCAGATTCTCCAATATAGCATGATAGACAGGTACCACTGTCTGATAAGGTGACTCGCCCGGATCTTGCTCGATATGACGCGTGGACATCATTATCTCCTTGAGGCTGTTCCCTTGAGGTATCGATTCCAGTGGAAGATTGCCAGAGCGTTTGATACGTTGCACCGGCATTCTTTAAACTAAATGGCAGTATAGTATAAATAAAAATTTCCGAGAGGAGTTCGAAAAGCCATCTTACTTGCATCATGCTCGTACATCCTTATCTGGTTGTAGCCGCTACATCCATCCATGGAGAAGAACATGCCGTTTCCGTTGGTTGCATCTACTAACATGTCGATGTTAGGTTGAGGAGGATCGTTTTGGAACAAAGATCTGTTCAAACCTCTGAAGTCTATGCAGCACGTGATCTATCCATTTTCCTAACTGCAACTCCAAGCGAATATGTCCTGGTATTCTTTGAGAAGTTCCCCGAGCTTCGTGCGTTTATCCGTACACAAGGTTGAGCTGATGGAGATAGGCCTAGGGGATTCCTCAACGATTTCCATCTCATCAGTTGTGGAGTTGGTGCCCAGCGGTTGTGGAGCATCTAGCACTTGCTCTTGTGGTTCGTTGCTATTGTAGTATTCCATTAGGTGGAGAGACTGGTACGTCTCCCCGCTAATGATGTCGGTATACGTTTTTCCCTTTCTGGTCACGACTTGCCATAAAAGTTTGTTCCCTCTTCGTGTGAACGTGGGTTGTGGCTTCACAGGATGGAGAAGAATGCGCCGTCAGCAAAGATGCATCGTGGGTACTAGCCCTCAATGATGCGAGCCGGTCTTCTTCTTGAATTGACGCCCACGTGGGGAGTGGGATGCAACGCACTTTTTTGATTCTTTCCGCGGAACCTCTCCCGTATGTGCTGGTTTGGTTTTCCTCGAAGTCCGTCATTGTGGTAGGCTTCCGTACGACCTTGCCTGGGACCTTGGATGTCTTGAGAGTCTTGAGAGTAATCACATTCGAAGACGCTCCTGTGTCGATAAGGGACGCCTTGAAATCTGAACCTTTGATGCGTGCGGTGACACGTAGGGCACTGTTGTGAACTTTCTCTGGTTGATTGCAACAAAATATCTCCGTGCGCTGATTCTTCAGGAGGTGTGAAAGTTCGCATAAACTTTCAACTAGGGAAAATGTTTCCCGGTCCACCGGTCTCTGGTTCATAGTGAAACTACTGACTTGAGGAGGATCATTGTGAGGATCAGTCCCCAGTATAGGAGTCTCCAGGACAGGACCGCTCATATCTGATGTTGCTTCTTTGATCAGGTCCATGCAGGTCCGCCGCCGCTGAAGTACCTTTTCCGGTGCGTTGAATGCATTCCTCGTTGGCTCCAGGGGATGTTGCGGGTCTTGTGGAAATTAATCAGTTAATGTCTTAAGAAAAGTGAGTACCTCTTTCTGAGTTGCGGCCATATCCGTTTGAGTCTTGGAAAGAACTTCTTGTTTCTCCACCAGGTGTCCGCAATGGTGGTGGACGGTGGTCCTCCTCTTGTGCCTCCGGCTCCTCGTCCTGATGAGGAGTGAAAGTTGTCGCTCTGGTGACTACTGGAGGCGTTACACTTGAGGAGATGTCGGGATTTGCGGCTGCTCTGGCTCGGGTGATGGGAGGCGTTACACCTACTGGAATACCTCCTGCTCCGCTAGCACTCTCGGGTCCATTACTTCTTGATCGGTTGGTGGACGCCATATAGGAGGTAGTTCCACCTCTCTGTTTCGTATCCACGTCTCCAAAGAACTCCAAAATCTTTCCATAGGGAACGAAAAGCATAAGTACTTCGAGTCTAGCTTTTCCTGCATTAGTGTGCCTCGTGATGTCTCTGCATGAATTTGATGTGGAGCACGTTCCGAGATGAAGTTGGAAGATTTGCGAGTGCCATCATATTCACCGGATCGCTTGTCTGGGTAAAGGGATGTAGAAGGTGTCGTGATATCACTGCTGAGTGATCGAATTGAACGCTCCCATCCTCTGTATTCACGTATTTCCTGATCGATCTCTCCTTCCTCGAGCATTTCTTCACTTGGTTGGAAGGTCGATGCAGATTGGACAGTTTTTTGGGCTTCAGCAAGAGTTTTGAGATATAAGTCCTCTAACAGGGCTCCATAGGCTGCAGGTTCCCTTTCTTTATCTGGCAGACGTTGTAGTACTCCGGAAAAGTCCTTTCCTCTGTGGAGTTGCCTCGGGTCTTCATTGCTGACTGGAACATGTTGTTCATCTTTCCCGAGTCTCCTGCGGCTACGCGCTCTTTTTGCCTCTCCACCGGTAAAGGTGTGATTCCTGGATAAGGATTCGCCGTTTCTTGCACTGTCTGAGTTGATGCCCGTCGACCCTTCTTGTAATTGTGCTGCCATATCATTCAAAAGGCGAAATGTCTCGCTCTGCCTTCTGGTGATACCACAATTTGCCAAGACATCCTCCAAAGATTCTAGCTATACTTCCCATGATATCTCGAACCACCTGTGGTCTCCGGGTGAGGATACATCGCGAGATGAAAACCGAAAAATTGAGGATTCAATTTTTGCAACCGATAGATCAACCTCCCTTTGTGGTCGCCAATTGTTGATGGGTGAAAACTACTCCCGCAGAATTTGGTAATTTGGGGTGTGGATGAGGAATGAATCTAAACCTTCAACAAATGCATCGCGCGGTGAGTGCTTGTAGATTCGAGAGATCAATTGTGCAAGTCCGCCTAAACCAAGAAATGGCCGTTCCAGGACTTGTTTCGGTCACAAAATGAAGGAGATGGGGTTGATCTTAGGGAGGGAAGCGAAGAAGGTGTTGAGAATGTGAAGGTGTTGGCTTGCTTATGACTTGTAACAGAAAGATGAGCAAGCTTACGGTTGATGCAAGCAGGCTCTGAGTGTTTGAATACGGTTTTTGTATTAACACTTGGTTTCTGTCTCGTCTGAACTTGTGTTGTTCTCTGCTCCTTTGAAATAGGGCGGAGAACCTATTTATACAAGTCATTGAGCCTCATTCACGTTTCTCGTGGGAAGTGGAGGTAGTGGAATGATGGAGTAGTGGAGTTGTGTGTCGGTGATACACGACCAGTCTTGCCCGCTTCTCCTGTTCATCTCTAACCGTCCATGACTTCCTGACACGTTCTTGTGATGGCGCGTTGCACGCTGCACGCTGTAAACCGCCAGACCAATACCCCAGTATGTATCCCCCAGTTTGTGACATGATTGATGTCTGGAATGTGTGGATAGTGGATCCACGAAAGATAGCATGTAATCTTTGAATTGAATAATTGCGTTATTCAGAAAGTCGATACTTGTGAAGTATCGTGTGTATTTTATGCAGGTACTGCATTGTGGTGTGGTAAGGTGATGGGTAATGACGCCTTACTGACCAATTGACTCCTGACCGGGGGTTGTATAACCAAGTCTGGTGAAGTTGGACGGATGGGATGAGCTTTGAGACACTCATCCGCAACCGTTAATGAAATTATGGTTTTTAAAGAGGTGTGCAAGCATCACTCTTTGGCTTGGTCGAAACCAAGCATGGGAAGGATTTTGGAGAGGACCGACCATACATGCGTGTTGACGGCATGATGGTGTAGGTGCCCGTATTCCGTTCCCTCATGAAAGCGCGATCTCGGGCCACTCAATTTGACCAAGCAAAGAGGGGTGGTCGAGATCGATTTTGCGATAGAAATTTGATACCGCAAGAAGCCGCGCGCCATGCTCTTTTCCGGCTGCGTTTTCCAAGACGACCTAACTTGGTCGGTCTTGGCCGGTTGGTTTGACGTGAAGGTGGTAGGCTAGTGTTCACACCTATACCGATTATCCCATGAAAACGTGATCTAAGCCGTTCAAATCATCCGGTGAAGTTGAGCGGTCGAGATCGGTTGCAATTTGGGAAGTGTAACCACACATGTTTGGGCGGGCGTTTTGGATTAGCCGGGGCATGATATGCCTTGGCCGATTGCATGAGGGGGTAGATGGGCCCACGGTGGTCATCTTTGGTATGACCGGACTGCTCGATCTGGACCAGGACCCTCCATTCGTGTCTAGGAGAAGATGGACGCGCGTGATGGCTTGAACCCTAATTTTGGCTTTCAAAGCCGTGCGACCATGCTCTTTCAAAGTGACGAATGTGTTGTAACCAATCATGGTTGGTTTTGACCGATTGGTCAAGTGTGTAGGCGGTCACATGGTGATTGTGTCGACATGCTCCGGCCCTTTGATTCTACATCTACACCCTCCATCTATACCCGCGAAGATGGATGGTTGAGACCGTTTTGCGGCACATGTAATATGCCGCAAACCCTAATTTAGGGTTTTCCGTCCATAATGCTTGGTATGGACGGTTTCTTGCACAAGCAAAGGCCAATGGTCGACCATGCGGGTCGGCCGTATGTATTCCATACCGCTTGGGGGTGATGGAATTGATCCGGGGTCATCCAATCATGCTTATGGAGTTGAATGACTGCGGTCGATCATATCCGAACCGATACGGTCGTCTCGGATGCTCAATCGGGCTAGTATAACACACCGAGAGGGGCTCAATCGGGCTAGTATAACACACCGAGAGGGCTCGGGCTAGTATAACACACCGAGCATCGCCGTACGGGGTATTTCGTACATGGTTTCATTATAGTGCTTGGAGGTTCGTGTTACTCTATATGAGTAACACTCGGTCGTCATGCCACACCGATAATGAGTACAGAAATACAAGGTGATATGAAATTCACGTAATGGGACTGTTGCTACAAGTTCCATTCTTGGTGAATCAAGTGAGGGAGTATCCAACACTTATAGATGGCTTTATCTTTTACAAGATGTCAGCGCATGATTTTCTCTGGTTTTACAAATATAACCTTAAACGAAAATCCACCATCAACAACCACATACCATAGAATCTAAGTAATGATGGGGAGCCAAAGTCTCGTTCTTACCATGGTATGTCTTTTTCAAAATCTCCTTTGCATTTTTCACACCAAGGTTTTCTGTCGTCATAATCTACCTTCTCCTTGCATATGCTGCATGCCATGTAGTACCATTCTTGGTTGCATAAGCCCAGTACACTTTCCTCGCAGGTGAATGTGTTACCCTGATATTATTTGAAGCAGTACATATATTATGCTTTATTTATTAATATTCGGGATAAAAATATAACCAAAAACACGCATACCATAGTTTCAGTGTATTTTATCATGTCAGTTGCTTCCCGAATAGTCTTCTTATGTTCATTGGCATCATCCAGCTGTGGATTGTTGGTCATTGTCACTCCCTTGTCTCCGGATCTAAGCTTTGTGTAAAATTTTGTCGTTGTTTTAGTGGTTAAAAGAAGACATATAATACTTTTAATTCTTATTGACACTTACTTTGTCCCCAATTCATCGTCTTCCGGCACTTTTAGATTTATTAATACCTTAGAGGCACTGGTAGTAGACAATGCAAGTGTACCTGTTGCAAGGTATTAAATAAAATAAAAATTTGACAAATTTGAAATAGATGTGTTGTTTTTTTTTCAAACGGATTACAAACCTTGAAATTCGCTTACAAACGTTCCAGTAATGATAACAGATTATTGGAGTATTTGTGTGTTCTCAGACATCATAATCATCTACAGATTCGGAACATTCACCCCACAGGATGACTTTCATATCAGCCCCTCTGTTTCAAGAACAGAAATTAGTCATATACTTGAAATTAGTTACATTCGATAATTGTTAGTTTATGGTTGCATACTGTTAGTTTATTTGTGTTCCATGTATGATGTGTTAACTTGCAGTTATTAGGAAGTTAAAAAACCCCTTATTTAATTTGGTAATAATTTTTGTGTGACCTTTCAAGTAAGGGTTACCTACCTTGAATCTTGGATGATTATATCTCTTCTCTGAGCCTCTTCGGTTTCACTGAAATTAATCTTAGTAATACCTGAAACAGATTTCAGTATTCCAATGGCATCTGCAAGTAGCAATTATGAGTATCTTATATTAGCTGTATGTAAATCACAAACGGTGTTCGGATCTTACTTAGATAGAACGTTTTGTCGTTCAGTTTTTTAGATATACTTTTGAAATCCACAAAATCATATTTGGGTTCAGGAAATCCCGGTTCGATGTCTAGTTGCTTTACTCTGGTGAACTTGTTAAACCACAGAACATGCTTATAGTTAACAATTCGGAAGCTTCCTTTTGCTTCAGAGAGATTAAACCTTTCGATTGTATATAAATTTCCCTCCACCACGGTGGGTTTTGAATTCCCTCTATTAGTTCCTTTGACACCTTTGCATGCATCGGGTTTTCTCGTGATTCGCAATAAACATAGCATTTGAATACGGTATATATATAATTCAAAAGATAAGTACAGAGGCCATCGTTTTTGTTACCTTTTCATCCATTAAGTGCATATCCAGTCCGTAAACTTCTTTGGTCTTGCGGTTATCTGATTTCCAGATCTTTAAAACCTTTGCCTTGACAACCTTCTGATGAACTTGAGAAGGATGTAGGTCATTAAACATAGTATAATCCATTATTCCTGCTGTTCTTCCTGTAGATGATATTGCAGGCAAAAAAACGTAATTAATAAGTATCGCTGAATTATACATGCATTATTTATATGTAGAATAAGATTAGTCTAGCAGCAGTGTCATACCTTCGCTATTCCTTTGTGTATTTTCTCCAGACATGGTTACCTGTTTCAGCGTCGTTATGCGTGCTATATATATATTTTTCAAATAATCCTTTTAAGGAAATCAGTGTTTCTATAGATA
This sequence comes from Papaver armeniacum, assembly GCA_023531295.1. Lineage (NCBI taxonomy): Eukaryota > Viridiplantae > Streptophyta > Magnoliopsida > Ranunculales > Papaveraceae > Papaver > Papaver armeniacum. The sequence continues at coordinate 33,618 of JAJJWW010006485.1, forward strand.
TAAAAGTCTATTAACTTGAAAAAAAAAGCAATAAGTATCCCGAAATAACTCGATGGTTAGTTTTGTATTTTTAAGAACATAAACAATATGTAGTTCAAGCCAGATTTTTCACTTGTTTTTATTACCTTGTAAGGTAGTTCATGTTAGCGAACTTGGTTTAATTATTGAAACATGTTGTTTGGGATATTCATTGACTGATTTGAGTTACGTTTGATATCCAAGGAATCAAGTAATGAACGAATTTGAACTATGGATATCCATTAATGTGTTAAAAAATTTGAAGTATAAAACACTTTGGTAAAGCAATGAGTATAGTATGAAGGAAGCAGACTTTTGATATCCATTATAACATTCTTCATTCATTATAAAACTGGGTCTTAGCCTGGCTGTGAGTATGCGAAAATTAACAAAACATTATAAAATTATCCACTCTGGCTGTGATCAATTATATCCATTATACCATTAGGTTTTAATCAGTAATCAAATTGAACACTGATACACTCTTTAACCTCTTTGGTATATTGTTGATAATGTTCAACACACTTCTTTTGTTACCTTTTTGCCAGTGTTGACTCTTTTACTGAGTTGGTTTCATTTGTGTATCTTTTGTTCTCAATTTTAATTCCATCCTTTCTCTCACAGTTGAATGATGCTCTTAGAATTTTAGTTTAGATCAGGAAAACTAATTATCAATCAAATATTCCATTTTGTTATCATCTTTTTCGTTGTTTCACCAGGATTTCTACTTTCTGTGTTAATTGTAGGGGACTTTAATGAAAAGCAAAACAAATATGAAAAATAAAGTGTATTGATGAATCTAAAATAACTTGTGAATAATAACAAATATTTAAATTGTGAATAATAACCAAAAGAAATAAATTTAATGACTTTTGAACTGCATTGGAAAACCTATTTGCCAATTCTTTTTTTGTTCATTAATTATAAGAAAATATGTTTCTAAGCTAACTAAATATATATAGTAACCATTGTAAGGAATCTCCACAGATATGTCAAAACTTGAAGTGTTCTGACAAAATTCCACTTCACGGATTTGCTCCCTTATTGGAGACATAGCAGCAGTGGTGCTTGCTTCTCTGGAAGGAAGTCAGTGTTCATGGAGGTAATATTCATACCAAAAAAATAATGTTCCCTGGCTCATCATCAAAGTGTTAACCATTCTTGTAAATCTATTTCATTCCACTACTTCTTTTCTTGATCTACCAGTCGATCTATAAGTGGTGAATTCTAATAAATTGAAATATAAGCTTATATGTTTCTATGTAATTATTCGGTGAGCATCATTGTTATGAATAATATGGAATTCCAAATAAAAGACTATGAATTAAAATTTTAAATTTGAATATGAAAACAAATTTGGATATCAAATTTCGAAGTCCAGTGAATATGTTTTAAACATCCTTGGCTTCAGTTTTCTTGGTGTAGCTGATCCTGTTATTGTTCATAATGATTACCATCTTCATGGGTTCTTTGCTCGTTCCTTTTGAGACCATCTGGAAAAAACGTCCTGGATAAATCTTGTCATTGTCAACGTATATTCCCATGTTGTTTAGAATCTGTGTTTTGCAATCTTCTGGTAAACATGCATAAGAAACTTTCACTGGAAACTGTCTTCTTTTAAGTGCAAATCCAGATGGACTTTCACTGGCAAATATACTACTTTCTTTGATTAAGAAAACCACTTTTCCAGCCATGTTGCCTGTTAGCACTTCGGCCTCAATTGAGGTTGACAAATCCTTAATCAAAAGTCTGGTACCTTTGATAAGTTTTTCGCTCTCTACGTCTGCTAACAACATGATTGGCATACCAATTTTTAACCGTATTATATGGGAAGGGAATCCTGGGTATTCCAACTTATTTAGAACCTGCTGACGATGGTAATGCTTAACTCGATCATATCTTTCTTCATTGTTCTCATTTGAATCACTACTTAAATACGTATGTTCTTCTCCGGTAAATGTGCCATCAAAAGATAATTGAGCTTTTCCACATTTTCTATTGTATTTGTAACAATAATTGTCTCTTAGATATTCTTGGTCGTTATAGTGATCTTTGGGCTTGGGTATGTTGCTTGGATAATCGTATTTAGGAATTCCTCTTCGGTCCTTAACTGAACTTGAGCTTGCTCTCTATATCAGCCGTGACATTGTCTAAATTATTATTAACATATGTTAATAGTTGCAATACGGTTTTGCTCTCACGGTTGTGCAATAACAAAAACAAGTATAGTATATATATTATATAATGAATATATAGGTCAATAACAAATATAATGATATAGGTCAATCTTAGCTATTCCACAAATAACAATGGTAAGTTCCACTATTCCTATTAGTTATGCGCATGATCATGAAGAATTTCAATCAAACTTTTAAAAATAATGGTAAAAGTTATGTACTTTGTTTTTTTTTTCTTGTATTGTGATGTATTTGTATTAGGGTTTGCGTTGACTGTAATGTTTTTCTTGTGTTTATTTGTTGCATTGTTGTTTTATATAGACGTATAGTTTTTATATATATGCATTATTTACATGTAGAATAAGATTAGTCTAGCATCGGTGTCTTACCTTGGTTATTATTAATGTATTTTGTCCAGACATGGTCACTGTCACGGCGTTCGTTAGAAATTTTAGAAAGAGTAAAAAGCATCTGTGTACTATATATATTTTTCAAATAATCTGTTAAGGAAATCAGAAGGTAACGAAGAGAAACATACCTAGGGAATTCTTCTATGATCTCATCCCAAAAGTGTCTTTGATAGATGTTATATGTAAGCGACCGTGTGTCCTATATATATATATATAGTTTTCAAATATACTTATAGGAAATCGGTTTACCAATAAAATTAAAATTCCATTGATTATCCAAGTAAAGAAATCGGTGTCAGTAATAACTCAATTTGTATTAGCTTTCCTATATTAACTCACAGATTTCCATAGTTCCAAATAAAGAGATCGAGTGTTATTTCCATATTTCGTCGAGAGCATGCGAGAGTTTAAACATGGTAGTGTTGTTGTAGATGTGACACGGGATTGATGAAATAATTGAGAGGAGACAATGCAGTCTGAACTTTTGTTTGTTGGTCATTCAATGTACCTTATCTTTTCCATATGGCTCTATCTCTAGAGTCAACTGCTAGAATAGTTGTTCTTTAATGGAAATCTAATGCTAATAGTCTAGTACTACTTAGAGTCAACTGCTATTGCATGTATCCCAATTTAATAGACCAAACGGTTGAAACGTAAGGCAATAACAATGGCACGCAAATTTAAAACTTCAAAGTTTGCATTTATGTTTCTTTTATTTTATTAACTCCCACCCAACGAAAAAAGAAACCTCTATTTAAGAGTGTTCTCTACATGTGTTTCATCATCGATAAAGTACCATGTTCATTTCAGTTTTGTCAATGTACTACATCCCTTTAAAACAATTTTTGTTATTCACTCTGTTCAAACGATAACGGGTTCGTCTTGTGTACTTTCATCAATTTCATTTTTCTTTGTTGTTTAAATGCTGGGATGTCCACTCATTCGTAGCACCTTGTTTATTTTAAGATGGAAATCCCAGACGAAACAACAAAGAAAAATGAATTTTGATCCTTGGGTTTTTGTTTTAGTCATTATATGAAATATATTCAGTTAGAGATTATCTGGATTTTTCAATACAGATGTGTTTTGAGTGGAGAATTAATGCTATGATATTCACAATAGCAGAAGAAATCGTAGATTGTACCGCATTATGTACATGTTGAGTAAAGAAATTCATAGTCGTGGTAAGATTTAAACAATTAATTATCTTTCAAAATGGTAGATTAAAGTAATATCATATTAATATCAGTTTATGTTTAGATATTGTTTGGGTTTGTTATCAGTTTAGGTGATAATGATTAAGATCATATTAATGTATTGCATACATTATTTTTCACTTGTATTACATCAGGATAAAGAGCATTGCGTCTTTCGTATGTTTTCTTATTTGTCTTGATAAGCGAGTCTATGGTCGATATGGAGAATAGGGTAATGAGAGGAAGAAGAATAGGGTTTGTCTTTGTCAATCTAGTTGAGTGTTGCATTTTTGTTTGAATGTAGTTATAAGCGTAATGTTAAGCAAGGTGACACATCGTAAAGGTTTAAGTTAATAAGTAACTTTCGATATAAACTAATGGTAATTGACATGAAGTTGAAATCTAAACATTGGAATCCACCGATTATAAAAGAAACTATTTCCAACAGATTTAATGCTCTAGGATTGTATGGCCTATGTGGCCAATGGCAGAATCCCGTTATCAATAACTTCTATCGGAAATTGTGTCCGTTGTATTGCGAAAGACTCGCAATGTTTCTGGAATACTTTCCTTTACGATGCCAACGACGACCAATATTCTCACCTTCTATTCTGCGCTTTGATATAATTTTTTCTCAATTTTACTATTGAAAGCAAAGTGCCTGTTCTCAGAAGTACTGGTTCTTCCACCTCTCTAATTACCATTATCGTCGATCCAATATTCAGTGTCATGACGCGCTCTGGTATACCATCAATTTTTTCCTGATCGAGCAACTCGAGCATGTCCTCTGGAAATCGACTTATGGGGATTACATAAGGTAGCTTTACCTTAATTATATCTTCACCGTAAAACTTGTGCTTCTTGGATTTAATGTCTGCATCCTTTGTAGTGTCTGTTTCCTTATCGCTTATAGCTGGTACCTACATCATTGTGTAGAAATAATCATTAGTGTGTAATAAAGGATGTATAAGTATTAATGAATAAATATTTAAATTATATGAAATTACGCTAGTACCTGAATGCACCCAAATTTTTGGTCTGATTTTCCTTTCATCCTAAAAGGATATTCATATGTATTATGTTTGTATCTGACAATCCATAAACTCTCTTCGGTTGTTTTTCTGAATTTCCATTGTGTTGTCCTTTCTTGGTCCCAGATTTTGTCTATGTTTGCCCTGTAACTCAGGCCTACTTCTTTCTTGAATCGTTCTAGACTTTGTGCTTGTCTTGTATTGAATTTCTTAATCTTTTTGTGAATCCATTTTCTGTGTGCTTGTCTATTATTTTCTGGTCCCTTGAATGGAAATACTTGCATGCTCATATATTCCAGCAGTTCCGATTCTCGCAGTGCGCCATCTAGGAAGTCCATCATCTCCCAGTTGATTCTGCGCATTATTTCTTTTTGCAAAGACTTTTGTTTGAAACAGAAAATTTTAATTTTTTCTGGTGTTGTAGAGTTGTATCTTTAGCTGTTTTTCATCACACCCATCTTCAGCGTTTTTGAATGGGTCTATTTCGGTGAAAAATTCCATGTATGTGTACTGTTGCGATCAAAACATACACAATTGTTTTTCTGTCTCAGCAATGTATGAAATCAAATTAAATCAAATGGTTAAGATGTTGGTACCTTTTTGCTTGTTCAAAATCCTGTTGTTTGTGCAAAGTAAATATACGTTTTTCAGTTTTTTCTATGACTGTCGAGTAGTCTTATACAGGAGGTAGGCTTATATAAGAGCTAGTAAACTTAAATTAAGAATCCTAGTTGTATTTGTATTGTGGAATTTTATATGTTTTAGGAATCACGGTTTTGTTTCTTTATATAGATTTCGAGTACTTGGTTTTGCAAGAAAAAAGCGTCGTTAAGAAACCTATTTATGGTATTTATTACTTTATGGAAATTGTATTGTTTCGGGATATTTATCGCCGCACCGATAGGACATCACCACACAACAACTCCATAAACATGTGCGATTATATAGTACATTTCATGTGCGATTTTAATTATCAACGCTAGATCGGTCCATTCAATTCCAACTCAATGGCAGCCCTAATCCATGTATTATACGAGATGCTAGCGTTCCTTTGAAAACCAAGCCGTCACATTTGAAGCTCACACGGCTTCGAAAGAGCTTCTTTTTGTTCTGTTTCGTATCATAATTTTTTGACATTTCTCTCGCCCATTCCGATCTTAGTTGTGTATCGCATGTCATGATATCTCGGTCATTCTCAATTTCTTGTCGGAACTGATGGCGTATATACCTAATTGAAGCTGGATTTTGAATTGAATTGTTGCGCATTGGTACTAAAATTCTGATCCTCTACAAAAGATACTACACGAACACAATGTGAGAAAAGGTACTAAAATTCGATCCTCTATGAAAGATACTACACGAACACAATGTGAGAAAAGAAATAGATAATCAATTTCATATGCACGGATTGATAGTAAAGGCAAGGACTTTGGGGATAACTAAACTTGTTCTCGAAGTTGTATTCTGAATTGAATAATATATCTAAGTGAACCTGGTTTTTGAATTAAATTGTTGTATTTGTTGTGAGAATGATAACTTCACCTTCCTTTTGTTCTCCGGTGCTTACATTTTATTATTCTTTTGTATACAAGTGAAATTTGAAGTTGTCATACAATTTTAAGGTTTGGTTGGTTGGTGCGGTGGAGACATATTGCTGCTGTCTTCATGTCACATCGCAAATAATTGTTTCAACAACCCGTCGAGTGACAATGGACCTCCTATTACTATACATTTGTTCGTAATTGATTGTATCTGCTTTGTTTGGGAAAAGATGATGGCTTTTGCTGTTGTCGTATCTCTGATAGTTATAAAAGAGAGGAGCAGAATTTACGGCGTGAAGGATGGAAGCTCTGATAGCAACCTATGGGGATGATTCTTCTTTTTGGTGCAGTAAGGAGTCCATGGGTTGAATAATTCAGGTCGAGGGGCATCAGTTGCGGTTAAGGGGCATCAGTTATGTGTGTTGCTTACGCTCTCGTATAAAAAACATGATATGACACTGCAAGATAATCAAATATGTATAGCAAACTAAGCTAGCTATTTCTATATAATGTATTAATTCATAAGCATTTGGTCTATTATTTGCTATTAAAAATTATTTTAATTATAAATAAAATACTTGTGAAATTGGTTCATAGACATCCTAAAGAATAATATTGTAAATCGATAATGGTGTAGTAACCAAATCATCTAGATAATCACTATGTGATAGTTGCATAATTCTCTAATATATGATGCATCCTTCTTGTCTCGGGTTTAAATCGCATGTTGATATTTCTTTTGCATGTCATTCTTCCTTTTCGATTATGATCGCATGGCTTTTCCTTGACGTCGTGGTTGTAGTGTATTCTTAGTCTTCTAGTACAATGTAAAACGTAAAGTTTAAGGAACACTAAATTTGCCGAAATTTGGTTCAAATATGATTATTTAAAAAAAAAAAAGAATTATTACCTCTTTAATCGATAACCTTTTCATGGATTTGAAAAGTGGACGCAATGCTTCTTGATGTTCCTTAATCTTTTTATTTGCTTTCATTGTAGCTCGTGATTGTTGATGTTGGATCTCTTGTTTAGTGTATGGCTTTTCATAATCCAGCATTATTTTTAGTTCATACTTTTGTTCCAATTCATCATTGATATTATATATACGCTGCACAAATACACTTCTATAGCAGGACATGCCTCCTCCAACTATTCGAATTTCAAATATATATTTGCGCCACAAAGTCATCATTATGTCAATTATGTCTTCTGCTATATTTTCCTGCAATAACTTTCGTTAGTTAGCGCATTTTGTCGGGGTTTTTAGAAAATTGTATTTGGTATTAATGTGTATATATACCTTTCGCATCATGTGACTGGTTATCATCTGCTTTGAGAGCCTATCAATGTCATCGAACAGAATGTCAGCAACTGATCCTACAATAGTAAATGTCCCAGTTCCTGATTTATCTTGCAGTTCTAATTCTAGCTTCAACCTGTGTACGTATTTCAAGTATTAGTTTTACAATATGGATGTAATGTTTCTTGCTTTACAATACATGCGATAATATTTTTACCTTGGTACAGTGATATTACGTGCAATCGCATGTGTTATACCATTCTTCATTACTTGATTTTTCTTTTGTCTTTAAACTGCCAATAGAAACATGTTAAGTAATACCACGTAGAGCTCCGGTACAATGCCAACTATTTGTGCTTTCTTTGGTAAAGGTCATTCCTGTCATATACATTAATTACGTTAGCAATTGCCAACACTTGTGAATTGATTATATATTATTTTGTATTGTTAAGTGATTGATCTTACCAGATTTTCTTCATTGTGAATTAAGCTACATCCTTCTTGCGTGAGTCATCCTGTTATGAAAAATCATCTCATCGATTGGTTTTTGCTGATTTCCTTGCAATCAATAAGCAATCTTTGGAAAGTACGTTCCATATCTGTTCATTGAATCTTGTTTGTCATTAAACTAAACATTATCATACAACGTAAATCTAACCATCCAATTTATAATAATAGAACAGACCAAATTAAAGAATCACCTTTTTTCGCATTTTGCTCAACTTCATTGTATTGGTAAGTCTACATATATTTTTGTTGCCATTGTTGAAGATAGACAATAAGTTCTTCTGCAGTTTTTATTAATTGTTGGTGATATATACATATATGATATTTATCAAAAATACGTTTTTTAAGTGAAATACGTAAGGAATTACCATTAAATTTTTCGACGATAGTTGATGTGATTATAAGAACGATATATTTGTCCGTATCCTGTAAGAATTGGTCCCTTATTTGTCTAAAGACATTTCCCCATAGTGTAACTCTTGTCACCATTATCCAATTGTACTTATTAAGATCTCCCTTTTAATCGCCGAGTACTTAGTTTCGCGATCCGAACTCGTTTTTGATATACCGACCAGTACTCCCATCACATCTAAATAAGAATATTGCAATTGAATTAATTAGTTGTATATTATATAAGAAATATATATATATATCTTTTATCTTTAGCGAATTACCTGTAAAGCAGTTTAGTTTTTTGTTTTTCATGTTAATCTCCTTCAAATCAGTAAGAACGAACTTATTCATGGGGTATAATTTCTTTGTTCATAGTAACAGCGGCTACATGTGTCTTTGCTAGTGAAGCACATGGACAGATTTCCTTGAATGGGTCTCGGTTTTCTCAACATCTCGATATTATGAAATTTGTAATCGCCACGACATTACGTTCCTTTAGCTCCTTGATATAGTATTTGTAATGATCGCTTGTCACGACAAACATGAATTTGTTGTTCCTGTTCATCAATCAAAATTAGTTGTTGTTTTAAAATTTAAAAATAACATTAATATAATGAAGTGTCTTACGTATTTGTCTAGTAGAATCATGTGGAAGTTGTATAACTCAAAGTCAGCTTCTGTTTCTTTGGTATCCCATGTTCTTAGAATTCTGAAAGTTTGCACATCGGTGGCTTCTCTTATTCTGTCATACTCCATTGTTCTATTGTTTGTTATTGATTTTTTTCTCGATTAACTTATGCTTCTCTTTGTCATGGTGATGGTCTCTTATATAGACATCCCGATATCTATAATAAGTAAATAAATTCTAGAAGTTTCGATCTGGGAAATCGATTTCTATTACAACTCCATTACCTTTTTATTACAATTCTAAGAGAAAGATTGTCTTAAAATAAATTCTAGAAGTTTGTGGTCCTGCTATATATATATTTTTCAAATAATCCTTTTAAGGAAATCGGTGTTTCTATAGATATAAAAGTCTATTAACTTTCCGAAAAAGCAATAAGTATCCACGAAATAACTCCATGGTTAGTTTTGTATTTCAAGCAGAACATAAACAATATGTAGTTCAAGCAGATTTTTCACTTGTTTTTATTACCTTGTAAGGTAGTTCATGTTAGCGAACTTGGTTTAATTATTGAAACATGTTGTTTGGGATATTCATTGGTGATTTGAGTTACGGTTTGATATCCAAGGAATCAAGTAATGAACGAATTTGAACTATTGATATCCATTATTGTGTTAAAAAATTTGAAGTATAAAACACTTTGGTAAAGCAATGAGTATAGTATGAAGTAAGCGAGACTTTTGACCGGAATTATATCTATAAATTTAAATTTTCTTTATAAAATAATTGAAATTAATATCATATAACAGGTTTGCCATGCACTATACGATCTCGGTCCTCATTTGGATTAGTAAAACGTACACAACTCTGCCGTACCATGCTAAGATTTGTTGAATATTGCAGTCTTAACCATATATGGAAACACCGCGTGGTATGAATTTAATGTCGTTATAAACACCCATGACAACGAATTTTCTGTTTTGGATTCTTTGTTGCATTCTTTGATCAATTACATCAAAAATAAATGTTCTTCCGTCATTGAATCAAATAATGACAATGCTTCATCCACTTTGTTGGCTCTAATCATATCATAATGTTGTTCGATGTCATAATTCATGAAAGTTTGCGCCACTCTTCCTTCGATAACAAATATCGCAGACGGACTTGTCGTCCACCACTCTCAAATGCATCTTGTACCTACAATATACAACAAAGATACGATGATCTAGATTGCATTGGAGTATTGACAATAAGCACAAAGATTAATGCATACATACACTTTGGTAGCTCCATCGTAGATGTAGTGTCGCATCCAATGCAGTATGAATGATTGATTCCGAATTGCTTGGTGTCTCCTTTTTGCACGATTTTCTTGTGGCATCTTACGTAAGTCGGATAGTACCATTCTTTGCCTTGGACCAACCCAATTATCATGTTGCCCCCGCACATGAGTGTCTTTCCCGTCGTTTTTAAGTTCAATATTGTTAAACATATTAGAATTTGTACGGGATTAATGGAGTAAGAATCATGTTAATAGATAAAATCAAAACTACCTTGTTATTGATATTTTTAGCATATTGTTAGCATCCAATATAGATGCCATGTCTTGATGTGATTGATTGATTTGCGATTGATTTTATATTGATTTTACTCTTATATAGACGACTAAAGTTTGATTTTGGAATTACTTTGGGATTCCTTTCCGATATATTTCCTTTCTTTTGTTAGTTTGCTTTAATACCTAGGTTTAAAATCCTTTTGGTATTCGCATCTTCATTGGAATATATAAGTCCCTGAATCCCAAGCCCAGACGTTGGCGTTGCCTTATGTCCCAGCCCAACCTCTGCTCTTTTGGTATTCGTATTTTGTACTTGGCCGTTCACCTGTTAAGTAAATGCCCTCCCCCATCCATATATGTAATGAATGAGAGGTCGCAAGTAAATGCTCCCCCATATATCTCTTGGTCTTACTTTACTATATTACTACTCTAGTCATTTAATGTAATATCATCGCATGTTAAGAAAAATGAGAGGACCATTGGATTGTATATTTTGGTGCAGATCATGGTGGTGCTAGCAAATATTTAAATAAGAATTTTAAAGACGGAGAGTTGAACGGTGCAATGTGAACGGCGAGTTGCATTTGTATTAGTCGATTCCAAGAGACGGAGAGTGCAACACGCGAACTTCGTAATGGAATTGAGTTTAAATTCTTAAACCGTGACATGGCTGCTGATGGTAACTCTAGGAAGTTTGGAGACGACTATCGTGGCCTTAGAAAGAGTTATCTTAGGATTCTAATTTAACACTATTTGCATATTCCTCATAAAATCCTTTATTTTTGGGATTAATATGTATCTTCCGTTGTGAACATGTCTTACGGACCCTTAAAAATAATATTTCGGGGTTAAACTCAATTCGATTTTTAATTTAAAATCTTAAAAATAAATTTCCAAGTTGCTAATTATTTAAACATAAAAATGCATAACAACACTTAGGTATTTAATATTTTTTATGATGTTCATGAAAAAAATGCATGCATTATGCTTTCAGCTACTTTTCTGCCCATGTATCTAAAAAAACCAATCTTCATATGTTTCACTGCATCCTTTTGAAACTCCGTAAATTTTGATTTTGGTAAGCCAAGCTTTTTATAGGAATTCCACTTTGTTGATTTTTCGTTGCATATCGGTCCTGGATTATTGGTTGCTTCAACTGATGTAGTTTGTCGTGTTTCTTGAATATTTGAGGCCCTATACATGAATGATGTTAGTTAATAGTTTACGCATCATCTTTTATATGCCGGTGTGTTGAGCAAGATGTTTCATTGAAATTGTATATGCTAACCTCATGTGCATTTGTACGCTATGTTTCCCCTCCAAGTTATGGTATATTTTTGTAGCATTCGTGGATGACAGGGTCATCTTACGAGAAAATTGTGAACATTAATCGGTGAATTTGATCAAGTATGTATCAGATGAAACATTCATGTGTTTAAATCAAATAATACCTTGGTAATTCTTCACGTATGTGGAACAAACACCGAGTAAAATCGGGTTAAGTTTGTAGGTTGTGAAAACTGGGTTGTTTTCCACTTCCTTGCAAGCATTACCCCATAGGGCAATGTTTATAGTTGATCCTCTATTTTAATCATAAGACATCATAATTTTTTTTGTTAATGTTGGATATTTAAAAATTCCTTATTTAAGTAATAATATTAATTAGAAATAACATTGTACCTGAGGTTCTCTAAAGTTATTTCTCGCATTAGATTGCTCGTCCGCTTGCACTGGAAACCGGATGCTTGTGTACGCTCTTAAATAGCCAATCACATCTACATTAATAACATTGGTATATTAATTTTTTCTCTTAAATTTAATTTTATGTTAAATTTCCTTAACCATACCTGTAAGATATATGTTTTGTATGTTTGAGTTGATCTCTTCAAATTCGGTGAAATTAAATTTTCTAGGAATTATTGTCGTTGGATCCGTATCCAACTCAGTAATTCTGGTGTCCCGACAAAAGAAACCTCTTTTTTCACTTCTCTGGCTGGCCTGAATCTATTCTTAGACTTGCTTAAGTGCAATCCTTGAATGGAATATAGGCTATTTTCTTTAATCGCGTCATCAAATTTCCAGATTAATTCTTCCGGTATACTTGCATGTAATTCATCGCCCTGGGTTTGTCCAAAAAAAATAAATAAATTAAAATCATCATATATTAAATAATAAATACATGGTTTACCAAATATTAGACATGGGCAATTGATACCTCTTCATCGTTGAAAACCATATCTATGCTTTTTATCGTGTCTGTTGTTCTAAAGTTGAATTCTTTCCACTTGTTTACGACTTGGACTCTGACAGTGTTTGATTTTCCTTCATATAAGGATTTTAGGCCAAGTGATGCACCATATTTAGCTGATAGCATTGCTGCAATGTTGGTTGTAGTCTCTTAGTTTTAGTTTGTGGTTGAATAAACAACATCTTTTGTAGTGTTTAGAATTCAATGTGTATCGATTAGGAATCGTTATTAATTTTAAACCCAACACCTTTAGGAAAGCGCTTTTGTTTTGGACATTGATTTATCTGGGATGCAATTAATACATGTAAGGTATGTCCAAAATAAAACCAATCAAAACATCCAAAAATAAACAAAGATAGTATAGTCATCGACATTCTTAGTACGAAACAGATTGTAAAAGCAATTTGAAATATTTGAGAAGTTCCCCCCCTATGGTGTACGCAAGATAACTCAAATATTTGATGCCTTTGGTTGCCACATTTATCTTATGTTTTCAATTTCTACTTCTTGTTCTGAAGGAAATAGGTTGTGCTTGCTTTGTTGAACATCGTGTCCTCTTTGCAATTGGTTCTAGATTGGCATACCAAGCAAGCATTTTTTCTATCTTTGAATTATCGTATTCTGGACATTGTATGTTCTGTTGCCTTTGTTGCCGCTCCCAGTTTCTACTTCGCTTTACCGTGGTTCGAAATCGAGTAATTTGTTGTTGTTGATGTCGAGTTCTTCGGAAAGATATACACCGAATCATCGTTGTCGCTTGCATCATCTTTCGAGTTCTTTACTTCGCATATCTTGCAAGAGCAATCACTATCATCCGAAATATTAATTACCGATTCATTGCTGCTTTCTGCATCACTATCATCCGAAATGTTTATGAATTCTTCATGCAAGTCTTCATTTGTGTTTTTCTCTTCTCACTTAGCCATATCGAGTTTAGTTCCGGTGGTGGCAGCCAGTGCGTCGCTGCACTGTGACTTTTCGCATTACATGGCATATAAAAGGTCTCACTCTCGTTGTCACTACTCGTATCTTCCATATCTTCTCTTTACCCTTGTTGTTTACAGAACATTACTGTGAATTTAGAATCCAAAAACAATTATCATACGAATTTTCATTTTAGGGCACCAATCCGGTATACCAATAAATTATAACCACGAATAAATTGCAGAGTTTTTGATCCAAAAAAATAGATTAGAAATAGAATAAGAACTAATTATTTGAATTTTAATTATCTGTAGCAAATTCGTCTCCAAATACAGTGAAACCATAAAGCTTATTTTGTTGTTTGTTACATCAACAAAACCATAAACGTTAGAAGAAAAATTACCTTCTGCTTCAATTAGTTCTGTAATTGAACAAAGGAAGTGTCTTCAGTCGACCACGAAATTTATAAATGAACTCAGAAAAAAGAAAAGAAATTTATTAGTTAGGTAAGAATTTGGTGAGGAACAACAAAACATAGCCCAAATCAAGTAACCTATTATCAATCAATAAACCTAAATTAGGTTACAAACCCTAAAAGTAAATTGAAAACATAGAAAATCAGAGAACCCAACCTTCGATTAACAAAAAAAAAAGTAAATCGACAACAAATCCCATTTTGGTTAAGAGTTCTTTTGTGTACCTATTGAGATCGAAAGAGAACAGGGTTCCTATGAACAAAAGGAAGTGATGGAGTATTAATATGAACAAAAGAATAAAGGACGAAGCATGGTCGACACATGTTCAGAGATTTCTTTTTGGTTTTAAACAGAAGCATGGCCGACACATGTTTGTTTTTTGTATTGTTATCAGTATGTGGAAACGTAGACGTTTAGATATGCGTAGCAAAGAAGATTGTTGCTCCATCCATCTTGTTTGCAGCTTTAGTCAATATATTTTTATTTTCTTTGTGCTATCCATTCGTTACACGTTTATTTATTTTTTATTTTTATTATTTTTTTTTTACCGTGTGATATGCGTCTCTATGCTAGTTGGTACAAAATTATAGAACTCCTGTAAGAGTTGATACGCTGATTAGGATTTTTCAATTGATTTGCGCGACCTACAACTGTAAGTGACATTGTAGGAAACTCATTCATTTCTCTCTTTCGTGAAACTTAATCTTCTTGGTTTCCTATGTGCACCTATATTAATCTATAACCTTTTATCAAACTTACCGACTAAAAATAATTTAATCCCAAGTGAATTGAGAAAATTCCAGAGAATTAATTAAAACCATATATATATATAGTAACTAAGTTCTAATATAAATCAATGTAATTGACATGAACTTGAAACTGTAAAATAATGAGTAATAACTTTCAATATAAACTAATGGACATTAACTTGAATGAGTATAAAAATTAAAAAATAATTAAGTACCGAAAAAGAGATAAAAACATTGGAGTTGATCAATTAATTAATAATTATTTTTAATAGATTTAAGCCTTTCCGCTTCTCGGTGAGGATCGTACTCCGTATTTAGCCATTCTTGTAAATTTATCTCATTCCAATACTCCTTTTCCTGATTTACCACTCGATCTATAAATGGTGAATTTTCGGTAGTGCACTCACGCACCACTGTCTTTGTATACCCACCTGGAAACTCATTCTTCTTGATGATAGTAATGGCTAGATTCGATGCTACGCCGGGTACCCTTGAAATACCAATATACCATGGATTGTCATCTCCCAAGGGTCTAGCGGATACAGGACTCTCATCTCCAAAGAAACTACTGCGTATCGGAATTCCATCATCCACATAACTACCGGATGTCATGTAGAATCCCGCGCTATGTAGGCTCATGTGACCTGCTATCGTCCATCCGCATAGCAAAACAAACTCTAACAGAAACCGATACAGCGGCCAGGGGTATTCCATCGTTGGATCTCATCAGTTTCTCTTTAATATTGCTAATTTCCCAAAGAACAACACCGGTCGACTTCCGCGGTAATCTCCGGATCTTTTAGTTGTCTTATCATCAATCTTGTGCCCTTGACGATGCCCTGCTTTTGGTTATGATCCTTTAAGAGAATAATCGGTATGCCAATTTTCAATCGCAAATTATGGCTTGGTATATGCCTATTTTCAACCTGATTTAACATCTCAGTGGGATACTTCCGCTGATCTTCGAAATAATCTTTGAAAGCGTAAGATATGCAATCATTACTTAGGTACACACGCTCCTCTCCCTGGAAGAGAAATACCATGTAATTATTGATTTCAAGCACTTTATCATGCTTCATTGCTAAGATACCGTTGTGTGCTAGATATCGTCTTCTAGATTTACATCTTAGAAGATCTTGGTATGATATATTAGCTATCTCCTTTATAAACTCGCTCTCGTTGGTATAAAGATTGTATCTTCTGTTCGTGGGTAATAGTCCCTCCTTCTTTACCCCCATTAATGATATCGAGAAGATTCCTGTGTACATGCCATCTGCCATGCCCGCTAAACACTTACGTTAGATTTCAATATACTTGTGTGACTAAATCACGGTAAAAATATATTTCAAAGATAAAATATCTATATGGTATCCTTGGTTCTTAGGATATACTATAAAATTACTTTTAGTTTAATGTAATAAGTTTGCTAGCAACTTTAATCACGCATCCTATCTGTCACTATATGATACATATAATGATTAAAAAGTATTTCCCAAGAAGATGATCTCAAACCTTGGTTATTGTTCATTGTATCTTCGCCTGACATGTTCACCTGCTGGATATTGCTATGTGTATTTTCTCTTGACATGTTAACCTCTTGGTTATTGTTCTGGGTATCCTCTCGTGACATGCTTACCTGGGAAAATAAATAACATTAAAGTATATATCATTGAAATTTTAAAAATATCACCATTCATGTTACACATGGATATACTGATGAACATAAGATACCATTCTTTCTGGCGTATCTTGGTCCAAGATTAGTACCCTAAAGAATGTAAAAAAAAACAAAAAAAGAAGAAAAAAAACTAATGCTGTGAAGAAAGAAAAAAACAATAGAATAAATGAACCATCTACGAATTCTTCGTTATCAAAGTACCATCTATAATGATTACTCTACATGCATAAATAAGAATAATTATGAAATTTGAATGGTTACATAATAATCATCCTATGCTAAAGAATAAGAAGATGAAGAAGCGTACCTTTGTAATCCTATGCTATGTCTTGCAAAACTTTCTAGGATATCCTGTGCTTCGTCTTGCGAAAGAGTCTTGGGTTGATGCTCCGTATATGCAATAGTGTGTCCTATAAATATAGTTTTTAGAGAAAGCTTATTAAGGAAAACAGTGTTTCCATAGAATTCTAGAATAACCAAGTTTGTATTTAGCTTTTCTAAATCCATCCCAACTCAAAATAAAGAAATCGGTGTCCTTGTATTAGCTTTTCCTAAATCCATACTAACTCCAAATAAGGAAATTGGTGTCCTGAAATAACTAAACTTGTATGAGCTATCCTTATTCTATCCTAACCCTCTAGTTTGGATTGTTGTGCATTGGTTTATTAATACTATCACCCATTTAGAGTTTCAAGATTTATAAAATACCGAGAGCATCGGTCATATACTTGCTTCGTTTTTCTATCAAGATATCAAAATACCTAAATTCTTTTCATATACACGTTAACAAAATACCAACATTCTTATTAAACTTATTTATAAAATACATGCATCATTACAGCTTATTATTACAGTTGTAGTTGGTGTTCGGTGTGAACTGCCTAACGTTCTTTCTTTCCAACACTACCTTCGAAACTTGATACATTAATCATTTTTCTTCCTTTGTGTCTGGATTTTTCGTATGTTAATAATAGTAAACTGCATCTGCAGCTTTTTTTTTGTTGTGTATTTATTTCCATATTTGATCTCCTATGGAGCATTATTTTGTTGAACATACTCTTCTTAAGGACGTAATGGGTTTCGAAAACATCATGCATAGCTTCTAAGAAATGAGAACAAAGTAAACATCACATCTTTCTCAAATTCTTTATCTTTGTTTGAATGCTTAGATGTGATGTTTCTTATGAATTATTTGAAATTTGCTCAACTCATGGAATAGTTGCTCAAGTATTTGGTCCATGGTTTAGATATGAAAGATAATATTTTTTTGTTCCATGTATAATATTAAACCTAGGGGTCACGTCTTTATATACCTTGTTTTTGTGTCAACATTGTACGTAAGCAATTTGACAGTGAATACCACATCCGTCCTGACACAAATTATGGACTGAATTGTCTACCTTTTATCTAAGTCTATGTGATCACACCCGAATATATATGAGATGGTTGTTCAGTACGAATATGATTGTTCAGCAATCTATAATAGCAGTCCAATAATAGACCTCCAAAATATTTTAACAATGGAATGACTATATGCTAGATAAATTCATATAAACCAAAACATCATATCCTAAAAAAAAAAATTAAAAAAAAAAAATCACTTGAACTTAAATCCGAATAAATACTATAATAAAAACCGTAGCAAAACTATCTATAACCCTAATAAGTTTGTATAAAATCATTGGACTCCTACTCTTCATCATCGGAGTTTTCTATATTCTTGATCGCGTCGAGTTTTCTTCGCAGTGTCTTTCATTGCTTTTGCTTATTGTCTTTTTTCAATGCACGTTTCCGACCCCTCCTAGATGTCCCCATGTCATTATCTTTTCCGGTATGTGGAAGTTTGGGATCCTGATTGAAGAAAAAGAGATCGTTACATGTAAATAGTTTCTCATACTTGTAAACAGAGTTGATTTAAAACAATTGCTTGCAAAGTTACCTCGCTATCTGTTTGGCATCGGAATCCTCTAGTTCTCGGACTTGAATACTTTTTTTGTACAGTGAAATTGTCAGATTGCTTGTTAATATTATACTCTTGGATTACCAACTTGAATACAAAGGTGCGGTCCTTAATTCGGCTAAACCATCCTTGGGCCTTTTCTTCCTTGTTAATCTGCACATGGAATTATATATTATGGTGTGAATGGTTCACAATATGTATATCTATAACCAAAGTAATATGTCGTTACCTTAATGCATTGTTCCATGTATTCTACATGCTCCTTGGCAGTGCATTTCATCATTTTTTCTGCTGTTTTTCCCATCACTGTGAATACTTAAAGTACTTCCTCCATCCTTTACGTACAAATTCATCTTGTACTGTGTACATATATAATGCGTTATTAAGTATTGATGTATTCTCCATCAAATTCAACTTTAAAAGAATGTGAATGTATTTGTTCCTTACCATGGTATTTCCTCTTCAAATTTTTTGTTGCGGTTGTTGCAAGCAAGGTTCATCGTCTTCGTCGTACTCTACCTTCTTATTCAGACTGGCCGCATGACATGTAGTACCATTCTCTCGTTCTCAACCAAGCCCAAGTATTGTCGCCTCGCAGGTAAATGTCTTACCCTGACGTTTATTCGAAGTAGCGCATGCTTAGTTATGTTTTGCTGTGATTGGTAAAAAAAAAAAAATACACCCAAAATCACGCTTACCATATTTCCAGTGTATTGTATCATGTCAGTTGCTTCCTGAATAGTCTTCCTATTTTCATTGGGATCATCTGGCTGTGGAGTTCCGGTCATCGTGACTCCGTTGTCACCCGATTTAAGCCTGTGTAAAATTGTGTTGTTGTTTTAGCAAGAAAAGGAAGACACATAATGATTTATTTTATTCTTGGTACTTACTTTGTCTTAAATCCATTGACTTCCGGTACTTCCGGATTGATCAATACCCTAGAGGCAGCAAGAGTAGCCAATGAAAGTGCACTGTTGCAAGGAATAATCATACGTTAGGTATGAAAGATGCAGTTGTTGGCACATGGATTGTTTTTTTAGAAACATACCACTAACCTCGAAACTCGCTTACAAACGTTCCAGTAATGATAACAATAATTGGAGTATTCGTGTGTTCCTCTACAACACCATCTTCTACAGATTTGCACCATTCACCCCATAGGGTGACCTTCATATCAACCCCCCTGTTTAAACAACATAAATTACTTGGATACTTTTTCAAGGATATAATTTATGTTGAAGTAATTCCGAGCGACATATTAAGTCATTGTGTCGTTCCAAATTACTTTTAGGATACAAATGATTTTAAATCAAGTAAAATAAGAACAAAACTTCAATTTTTTCTTTTGTTTATAGTTAGTGTGAAATTCCAAGTAAGAGCTACCTACTTTGTGTCTTCTATGATTATATCTCTCTTCTGAACCTCTTCAGTCCCCTTTTGTCCATTGAATGCAACTGTAGAAATACCTGAAACAGATTTGAGTCTTCCAATAGCATCTGCAAGTAACAATGTTGTTAATTGTTAATTTATACATATCTTATATATGATGCTTTCATAAAGATAGAATGTATTTTGGCTCTTACTTAGATAGAACGTGGTGTCGTTCACTTTTTTAGAAGCACTTTTGAAATCTATGAAATCATATTTAGGTTCAGGAAAGCCCGGCTCCATGTCTAGTTGTTTCACTTTGGTGAACTTGTTGAACCACGGAACGTGCTTATAGTCAACAATTGAAGCTTCCTTTTGCGACAGAGAGATTAAACCTTTCAATGGCATAAAATTTCCTTCCACCACTGGGTTTCAAATTCCTCGATTAGATCCTTTGGCACCTTTGCATGCATCCGGGTTTTCTGTAATTCCCAATAAACATAGTAGAATTAAATACATTATATATATAATTCAAAAGATATGCACCCAGAAATGCTTTTTTCTTTACCTTTTCATCCATTAAGTGCAGTTCTAGTGCATAAACTTCTTTGGTTTTGCGGTTTCGATTTCCAAATCTTGAGAATCTTTGCCTTAACAACTTTCCCGACGAACACGGGAAGGGGAAGGATCCAGATCATCAAACACAAGTATAGTCCATGATCCTCGCTCTTTTCCCTCGCATACGATATTGAGGCAAGAAAATTAATGAAATCATAATATTAGCAAAACAATACACTCAAGTCATCATATCCTTACTGCAATTGGGATTGAGAATAAGAATAGTTAACCTTGGTTGATGCTCGAGTATTTTCTCCGACATGTTTATTTGTCACCGCGTCTGCATTTCCGGTATAAGAGAAACCATAATATTAAGTCCGATGATTTTAATTTTAAAGATATTTAATATAATAAAGGTAATAAAGATAAAGAAAAGCGTAACAAAGAGAAGCATACCTTGGGAATTCTTCTATGCTCTGCCCAGCAAAAGTGTCTTTGATAGATGTTCATATGTAAGCGACCGTGTGTCCTATATAAAGTTTTCAAAGATCCCTGTTAAGGAAATCAGTTTTTTCATAGAATTAAAATTCCACTGATTTTCCAAGTAAGGAAATCAGTGTCCTATAATAACACCAACTACGAAATCAACGTTTCCGTATAATCAGTGTCCTATAATAACACCGACTGGAGGTAAAAAACTTCTAGAATTTATTTTAAGACAATCTTTATCTTAGAATTGTAATAAAAAAGGTAATGGAGTTGTAATACAAGTCGATTTCCCAAACCCAAACTCCGGAATTTATTTTCTTATTATAGATATCGGGATGTCCATAAGTATCTTGTCAATTATAATTAAAATAATTTTCACAAGCATTTGTTTCTGCTACGGACAGTGACAATTATACGAACTATGATTACGTCTAATTATTACATAAAAGTATTAGATTAGTTTGGCCTAAAACTGTAGAACGTGTGTATTGAGATCATATTTTGATGAATCTTTTTGTTTTTATAGTGGGGATACTTATAGATCTAACTTGCTTGCCATGTAACTCTAAGCCTAAATAGCGGATGATTCGGAAAATAATTATGAATGATTTGTGTAATGTTGTGAAATTTATGTAATGATTTGTGTACTATTTTGTATTCTTCTCGTATTTGTATGTTCGCAGGAAATTACGAAAAAGATAACATCATCATTAAAACCGTATCTTATGTACCCACCGTGGAACTATTGTTTGTTATGAGCTACGATGTTTAGTAGGAAAAAATAAAGTACCGTTTATTAATAATCATTTTTGGTACAATTTAATCGGCAACAATGGACCATGGTCGTTTCAAATTCATGGTCACAATCATCACATGATTGGTTTATTATTACCAAGTAGCGAACTATCGTATGGCAGCCATGGAGGCAAAAGTAATCCAATAAGCAACATGGTACCAATTAACTCCCCGTAGATGTTAAGCAACTGAATTTCTTGTGTTCATTATTTTTTCCGTGTGTTTTAAATTTTGTTGTAAATGTGCAAACTTCAATTTGTTGTTCACATTAGCCTAATAAACCAATCTCTCCCTGTGAGCCTTGTAATATTTCATGTACATTGCTTCTTCTGTAATGTTCAAAAGGATCATCACAAAAGGTTAAATGCTTAAAGGAATAGTAAGAAATTAAAGCTTGATTGTCATTGCAGGTCTGGGGTTATATTTTTTTTTTTTGCTAATCCCCTAAATTGAATATTAATCCTTCGTCATATAGCTGCGCTAATGATTGTATTATGATTCTAGCTATTTCTCTACCCATGGTTCTATAACAACCAATCTTCACATGTTTCATCGCATCCTTTGGAACTCCATAAATTTTGATTTTGCAATCTTCTTATAGGAACTCCATTTTGTTGATTTGTGGTTGCACATCGTTCCTCGGAGTTTGTGCGGACAAGGTGTAGTAGGTCGTGTTGGGTGAAAATTTGAGACCCCGCACATGAACGATGTTAATCAGTAGTTTACACAACATACTTTTAAAATTTGAGTGGATTGATCACGGTGCTTTGTAGAAATTGTATATGCTAACCTCGGTGCATTTCACTACACCAAATTCCGGATTAAAACAAAGCAATTCGTAACGGCTTATGGGCCGTTACGAATTTCCCGTTACAAATAGCCGTTACAAAAAATTTGTAACAGGGCTAAGCCGTTACGAAATTTTTTTTTAGGCGTGCCAGTCACACGCTTGGTCACACCAGGGTGGTAACACCTTTAGAATGTGCGTGTGCGATTCACATGCGTGGCATTATGTTTCCACCCACGATGAGTTATACCAGAGGATATTTCCTCCCATGCGTGTGCGATTCACATGCGTTCTTCTGAGGATATACGCTAGTGAACCAGATCGAATCTTCATTTTCGTTTATCTTTTTTTTTTTTCTCTCGCGCTCCCGTCTCTCTTCTTTTCCTATCAACAGATGAGTCGATGAAATCATCACGGAAATCTCACAAAATTTTCACAGAAATCTCTTCAATCATCGATCTGGGTAAGTGTTCATCGATCTTTTCAATAATTTTTTTCGATTTTTCAGGGTTTCTAAGTTTTCAATCGTCTGGTTTTTAGGGTTTCGATTTGTTTCTAATACGATTTTGTAAATCCGTGAATCTAATACAATATGTTTCATCTTAGTTTCGATTGGTTAAACTTCTTCAATTAAATTTAATTCAATTTTTTTCTCGATTTCATGTTAGGGTTTGAAGAACTTAAGAACATTGAAGAATTTCTCAACTTAGAAGGTTTAAGTTTCAACATATGAAGAATTACAATAGGCGGGTAAGTCATGAGGTTTTGTTTGAGTTTTGAACATGTCATGTTGTTATCCGATTGATGAAATTGATGTCAAAGTGGTTCCTTCTTCCGGACACTATATGAACCCGTTCAAATTCAAAGGTGGGCACTCGTTAACTTTTCTCGCTCGTTGCAATACTAGCGATTTCTAGGGATCTTATTGATTGTGCAGGGAAATAAGGGAATAGTGAGTCTTCGACTTTTTTTAACCGCATTTTCTTTCATACTTGTCATTGTGGTTTATGAGGCATTGTATTAATCTGTTCCACTTTATGCATATGGTAATCAAGGAGATTACCTCCTATTGTTATTGTCCGGGTGGAAGCGATCTTTGAACAGATAAAACAGAACCTACCCGGTCCTCCTGAATTCCTTTTTGTTTGCCTTGGCAGAGCGTAAAAATTCCGATGTTTATGGTTTGGTGCCTAAAACATAATTCAACATTCAATTTCTTCTTTTAATGATCTTTAAAATTTGAATATGTTTTACTTTTCTCGGCGGTATTGTCACACAATGCATCCGCCCATTGAAAGTAAATGATCGAGCACCTTACTAATGTCCGTTTGAAAATCAATACGAAGGTAAACCTTGTACTCGCTACTTGTTTTTTTTTTTTCCATTCATCCGTTTTTTAGAGGCTTAGTCTCTTATTTGCATGTCCATCTTGTTTCTCATTTTATTAGCTTGGGGTAAGAATTTTTTTGCTAGTTTGTTGAACAAATACCTCGCATTCCCCTTATTAGTGAAACTCCAACTATGATATTGGCAATGGAATCAATGGATGTTTCTCATGGGTCACCGTGTCGATCAGATATCCCATCAATTCTTTCTTTGTAAGTTTTTTTGTTTTAGTTTTTTTATCCATTGGTATTGAATTAGTGTTCCATGAACTTGGGAATTGTATCCTAATTGACACTGTTAAATATCCGGAATTTTCAAAGTTGTTGGTTCTAGATGTTGGCCCTTAATTTCAAGGTACGGGGCATCTGTACGCACCCAATCCCCAAAAGTGGAGATGATCGACTCCTTGTACAAAGTATTACCAAATGAGGAGGATGATGGAATTATGAGGTGATAATTTCAACGGTTTAAATATCATAACTTAGTACCTGAGTAGTGTGTCAATGTTTATTTTCTTATTGCTAATCTTCTTTGTTGTGGATTCTAGAGAGCTTTTGGTGGATTTCTACCAGACAAGTAATGGGAGGAAGCCAAGCCAACTTATCATTTTTAGGTATATTAATTTTCTAGATTCTCAATTGTCACTGAGCAGTCTTCTTTCCCTTTAGTACAAAGAAACCATTTTTAGATTATGGTTACACTTTTCAGGGATGGAGTGAGTGAGTCTCAATTCAACCAAGTATTGAACTTCGAGTTGGAGCAGATCATTAAGGTCGTTTGGCTCGAGTACTCCAATTTAGTTACAACAATAAGAACCATGGGGATTATTCAACATCTATGGCTCTTTTTTTTGCTTATGGATTCAATATCTGGAAATGTATCTTCATTCGAGCATAATTCTAAACCTAAAAGTTCTTGTTTGTTTAGGAAATAACTCACTTGGGAGAGACGAAGATGCCAAAGTTCACACTAATTGTCGCACAGAAAAAACCACCATACAAAATTATTCAAAGCTGGTGGCTGCCCTGAGAATGTTCCACCAGTTTCACTTTGTTATCCTTTACTCAAGTTGACAAGGTTTCTGAAATGAGAGACAGAATGCCAAGATACCCAGTGAAGCACGGCTTAGATCATATCTACCATATCTATCTATCTCTGTCATAGTCGGAACTGTATTGAGAGACGAACTGAATTGCAGTGATTCTTAAGTTTTCTCGATTTGTAATGTACTAGTAGTTACTTTGTCTATCACTCCAGAGTCCCTACATTCTTATTCACTGTGATATGTTAGAAAAAGTGCATATTTTTGGTATAGGCATTATTGGTAAATTAAGTGTTTTCCAGCTGGAGGGGAATTATACATGTGGGGGAAAATGAAGGTTACTACAGGCGGTGATTGGATGTATCCGAATACTCCTCTGGACTTAAGGTTTTGTGACAGGCCTTGCATCTTTTTCCTCTTAGAGTTTTTTAAACTCTAAACTCTAGTTGTTGTATGATTGTTACTTGTAACCGGTTTTAAAATTTCGTGTATATTCATATGTATACACACCTTCTGTGGGTTGGGTCTGTTGACCCTTCCAACTGATTTTTCCTTTCTAATTCGTTTCGCTAATCTCTGGGCTACTCTGTCTGGTTGTTTTCGTATGATGTTAAATAACCGCAACATACATTATGTGTATACATATTTACCGATTGTATAATTAGCTGTATTTTCATGTCTTCTCATCATCAGTGGTTGGAATATTCGTTGCATGGATTTAGGCGCCTCACACAACTTTGTTGGTGATGAACAGTCGTGTATAAGTTGGGGTCATGCGCTGAATGGACAGCTTGGATATGGTCATGAGGGACCAAAGTAAGTGTTGCTTTTCCTTACAATCTGTATGTTCCTGTTGGCTGGAGATATCATAAGATCCCACTTTTCTTGATGTCATGGTTTAATAACTTTATTTTGATGTGTTTGCTCATTGTACCATAGATCTACAATGAATCTCAAAAAAGTTGATATCCTTGAGGGTATGAATGTAATGAGGTATGAATTTGACAGCTCTTTGTTCGTCGATCATGTTATGTGCTGCATAAATTTTAAGCTCTATCTGGCATCATCAAAGTAAAGTTTAACCAATAAAATAAAAACGACTAATCCTGGATTTGGCTGTAAAATTACTTTTATAGTGTCGCATGTGGTTCAGTTTATTCAATGGTGGTGGTTGATAGAACAAATGCTGGTGATAAGCTTGATCAGGTAAGCATTGCTGTAAAACAATCCCCATAATGAAAAAAAAAAATACAGCAGATGCAAGTAATCTAGTTTTTCTGTCCTGATTGCAGCTTGATGTTTATGAGGGCAAACCTTTTGAAGAAGGTAAGTTTTGGTTGGGCTTATTGTAATTTTTACATTCTATTGAGTCGTGTTTATGCTGTTTTTATCAAGTTTTTCATTAAAATTCATTCTCCCCCCCTGCAGGGACTGCTGACGCCAAGGCTAAAAGTCCTGCACCAAAGAAAGGTGGTGCTGAAACTTCATCCAATAAAAGGAAGAAGTCTAAAGATTCGTCAGAGTCTGCTGAACCCAAGGCAAGGGTGGAGAACAAAGGAGCTTCAAGATTTGTAAGTTCCATGTATTCAAGTTTTGTAGGAAGTTAGTAAGTTTGTATGTGTTTCCTTAGAAATTTGGAACCTTCCATGCATTCCTTTAGAAATTTGATACTTAACAAAAAAAAAAAAAGTTTGGTACTTAGAGAAATTTCAATTCTTTTGTTATATGAATCTGAGACGAATTGAATGAATGTGATATACATAGATTGAAGAAATTGTTGTTGAGTGTGGTTATGAATGTATTGAAAGGTGTATGCAGTGGTATTGAATTTAGAATTCCTACTATTTTAAAGTGAAATGAATCGCGTCAAGCCCTTGAACTAGTCAAAATTGGTCACTATTGACCAATTTTGACCAGTCAATGTTGATTTGGCAAGTAATTTTTTGTCGTTATTACAAAAAGTTCGAACGGCTCGAGGACGCACTGACAATAACAGTTACAAAAATTCGTAACGGCCCCCGAGCCGTTACCACGTGGCAAAATAGTAACGCTCAAGCACATTACGAGGGCCGTTACAAAAATCAGAACCCGACCACAAAGCCGTTACAAAAAAATGTAACACCCACTTTTGCAACAAAGTAGGGCCGTTACAACCCGTTTTAGTAACGGCTCGCACTGCTACGGATCCCAGAATTTGGTGTAGTGTTTGTATGCAATGTTGGGCGTCCAAATTATGGTATATTTTTGTAGCATTCGTGGACGATAGGGTAATTTTACCTGAAAAGATGAAGAACTTTAACGGTTAAGTTTGATCAAGCATTCGTAATTGTACATATGGAATTCAATATTTATCTTCTTAGTTCAAATATTACCTTGGTAATTCTTCACGTATGTGGAGCAAACGCCTAGCAAAATTGGTTTATGCTTGTAGTTTGAAAAATTGGGGTTGTTTTCCACTTGCTTGCAAGCAGTACCCCATAGGGCGACGTTTAAAGTTGATCCTCTAGTTTATTAAGACAATATAATTTTTTCATCTGTGTTAGATAATTAAACTACCTTAGTAATAAAATAAATTACAAAAAATCGTACTTCGAGGTTTTCTAAAGTTATTTCGCGCATCGATTAGTTTGGCCGGTTGCACTTTGGAATCGACGGATTGTTTTGCATGCTCTTAAATAGCCGATCACATCCGCATCAATAACATTGATATATTAAGTGTATGATTTTTTTGGCTATACTAAATTTAATGTTAAATTTCTTTTACGGTACACGTAAGATGTACGTTTTGTATGTTTGAGTTGATCTTTTCAAATTCGGTGAAGTTAAATTTTGAGGAATTATTGACGCTGGATGTATTTGCAACTCGGTAATTTCGGTGTTATGACAAAAGAAACCTCTTTTTTTCACCTTTGGCTGGCCCGAATTTAGACTTGGGTTTGCTCAAGTTTAATCCTACAATGTAATACATGTTACCTTCTTTAATCGCGTCACCAAATTTCCATATTAGATTTTCTGGTATACATGCATGTAATTCATCTCCATGTGTTTGTCAAAAAAAAAAAAGAAGAAAAAAAATTAAATTAAAATCACCAATCATTAAATAATAGATACATGGTTTAGCAAATAACTGATACCTCTTCATCGATGAAAACCATATCGATGCTTTTTGTGTCTCGGTGTTCCGAAGGTCAATTCTTTCCATTTGTTTATAACTTGAACTTTAATTTTGTTTGATCTTCCTTCATATAAGGATTTTATGCTAAGTGGTGCACAATATTTAGTTGACATCTCTGTTACTATGTTAGATAATGATCTAAACAACAACTGTTTTCGTAGTGAGTTAGAATCGCAGAGAACTCTTGTATTTATACATGTATATGTTTCCCAAACAGGGTTCCAATAACATTAGGAATTTTTCTGGTTCCGTGGTATGCCTTAATTAGGATTGTTATATCCTTCCTTTTTCAGAATCGTTTTAGGAACGCTAATTCTCGCTAATCATTTCAAAACTAATTTTTTCCTAGATTTATGTACGCAGTAGATCGGTTGCATTAAGTTTCGGTTTTCTAATTCTGCTATTCAGCTTTGACTGGTCTGAACCATTATATTGCAGCAGTTACAATCTTAACATACAGTTATTTATTTTTTCAGCACTGTTGTTTCGAATCGAAATTCCACCAAGATATCAAAATATCAAAATTCTTCCTGCACACATTTACAAAATACCATTTTTTATTTGATCTTATACATGCTACTGAGCCTCTTTCGATTATCCCCTTTCGTGTACCATATATTTGGCTAAGAATGTATTACCTGGACCAAATCTTTCTTAGAGGAGAACAGGGTATAGTGCTGTTATACTTTTAGAAATATGCATATACAATTAACTGTGTAGTGGGAATTATATAACAAAAAGTTCAAAGTATGAGTTTTGAATTTAGTTTTGTCCATATAGGTTTCGTTTTTTGTGTTGGACCAATTTTGGAACTCTAACAAACTTTATAGAGTCAATCCATATTTTCAGTATTGACCTAATTGGGTGTCTGTGTTCCTTTGTCATACTTCTAGAAATATGCATATGCAATTAATGTAAATCTAAATAACAAAAAGTACAGTATGAGTTTCGTTTCTTGTGTTGGACCAATTTCGGAACTCTAACAAACTTTATAGAGTCAATCCATATTTTCAGTATTGACCTAATTGGGTGTCTGTGCTCTTTTGTTAGAGGTACACATGTTAGGGGCTGAAGAGAGGCAACTTTTCCTATATAAGAAGACTTATTATAGTCAGATATGAATACAATCAGAAAACAAACGAAAATCATCCACCATATTAGAATAGAAAAAAAGAGAAGTTAGTTTGTTCTCACTATGATTCTAAATACTTCGCTTCTCAACAAATTAATTGTATTTAGTTTTATGAGATTCTATGAAATAGTCAACAATATCATGGTAGTATTCCCTCTCATCTGTATCAGAAAACTGGTATGTTCTTCTCATTTTTATTTGTCTGTCATTTGTCAAATCTCTTCTGCTTTCAGTTAGTGATTGAACAGTAAGTTTGTTCACGGATTGGATGACAATGGGTTCCCGTAAATTGGTGCGAACTTACATATTAAAGAACCCTAAAGCAAAGCGAAAGAATATATAAATGGATGTAAAGATTGTAACAAAATCTAAAAAGAGTATGTATTCTATTTTTTTTTAAGGTTTGATGTAATGTTGTCTTAATGTTTCAGAGGATGGGAAGGTTCTCTATGTTAAATCAAAGATCTTCCATATAAAAATCTTCAAATATTCGCAGCTCACTATTAGGTGCAAATAAAAATTTCAGATACATGGGAAGTTCTATCTCTTTGTTTTTCAGAAAATGGTAAATAGTAGTTTCAATATATACGTAAATCCTATGAATGCTATCAACGCATGCACAATGATCAGTTTCCATATTATTATATCTTCCTGATATCAATTTAGTTTGTGATTCAAGAGCATTCATATACAAAATGTATGCATATAAGAAACAATACCCTTAAAATGAATTTTTTTTTAACATGTGGTTCAAGAGCATCCAAGAACTATCATCTCCTCTTGTGGATCATTAGTTCCAAATTTTAAAAAAGTTAAAAAATAAAATAACTCCTAAACGAACTCTAATATATTGTTGGGTATGTTTGAATCTAATGATGGTATTGAGATCATAGTCCTGTAAGTCGATTTTCATTCAATACACTCGCTTTGTGCGTATATTCACAGTGTTTCCATAAAATTCAATTTGTATTGAATTCCCGTGGAAATCGGTCTTCTTTCCATAGAATTTAATTTGTATTGAATTCCCAATAAGGAAATCGGTGTCCTGGAATAACTAAACTTGTATTAGTTTTCCTAAATCCATTCTAACTCGTTTTTTTTTTTAATTTTTTTTTACCGACTGCATGAGACAATACACTCGCTTTGTGCGTTCCGGCTTGGATTGCTGCGCATTGGTGATTTACAGTATTACTCATTTAACTACTACCGAAACCCGGTTATTACCACTCTTTTTTGATTTATATATTATTATATGAACATCACTGAAACCATAACTGCTATCAATGCATGCAAAAAGATCGGTCACTACCTTATTTTCAGCAAATATGGCAGTAGGATTGATAAGATCAACTGAGCACTTAGTTTTATCTACTATATACGTTTCTCGATTTACTACGTTCTTGATATAGTTTCTCGGTTTCTTCTCTTCCCAAACAATGAAATCACTTGTTTATATGTCATGCAAATAATCATATTACCTTGAAAATGTAATGCTTTATTGTTAGACAATTTTCTACGTTCAAGGATCATCTAAAACAAACTTAGCCAACGTTAGGAACTTTTGCTATACTTGTTTCAAATAATCATTTGGTCATAGTAGATTTCAAAGTATAAACTTTCGAAACCACGCAGGATGAGGTTATCTCCAAGAGTTTCTTTTCATTATGTGTTTAACTTCAAGTCGTTTAGTGTCGTATTCATACATACATTACTTAAAGAGTATCCTAAATGTAGAAAAGAAACACCAAAAACAAGTGGTACATGGTTTCGCTCTTCTCGCATTATCTAGTCATTGCTTCATCATAACATAAACGAAGCTTACCATGGCGGTAAAATCTTAAAACATATGTGTTTGGATGAATAGACTCTATTTCCCTCCGATAAGATCCCGAAAAAGAGACGATAATGGTTAGTTTCATACAAATTTTGTCACTAAGGATTTTTATTATCAACACTATAACAAATTCAATGTTAGGCAAGAATTTTCCAATGAATAAGAAACCTACAATCTTTACTAAGTCGAACACAATTTAATTGGAAAGATGTTTTTAAAACTTTTTTTAACCAGGGATTATGAGAGTCTTTCCGTGAATGAAATAACTCATAGCTGATTATATATTCCTCTAGACATTTTTTAAATGTTAGTGTACGCATGAGTCTAACCTAAGATTCAGCTTGTCTGAATGCTAACTCAAACATTCTTCTATTTTAAACTTTTTGAAAGAACTCAGCTTCTCCAACTCACCATCATGTATCCACTCCCCACTGGATTAATAACAACTGGAGTTCTTCTAGGTTATCAATGCGCAACATATTGCCAGTAGATGATATGCCCCGATGCATAAGTTGGATATTTTTTTCTCATTAACCATGTATATGAAGCAATTATTGTTTGGTTATCTTCATTCCAAACTCTGCTTCTACTATAAACCATTCTGATATAGTCATACCATGAAGCTTCCGAAATATTAACAGCACCCACTTCCCAATAGCAAACCAACCTTTGTGACTGTTCTATTCAAGTCTACCCGAACAAAGTGCCAAAATAATATCAAAATGCTTCATAAGAACTACCACTTATTTTTTTCTAATTAGGACAACCGAACTCAGTAATCCAGCCAGATCATAACCACTAAGAACAAAGCGCAATATATACAATAGGTACTATTAAGCATCTAGCATGTACTATTAAGATTGAGAAAATAAGGCATACAAATCACCATAGATTTCGGGAAACCTGACATAAAAATTTCTTTTAAAAAATAAATAAATTTAGGTAATTATCATCAAAGCATGAACTTCATAAACATCATGGTAAGACATTATACTTGTGTTAAGCATTATCTGCTGGAATCAATAACCCATTTTTGTTGAGCCTTGAAGTTAAGCACATACGTATGTTTCCTGCAGAGGCGCTGAGACACATTTCTCGGAAACCCAGACATAAATCAATATCCCATATGGCTTCTTTTGCTGTAGGGTTCCTTCAATATCTTTTCAACATGGATTGATTTTTCCATAATATTAACTACGTTGTAGTCAATGTGATTTTAGCAGCCCTGCAATAAAACCTCAGGGTATACAATATTTATCGTTGAAAGATCTTTGGTTTCATTCGACAGTAGCACATTTATTCTCCTTGCGGCAGTGCATCTTGACAATGCAACGTAAAGTTGTCCATGGCTAAACACTGGAGTGCGGAGATCAATTCCAACGTATTTCACAGATTGTCCTTGTGATTTGTTGATTGTCATGGCATAAGCAGATTTTAACAGAAGGCGACGTCTTGTCAGGTTAATATTCATTTCCGTCGTCGACGGCTTGAAATTTATTCTTGGGATGAAAACAATCTCACCTGCTTTATCACCTGTCAAAATCATGGCTTCTATCACATGTTGTCCGCACCTAGTGACCAACAACCTAGTCCCATTACAAAGACCTTCCGAGGGTGCTAGGTTTCTCAGGACCATTATTGGACATCCAACCTTGATTTCCAGCTTGAACCTCGGCATTCCTGGTGGGTTTATATTTTGCAGGAATTCGCTATTAAGCCGTGGAGTGTCGCCAGTGCCATCTGCATTTAGCTTGTCTGCAGCTAGGTAAGTGTACATATCCCCATCCAAGGCATTCATAGCTTCTGAATTTATCTTGTGTACATCCTCATTGCGCGCTGAGAGTATCACCCGTTCAGTGAAGTGTTCTGGAGATACCCTTTCTTTTGTTTCCAGCCATGGATAAAGACTGTTTATTAGTCCAGCCATATCTTTGCACCTAGTTACTGACGGAGGTAGATCAACAACTTCCTTTGGATCATCACCAATCTATCATATTCAGCCAGCACATGTCAGTACTATATGTAATAAAAAAAAATTTAAACAAATGTATAAAAGTAACGTTAGGAAGATCGCTACCTGCATGTGTATTTTGCAAAAGCAACATTTTCCGCTCAAGTGCATCCAAACGCATATTACGATGAAGTGACAGACGGTCACATCATTCCAAAGAAATGATCTCCTTAGGCATGCGCCAACAACCTGTTCACGACAGCTACCGGGTACTACAGGCAATGTGACGGAAGTCTCCACCTAGAACAACGGTAATTCCACCGAATGGTCTCTCCTTATTCCCAATATCACGCAGTGTTCGATCAACTGCTTCAACGCAGAACCTATGTTGCATTGGTACTTCGTCCCATATAATTAGTTTAACCTGTTTAAGGAGTTTAGAATGTGGATCCTGTTTGTCAATCCCACAAACACTGGTTTCATTTATTTCTATGGGTATTCTAAACGTTGAATGTGCTGTACGACCTCCCACCAAAAGAAGTGAAGCTATTCCAGACGAAGCAGCGGTTAAAACAATGTGTCCATCCCTGCGGCAGCTTGATGCCAAAGTGTTATATAGGAATGTCTTACCACTTCCCGCAATGCCGTTGAGAAAGAACAGGTTTGCCATCACCATTCTTTACGGAATCATTAACCTGAATTGTACGCCGACAATTGAGCTAAATTCAACTTTTTAATGTTTTCATCAACCTCGGAACTACATATTGCAAGTTGAAGGCACCGATGCTCCCATACAAACTTGTCACCAACCTCATCAGTCCAAGTCAGTTGTTGCCTTGGAATATCTTCAAAATCTTCTAGAGATTTTCCAGTATTCACGCAATTGAATATTCAAATGTGTACAATCCATAATCAAGTACCTGCTCATCTGTTGGCTTACGAATATTATACTTAATCCGAATTTTGAAATGTAGATCATCACATATTTTCAGCCCAAACTTTGACCACGGGACATCTGGCTGAGTTGGATTACAGTCACAAAGAATTATTTTGAAAAGTTTTCTCGGCTGAACTCCGTTTTCATCACCGTTGCTTCTTCTAGACACTTGAACCATTCCCTGTCATCTCCTAAAATCCCTAGCGCGATGCATGCGGCTTTGAATGTACGATGTTGTTTTTTAACGTTGCCATCTGCAACTGTTTTCAGGTCCTCAAAAGAACCTGCACCAGCAACAACGGTTAGTAATAAACGCAGGTAATACAATTCACCAGCATTAGGGCTCACCCAGTGCATCCTTGCTATAGCAAAACCTCGCTTCCTTGTCTGTCCAATTTATTCCTTTATTCCACCTAAAATGCTGTGGAAAATCTTGGTATGTATATGCTTTTGCTGTAGGATTGTTATGATAGTACTCGAAATATGCCATCAATGTTGACTTGTAGTCCTCCGCAGCAGTATTGACTGTATCTATTGGGTTATTTGGATCATACACAATTCTCTGTTGACCGGGAAGATGAATAGCCAGTCGAACAACAGTAGGTTCTTCTTCATGCATCCAATTACCATATAAACGCCATGCTGCCTCAGGTGGACCTATATATCTTGCATCAATGTACTGTTGCACTTCGTCCGATTCTTGCCGACGATTAATGTTGCACGATCGTGGCCTTTATAGATATATTCGTGTATATATTTAACAGCTCTAACACCACCACAGACCTCAACATTAATGTGGCAATTAAACATCCTGGACAAATAAGGGTTGTACGGTACAACATGTGTGTTATTTGCTTTGAATGATTTGCGGATAATCACCTCTTTACCATCGTCACGTCT
This sequence comes from Papaver armeniacum, assembly GCA_023531295.1. NCBI lineage: Eukaryota > Viridiplantae > Streptophyta > Magnoliopsida > Ranunculales > Papaveraceae > Papaver > Papaver armeniacum. The sequence goes on from JAJJWW010006485.1 coordinate 68,763, forward strand.
ACGATAGATTGGATACCCCCCTTCATCCAGACCTGTTCTCTCTGTATTTTTTTTTGGATAGCCTCTGCTACATCTTCCATTTTTCATGCACATAGAATCCCGGCCACATGGTCCATGTACCATACACTTTCTAACGGTATCAAACAAAAACCGGATCAGTTTTCGATCCTGGGAACTCCAAAACAAACTTGTCGACTTGTTCAACGGTGTGAATTTTTTCAGGGCCATCCAAGAATATAAGAGCGTGCATATGAGGCAAACCACGCTTTTGAAATTCGATCGTGTGAACATGTGCAACAACCTATTCCAAATACATTTCCTTTTTGATTTCTTTCATTAATGCAACTCTCTTCATTTCAAATACACGGGCTATGAGATCAGGGCGATCCAAGCATATTGACGGGACAATAGTGCATCCTGTATTTCTGGCCACCTAGGATTTGCAGTCATTGTTAGGAAGATATCTGGGTGATGATGAAACCGTGTAATGGCCATTGAATCTTGGTAGATCTCGGACATATACCTAGGGCCCGCCAATAAAAGATGATGGCAAAACAAATGGCTTTCCCCCGTCTTTGGGATCCACTCCAGAGTCCTTCGATGCCTTTATATTGTTGTAAGAATCGTCATGACTTTTCCCGATTTATCTTAAGGAAATATAGATTGTTTTGCTCGGTGGATGCCCGTGCATCTACCAAGTACTCTGAAAAAGCTTTTTCCCCTCAAGATTGTAGAGTACTCATTTGGACCCCGAAAGAGGCTAAAACGTGAAATTGTTTCAAAGTTAATCGTTTCATAGTATGTTTAATTGTTTTGATTCGTTGCTTCATCTCTCGGGATGCCACCCCATTTCTCCGTAGGGAAAGAGCAAAACATAATGCGGAGGCAAGTACGCGGGTGACATTCGAAATGTGTTCAAGTGCATTACCCGCTTTCGGATGTAGTATGATATCCCTAAGCTAGGTTTCTCGGTTATCTCGGCGGGTAGCATTACGGAAACTTCGTCGTCGTTGGCAAATTATAACGCCTTTCATCCGTGCTTTTTTGTAGTGCATGATTACCTTAACATCTTGCTCTTCGGGACTTACATTGGCAAGTATCTCGCGTGCATGGTAATACTTGCCGCAGAATTCATTATACTTTATAAGCATATCCCGAATTTTTTGAGAACATCTTTACTAAGATTGGTATTTCGGTTACACGAAGAGCCGTGGCTAGATTAGGATCGTATAAATATAACTGTGAATAAATTGGGCTTTTACCTTCATCGCTTAACAACGATCCTGTTCCGTGACGAAGTTCACCGTGTATGGCAAAGCTACGCGGACCCCTACCTTCGTGAGCCCCGCTATCCAGTTTACAACCAAGGCTGGTAAAAGCATTTGCAGAATTAATCGACGTATGTTTTCTAGGAAATATGTTGATTGAGCATCATCTCCATCCAATAAAACCATCAGTTCATCAGGAGGTTCAAGAAGCATAGGGAGTACGACTTTTCCATCACGACAACATTTAGTAAATTCTGGTTTCTTCTTGGTTGATGTAGACTTCTTCTCATCCATCCAATGAAGTGCTCCACACATTGGGCACTCAATATCCATTTTACCAAGATAATGACGATCACATAAGAACTGATCGACCTTCTGACCTGGTTCTTGTTGTCCATTCATATCGTCTTCATCATCCGACGAACCAGAATTCATCAGCACCATCCGATGAAAACCTTCGTCAAGAGCGGGTCAGTACACAACATTGTAATACATAATGTTAATAAAATTCTTACATTTATGAAAATAAACAGATTATTTGTGTTCTTACATTTGAATGCAAAGTTGAATCCACGCTGGATCTCGCACTACCATCCGAAATATCTCGAATTCACCCGTAGTATGGAGTACAATTAAACAGCCATAATCTACCATCTAATACACATTAAGAATATATAAGATTCCATAATACTTATTTTCCTAAGAGATTGTTACCTGATTTCTTATCGTAATTTCGGAGGCATTATCTGAGTAGCATGTGCGTGAACGTTTAAGTCCTGGGACCTGCAATATAAGCATCAAATTTTTTACATATTAGCATCCAAAAGTCTGTGAATACAACGCCATTATTCACTTAATATAATAATTGCAATTCATTTTTATGTGCATACTTCTTTTAAGGGCGCATCTTTCCTCTTCGGATCCGCCTGCTACGACTGATTGCGAGGATATCTGTCCATCCCGATACAATAAACAATAAAGAAAAAAAATAAAAAGATTCAGTGCAGACACAAATAAAAAATGCAGGTGGGGGGATATATGGCAAATTAAAGAGGTAGAGGTATGGAGCTCTCGTCAATCGGGGTATGCTGTATAGTGCATACGTTCCCAAAAAAGAAACAATACGTCTTAGTTGAATTAGCCCTTATAGTTGATTCATGTCCCATTCCTTTCTTAAGACTACCATATTCTCTTTTGTCTAAAGTATACTAAAGTGGAGCAATTCAAGTATTCTCTTCTTGTTTTCAATCTAGTGTATTCTCTTTTGCTGTCAATTTAGTTACAAGAAACATGAGTGTCCATCGATGGATTGCAAAGAATCTACAATGTCAATGCATTAGCCAATCCTTGCATCACCTGTAATTTGGTGGGATATTTTGTTAGTATCTTGTGTAAATAAATCACCCGGTTATCATCCTTATCTTCCTGTTCTTTGTTTGGCTACTCTAATTTGGCGTGCTTTCTGAGCAGTTGAACGGGATCCCTGGCAATTCGGACACCAATCAAACATATCAGAAATTATTAGAAATCACTTAGACACATTTATAATTAAGCCACGTAATCATACTTTAGCCCTTATGGTTGATTCATGTCCTATTCCTTTCTCCCGGCGTATCTTCTCCTGGCGTGCTTTTTGTGCTTCCGATCTGGATCGCTGGCAAATAAATAAGTATGCAAGGTCTTATACCAATTTGATTAATAATAACTGAATTAGGAAAAAGCCCAATATACCAAATCGGGATAACAATGATGCCAGTCTTGCTAATACCGAATCACGTTTCTTGGTAATTATTAGGGATGGCGTTGATTTCTATTTACGAATTAAGAATAATGAATTTATCCTCCTTTGCAAACCCCGGATGCATTATAGAAAGCATAAACTAAATTTGAAATAAGACATGAAATGATCGGTCCTTGAATAGCACCTACGTGACCATTAACAACAACACAAAAAGGTATCAAACTAAGATTTATCCCGTGGTCACTTATTCCGCAGCCTATATGTGGTCATTCAAAAACAAATTGGCCACCATAAAATCCCAAATTACTTGCTTATCATGTATCAATCGAAAGAAACCCAATTACTCACATGTTTCTGAAATTTTCGTTAAAACGATTCTATCGCGATAATCCAAGTTATGTACTTTAACCGATGCCAAACACTAATAAATTGAACACTTAATAGGGGTTGGAAGCCTGAGGACTACACATTCCCTTACGATGGAGTACACATATTCCATTGCACAAAGGTGCACGATGTTCAGCCAGGTCCACGTGATGATATTGATTGGTACTCCAGCGTAAGAAACCCAAAACTCATGATGATGTAAGGGGTGGGAAGTTGAGTTTTTAGAATTACAATCAACTCACTCTGAAGAGTATGTAAGGGAATTACAATCAGCGTAAGGGAATTACAAATTTTGGACAAAATTATAAATTTCACACATCCTACAAAATCAATAAGAAACCCAAAACTCATTCAGGTTATTCACCAAACACTTCAACCACAACAACTCAAAAATCTTTAGAGTTTTTGATTAATGTCCGTGTTTTCTTATCTGAAATTCTAACCTGTTTCTGATTAATGTATGGGTTTTCTGCTTATGGTAAGGAAAAGGATCTTGATGGAAACTTAAACATCAAATCCAAGCATATAATACTAAATAAAAGTAAGGGAGCATACCTTGGTAATGTGTGAACGAGTTTGCTTCTGCCAATTTCCATTGCTCTCATAGTTTTTTTCACATATTGTTCCATCAATCTCACGTTTTTGCACATCTCTCTCGCCCGTCGTTTCGTTTGAGCTGTTGAACCTTTACTGTTAAGGTTCAGATATTCATGATTGGGCGACATAGCTGACAGAATCTAGAACTTTATCCTCTTTAGTATTGTATTGGAACAATCTCGTTATTCTCTTCAGTATTGAACTTTAATCATAAAAACGAATCAAAAAGCTACAACTTTTGATTGATCGGTGGAATGTAATAGAAAAGGATACCGAATTCTCTGAAGTATTAGCAAGAAGGAGAATATGTTCATGAATAGGATGTCAACGATTTCACTGGTAGAAACAACGTGTATATATTTTAAGTAAAAAAAAATTTTTTTTTTTTTTTATGGTATAAACTTTATGGTAGTCTTTCCGGCCGTCCATGCAAAAACCCAATCCGTAGCCTCCCGACCGGATCTGGACGGGGTCCCCGCTCAATGTCGTCCGTTCGATAGCCTAGGCTCTCATGGAGACAAACCTCATAGGTTTTTATAACAATGATAGTCCTAAGATAGTTTTTTTTTATTACGGTATATTTAGACTTTTTGTATCCCACAAGTGCCTGCATAATTTTTTCTTAACGTGAAGTGACAATCCAACTCCATACTTATTTGCAAGTGCCAGTCTAAGGAAAGCCGTTCAGCCTGACGATGGACCTTACCAATCGGTCCAAACCCGAACGGCCTAGGCCAATTTTCAGCAATTGTATTGACTGGGGTTATACACGCGTACACCACCAAAACTTAGCTGGATTTTCCTTCATCTCGAAGGCTCTATATATATGAATCCCTTTTGACTATTATATCCAACTTCGATTGTATCTTCTTCTCTAGGGCCGCTACTTGATCATCTTCATCATCATCCGCTACGATGCCAAGTGGTGCAGAGATCTGTTGTGAGATACTTCTAGCAATTCTTCTTCCTCCTCTTGGTGTCTGTTTCAGACATGGTTGTTGCAGTGTAAGCAAAACCCCTTTCCCCTCTTTTCCTATTTTCAAAATCATCATCGTTTTTTGATTTTCTAACGATTTTTCTTTTCTTAATTGCAGGTGGAATTCTTGATCTGTTTGTTGTTGACATTTTTAGGTTATGTTCCAGGTATTATCTATGCCATCTATGTCATAGTTGCTGTCAATCGTGAACCCTACCCTGATGATTACTGGCGCCCAATTAATGCTTAATCGAATGCTATCCTGTGTAATTTTTAAATGGAGATTTATGTATAAAACTTACAGAGATTGGTGAATATCATGCTTAATTTGATCTATAATCTTCTCTTATTATTATGATCTTAATTTTGTCTATGATTGGTTATGATCCGATGACCTAATCTTTGGTCAATTTGGGGAAATTATAATCTTCTCTTATTATTATGATCTTAATTAGTTTTTTTTAGATTTCTTTTTGATGATTGTGTTTGTTGTATTGCAAATCATTCACTGATCAACTTAGAAGAACAAATTAGGGTAGTAGACGAGATCTGTAGATTTTTGATTCAATGTTTTAGTTTGTTTTGAGACAATTTAGATTCTGTAGTAACTAAATGATATCCATTGTAGCTGTTAATAGAGTTTTATAGAATGAGATTTTGGGGGAGATTGCTGTTCAGAACTTCTAATTCTGAATCTGAAACAAGAGATACACAAATTTTGGTAGCTTAATTTCGATCAATGTTGAGAGTCTTTAGATGAATGTTAGATGAATGCACAGTCCACCTCAACTAAGTACCCATATCTATGAAACAATTACAAAATTTGGATGGATGTGTTTGTTGAAGAAATCAGTGCCAACTGAGTGCAGCCATTCTCATGTTAGTTGAGTCCAAGTGAATGGCAGAAGGCTTATTTTATTATTTTAAGTTAGCTTTTTACGCAAAATGCTGCTAGTGAGGTTATCTGATCTGCTGCTGTAGCTACATTACATGTTTGTGTTATATCATCAACCTTTAGCCTATATCGGTCCTGTAATTGTATCTAAAAGCCTCTTAGTTTGATGCCTCCTACTACTTGGTTTAGCAGATGTGAATTTTAGTCACAAAAATTGTGACTTGGGTGATGCTCTTAGGAGAAAGACTCGATTACTCAATTTCTCAAGTCATAGATACAATTTCTCAAGCCTCTGGGGCTCAAACTAGCACCAATAGATGCAAATTTTATATGTAATTCGGTTTCCTTTTTGTATAAATCTAGAAAGTTTTTGGATTTTGAAGATAGACTTGCCAAGGAAGTAAGATATAGGAAGATCTCTTTTTTTCACTACTGAAACTATGAACACTTATGAAAGATCTAAATTCCTAGAAAGGGCTAATCTGAGATTAGATCCCATCTTATGCCTGGGTCTTTAGGGGCGACCCCAAAAGAATCAGGGGCGACACAAAACGACAAAAAATGTCGGGGGTTAATTCATAATTGGTAGATAATTTCCGGGACGTTTTTTTTTTTTAATTAAACTATCATTTACAATCGGTAGATAACTATACAATCGGTAGTTAATCAACAATCGGGAGTAAATTTAGTTTGTATAACTTCCTAATAAAGTATCCCCAAAATAAAATCCTTTATCTTTTGAATTTTGACTATCCTATAATCGGTAGTAAATAAAGTTATCTTGACTCCCGATTAAAGTAGACCTTTGGCAAAAATTCCCTACCATAATCGGTAGGGAATTTAGGTTATTTAACTCCCGAATATAGAATAGCCCCAAATGAGATTTTGCAAAAATCCTTTTTTTTTTTTGAATTTTGGTTGAGCCTATAATCGGTAGGAAAGGAAGAGTTATCATAACTTCCGATTATACAATGGCTCTCTTTGCAAATATCCTACCATAATCGGTAGTCAAAATAGTTCATATAACTACCGAATGTAGAGTAGCCCCAAAATGAGATTTTGCAAAAATCCTTTTTTTTTTTGAATTTTGGTTGAGCCTATAATCGGTAGTAAATGAAGTTATCCTGACTTCCGATTATCCTGGCTCTCTTTGCAAATATCCAACCATATTCGGTAGTCAAAATAGTTCATATAACTACCGAATGTAGAGTAGCCCAAAATGAGATTTTGCCAAAATCCTTTTTTTTTTTTGAATTTTGGTTGAGCCTATAATCGGTAGTAATGAAGTTATCCTGACTTCCGATTATCCTTGCTCTCTTTGCAAATATCCAACCATATTCTGTAGTCAAAATAGTTCATATAACTACCGAATGTAGAGTAGCCCCAAAATGAGATGTTGCCAAAATCCTTTTTTTTTTCTTCTGAATTTTGATTATCCTATAATCGGTAGTAAATAAAGTTATCTTGACTCCGATTCAATTATTCTCGAGAATTAAATGAATGTCTTTGGCAAAGTGGGACCGAAAACCGAAAAAAAAATCCAAAAAGGACTGAAATTCAATTTTCTCGTAGACCCCTTGTATAGCGTACCGGCATTGTATTCATACCACGTCCATGCCCGCACCGAGCTTTTTCAACTGCATTGGTTGAACCTATAATCGGTAGTAAATGAAGGTATCCTGACTTCCGATTATACAGTGGACCTCTTTACCGAAATCCTAGCATAATCGGTAGTCAAAGATAGTTCATATAACTACCGAATATAGAGTTGCCCCAAAATGAGATTTTGCAAAAATACTCTATTTTTCTAATTTGGTTGAGCCTATAATCGGTAGTCAAAATAGTTCATATAACTACCGAATATAGAGTTCCCTCAGAAATGAGATTTTACAATCGGTAGATAAAAAAAAACTAAACTACCGATTATGAAGGGACATATAAATATTTTCAACCTATTTTGTCTTTTTGTGTCCCTAATTCTTTTGGGGTCGCCCCTAAAAATGCTAGGATTTTATGTAATGTACACTTTCTTTTTAAATAAATAAAAGTCTTCAAAAAAAAAAAAAACAAAAACAAAAACCTCTTAGTTTGACTTAATTTCTAATGTCATGCCTGCAAGTTCTTTCCGCCAACATTCGGTGGCTCTATTATTGGCTAGCCTACAGAGTTTTATCTGGGATATCATACATTCTGTGCTGCCACCTTAAACTCGCAAGCCCAAGTCATTTTCTTTATTACGCCATATGTTGGCAAATTTGTATGCCCAGGCTTCTCCCGCCTTGGCCTAAGTTTCACAACCAACCTTTAACTACTGCCTCTGACTTTTAGTTAAGTTTTTCTGACTCGGAAAGTTCAACCACAAGTTTTCCAAAACACTGGAACCTGGGTTGCACCGACGCAGACGCGGACACGACACGACATGATTCTCGAAAAATTAGGATGCGGACACGTATATACATATTTTATTTATATATTAATTGTATATACAATTATGTATTTATATAACAAAGTCAAGTGTTTCGATTCTAAAAATTAGAAAATAATGTTACATGTGTATAAATTTCAAAAGAAAATGAGAGATCGTTTGTTTATACACGCCGAAGGTCAAACAATTATCACTATTAAACACATGGCACAATCGAAATGCATTCTTAGAACAAACCAACCAAGGATATATGTGATGTCATTTCCAATTACAAAACCCTAATAAAGACTTAAATGATTGATCTAAATGTTTGTCTTTCTTCATTTAGTTAATAATAGTAAAAATAAAGGAAGTAGTTTAAATAAAAATGAAAAAAAAATGTTTCAAATACGAGTCATCGTTGCGTCCAAATGAGACACGTGCGGGACGCACATATTGGTGCGTCGGACACGCGTCGTGTCAGCGTCCAACGCGCGTCACGTGTCCGACACGGACACGACTCAAAAACAGAGCGTCCGTGTAACCCAGACTGGAACCAACTAAACACCACCAAAAGTAGTCTGCTATTTGAAAGAACGCGAAATTGGGGGATATAAAAATGAATTGAGGGATATAAGAAAATGACAAAAAAGTGGATCCAGATATCAATTCGGGGTCACCCCTTATCTAAGTATTTTACGTAATACCTAATCTTCCCTCACTAATCGGGATTAGTGATTAATAATAATTAGTAAAATTATAAGATTTTTTTATAAATGATTAGTGTGTGTTTTATTTGAATTTGGATTAGCGAGGTGAGAGTAGAAGGAGGGAAAAATATTTTGAGAGATAAATTTTTTTGAGAAAATGGAGGATGATTGTGAAGAGAGAATTGTTTCTTGAATCTTTAGCTCAACTACAACAAGGAGCATATCTTGAATCTTGACTAACGACAACAACTCTCAATTGCAACTCTTTGTTGAGCCAACACCCTTGAATGATGATTTTGACGAGTATGAAGAGTTTCTTGAAGAACCTACACAAGAAAGTAAACTTGCACAACATAGTAGCATCGCCAACACACGAGTAAAGTGCTAGGATGTTGAAAATCGAATTTTTTCTTGAAACCGTCATTTTTTCAACCGAATACCTAGGTGCCGACATAGTGGTTGTATGAATCACATGCCGGTAGTAAGGGTACCGACATGGTATTCATACTACGACCATGCCGGTAGACCGATATCCCCCATTTTGAATATTGATCCGACATAGAATTCTTCTAAACAACTATGCCGGTACGCAGTTAACCTTTTTACCTACCGAGGAATATACTACGGAATATTCAACCAGCATGGTTTCATTGATAGGTTACCATGCCGGTACTGCATGAAAAACATATAGGAAACAGTACCATCCCAAACCTAAAACCGGCATTGAAACTTAATAACCATCAACGCCGAAACTGGGTACCGGCGTGGTACCATCAATATCGATAATGCCGGCACCGAAACCGGCGTTCAATATCAATAATTGTCAATGCCGAAATTGTGTACCGGCTTGGGACATTAGATTACGAGAATGCCAGCACCCGTGATTCTGGCGTTGTTTTCTAATGAAACATTTATGCCGGAATAGGTTTCAAATTTGGTCTTCAGTTTTGGTTAACTTAGACTATGCCGGAACAATGGTCGAGCATGCCGGTACTGGTTTCCGGCATAGTGTTTTAATTTTGTTTGGAACTAAATTTCATTCGATCTTTAGGTGGTGACATATATTGATCCAACAAATGCAAAGCCGCTTTATCGGGATACGTCATAATACTATAAAATCCCTCTGGTATGTGACCAAAGAATACTTTTCACCGAGTATATTGAACTTTACTAATGAATTGCTAGTAATAAACCTTCTAATGAACGCGAATTTTTTTCTTATGTAGGGAATAACATATCGAAAGGAAGCAATCGCTTGGACTAAAGAGACGGCTCTTAATAACATGTGTGTGTTGGTGAGGAATACCGAAGGTTCGAAGAGGCGTTTTGAGATGGTTTGCGAGAGAAGTGGGAAATACAAGGAGAAGAATAGCCACAAGAGAAAGGATTATGTATATCCAAAGAAGACTAATAGGGTATACAAGACTCGTACGAGGAAGAATAATTGCCCGTTTAAGCTTGTATTCCGTTTAAATGACATGAACAATTGGGATTGTGAGGTTTCGTGTGGATGTCATAACCACCGGGATCCGAAAGATTTTGTTGGTCACTCCTTAGTTGCGAAGCTAAAACCTGACGAGTTCGAGGATGTAAAGAGATTGACCAAAGCACTTATCAAACCGAGACAAATTCTCAGAGGCTTCAAGGAAAAGGATGATACTAACGTGTCTTCTTTACGTACAATTTATGCCGCACAAGCAACTATTAGAAGGGTGGAATGGGAAGGGAGGAGCGTTATGCAAGAATTTGAGAAGATAGTTTGGGATCACAACTACACGCATATCATTAAAAGAGGGCCGGACGAGAAGCCCCTTCAAATATTTATTTCGCATCCTTTGCTCTCACAATTGTTGGCTTACATAGGTTTGATAGATAATACGAGCCCACGAGTGCTTGTATCCAAATAGTGTTTTTGGTTCCGGAGCTTCACCCCAAATTCTACCACGTTCAAGGTCAGGTATCATGTCATTAATATGAGAAAGGTGGGAACCTTTAACTTTCACTTTGACGTTGCCCTTCTTGCCATTGACTTGTGTTGGTTGTTGACTTGGCCCACCAACTTCGCTTTGGCTTGCTAATTGACTTTCCTCTTCATCTTGCTCATCTTGATCATCGTGCTCACGGTTTGCAAGTCGACTACGGTCACCACCACTCTCCCAAATTATCCCTCTTATACCAGCCCCCAAACGTATCTTACGACCTTCATCTTTCCCTCGAGGAGGCAGAGACTGAGGAGTATCAATGCGATCCTTCCTTCTTCTCTTAGTGACAACATCTTTAGTTTTTCTTTTGTTAGCTTCCTTTGCTTTTGACCTATATCGTAAGCACACGGAAAGCAATGAATATAAGACAACTCACATGCAGTTTAGTAATCGGCATTGACTACCTTAAAATAAACCACGCCAGGTACAATGTTCCAAGATTACACATTGACTATCGACTTGGTCTGCCGGTATCAAAACCAAGCATACAATGCAACCTAAAATCTAAGCCAATTATTGATGACAATTTTCCCGTATGTTTTAAGTCTACTACCGGCATGATCGAATTATTACAAAAGAATGCCTGGGGTACCCAAACAGAAGCATGCAATGAAACCAAAAATCTATGCCGTACTTGGTGACAAATTCATAAACTCTCCTGTATATTTGAAGTCCACTACCGCATACACGAATTATTATCAAACACCTATAGGTACTAAAACCTAAGCACTGTATACATCCTAGATTGAATGCGGTAGGGAAAATTCGGTTTCGGTGAATCGTGGTTGGAAACCAGATCGTATTCATCCTAGATTGAATGCTTAGGAACACAAATCAAGCACCGTGTTCATACAAATTTCAGTCTTTGGTACTCTACGAAACTCAACTGTTTGAGTTAGGGTTCGCGATTCTAACCTAAACCCATTGCTATAGATCGATTTAAACACCTATAAAGTAGTTTAAAATCACTTACCTTCTCACAGAAGCCATATTTCTGAGTAGTTGATCGTCAGAGAACGTTGCTTCTTCGTCTTCTTGCTATTGAGCAATCTTAGCAATTCTTTGCTCCTGTTTTTGTTGACCAGTCGATGTTGAGTTCGATTGGGCATTTGGTTTCTTTCGTGGAGGCATTATTTATGATTCAGGTAGGTTAATCGACGAAGAAATTTTTAAATCGACGATTAATCGACGAAGAACGGATGAAGAACCATGAAGAAAAAAAAAGATCAAAAACCTAACCCTTGGTCAGTGCCGGAATTGATTTTTGAGAATGGGGATAAATGGTTTGGTTTTTGATTTAAGTTTTAGTAGAAAGGGCATAATAGTATTTTCATAATATTTTTTAATTAACCAAAGGGTATTTTAATATTTTCATACCCAAAAATCACCCTTAACACACGCCATTGGTTGGGGGAAGTAATCAATATCCCCCAGTTCCTTTTTATATCCCCCAATTTCGCGTTAATTTGAAACAGCTGAAAAAATGTTGGCCAGTGTGTGGAGCCTGGGACTGGACATGGCCTCACAAGTCATAATCTCTCTAATTTTTAATTATTTTTTTTAAGTTGATAGAAATTTTATCCTCTTCAATCGTACCTCGGTGGATGGGCGTACATGTTTTGGAACTGCCTTAAAGGCTTAAAATGCCTTTGATGTTTTGAATGAGAGATCAAAATGCCTCCAGAGGATATATCGGTTATCTTCTAAAGTGCATCTGTCATCAACAGTACATATGCCATACACATTTAGATTAAACCTTTGAATATTAGCATTCACTGCAACACCACTATGACCAACCTTCCAGCCTTCTCTCCATATTTTATTTCAAGGAAAATCATTTGTGAGCCGAATTTGAGTTTGACGGGCAATCTGTGACATGATTCTGCAGTAAATTTACCTGGAGGAGATTTTTTTTTCTTCCATTTTTACAAATAGAAATTATAGAATCCGGACTACATGACCATTGGCATAATGTGCACAGGCTATATCATTCGCCCACCTAAGTATTATTCCTCATATAAACGGTCTTGTTTTCCAAGGTTTTAGATTCCTCATAGAAAAATACATAAGTCTAGGATCTAAATGCTGTTGGGATACCAACATCAATCCGGACTCCAATTTACTGATCACAGCAGGTCACTTATCCTAGAAGATTTTTTCCAGTATGACATTGTTTATGTTTCAGTATGACATTGTTTATGTTTCAGTATTTGTTCAGGACTAGACTGTATATGATGTCCCTATAAATACTCAGTTCTCGTAAGTATTTTATTCATTCAACTTTCAGTCAATATAGTTATAAGCTTTGCTTAACTGTGGAGGCTGATCTCTAGTCGATTGCAGATTTTTTTTTTTTTTTTTTTTTTTTTTTTTTTGAAGGGTTGATAATCTAGCAGCTGCCAATGGGAACTAAAATAGTTGAACTTCCATCGACAGTCAAATTCATCTGGAAGATCGACAACTTTTCTAAGTTGTACTGGAACAACTCAGCCTACCTTTACTCTGATGTTTTCAGTGCTGCTGGTGCTAAGTGGTAAGATTTTTTAATATGTATATATATATAGTTTGTCTTCTTGTTTTTGATTAACCCTCACTGTTTCTTGCGATACTTTTTCAACAGGAGGGGACTGATTCATCCCAAGGGATGTGGGAAAGTGTTTGATCACTTATCAGTGTATCTCTCTCGTCAGGACTCGGCCAAATTTCCGGTGAATGTCGACTTCAGTCTCACAATTACTTGTCAAACTGATCCCACAAACAACAAGACACTTGGTATAAATCCTCTCTTGAAATAATGTTCTACTCCTTTAATTTGTTATCCAGTATGTGAATATATTAAAGGGAATAACCTTCAACATGTTGGTTCTGCAGGCTGGGAACATCAATTTAATTCCCCCAGTGGTTGGGGTTTGCAGAAATTTTTGCCTCTTAGTGAACTGCATGACTTAAACAAAGGATATCTTGTGAATGATGCGTGCGAGATTAGAATTGAGATTACTCGTAAGATCGCCAAGAAGCCTCTTAAAGTGAAAGGAAAACGCGAATGGTCGTTCAACTCATCCAATTGTTTCATTTCATGTACAATTGAGTAGCTTAAAAGGGTTCGCTATTCTAGTTTTTGGGTTTAGATTGCGTACAATATTTAATGGTCTAAACTTGGACTGACAATAATTATCTCCATTAAAAGAAGGGAAAATTGGGGATATGTCCCATTTTCACTAATTCGTTTGAGGATCTATCCCATAACGGAAAAAAATTAAGGAATCTATCCCGGAGAGAGAAACAAACAGTTAATATCTCACATGTGTGTGACATGTGCAGATCAGTGACATTTTTACCCTCTACGTTTAAATAAGTGATACTGCGTACTAATAACAAGGATACCATAAGAAATTTGGTTGGATCAAAATGGTAAACAAATGCAATACAGTAGAAGAACAAACATGGAGAGCGAGAGAGAAGAAGCTTGTTGGTCCGTAGTGCTTGATGTTAGCAACCGGATCTACTTCTTCTTTTCCCCAACATCAAAGTGATGTCTCTCTAAGGCATTTTTTCAAACATTTCAGAAGCATTCAACATATAAAAACAGCCAAACCATACATGCACGATCAATTCCAGACTTATACATGACTAACTTCAATTAATACAGAGCAATTCTACGTACGCTAATAACCAAATCTATTTTAAGCTCAAAATCCAACTTTTAATTCATCTTCCTTAATATCTGAATAGCACTGATTAAAGGAACCTTCAATTTCCCAATCCTTAAGAAACCATCCCTTCCTCACATAACAGCAAAGCCCAAACTCTACCTTCGTTCCTACCTTACATTCTGCTGCCACCCAGAACACAATCCAAATCACCTATGGAATTCATACTTTAACCATTTAAGTAAACTCACACCTTACCGGCATAAGAGCGAAAATGAATGACTTAAGGGTAAAAATGTCACTGATGCCCATGTGTAATCCCACACATGTGGGATGTTAGTCACTTAACGGTTTGTTTCTCTCACTGGGATAGATTTCTTAATTTTTTCCGTTATGGGATAGATCCCCAAACGAATTAGTGAAAACGGGACATATTCCCAATTTTCGCTTAAAAGAAGAGCATACATATTTGTGAAGTAAAGGATATTCAATTTAGTTATTTGATTTAAACTATTATTATGTACAGTAGTTGCTTTAATTTTTATGATTGATAGAAGAAGTTTTTGATTATTGTGTATTTGTGTTTCTTCGATTCCCCATCACTCACTGATTAGGTTTGAATAACAAATTAATGTAGTAGGCTAGATTGGTAAATATTTTGTGCCGTGTTTTCACTTTTTCGAGACAATCTAAATTGCCTAGTTACTCTAGTAACTTGTTAAATACAGTAAAGTGTTGGAAAATAATCGTTTGTATATAGAAAAGCAAAAATTAATTTCAGAAATCAGAAACATAAAAAAGCAAAAAAAAAAAAAAATCTCAACGAATCTCAGAATTTATTGTGCCAAAACCAAATAAAATATCGACATTGAAAAACTGCGCTTGACATCAATGCAAATTTCACCTTGTAAGTAAAAGTTTTAGCACAATGCAACTGCAAATAGCCTAGTTAGAAAAAGTTACTGGACGGCTTGAATTTGGCCACGACAGCGTTTTATATTGCTGTAAAAACATCAGATTATTCTTTGACCCTGAACCCCAAAACAAAAAGAACCATTTTATTTTCCAATCACTCACTCTACGGAACCAAACCCCCTTCTTTCTCCTTGAAACCCTAGCTACAAATCTTTTCTCCCAGAAGAATCTGTTCGAGACTGCATATCAGTAACCAAATCCTGGAAAAGGATGCCTAATTTACCTGAATCGCCTTAATGATTGATGTTGATACTGGTAAGTTCAATTTCTTATTGGTGGATGATGTTTTTGGTGTTGCATTCAACCAGTTTTATTATTCAGAATATGATGAGAATTTTTTTTTTTTGAAACACCATTTTGATATAATTAGAAGAAGAATCCAGTAAAAATCTCCATTTGTGTACTGCATATGTTGTTATGGGCTCATATAATGGCTTGATTTGTCTAAGTTTCTGCCCTGATAAAGACTGGATGAACTATGAACTTGCTGGTTTATTTATAGGTGTGTGATGTTATTGCCTTATTTAAGAACCCTTTCGAGTTTGGAGTATGTAAGTAATGAGTCCCTATCAAGATTATTACTGTCTTTATCAGCTTTATTTGTCTGTTTCCAACTTGGTGTTGAGTCTAGCTTTGCTACTTTCGGGTTTTGGGAGTCACTAGTTAGTCCGTTTTATTCCATGGATTGCTGACACCAAAACTAGAGGTTAATCATGCATCCAATTTGAAAATAAAGAAAACACTGAGGAGCTTGCTAACGACGAAGACCTCGAAACTCCACAGTAGTTCCTAAGAGGAGTGTTGCTTTTGTCTATTCATTATCTATGGAGAATATAGTACAGAAATTGATGTGAGAGAGTTGAGGAATTATTGAGGCCTATATCCTGTGTTGTGGTGTGTTGTTGGTGGAAATCTCAGGAAGGGAGGCTAATTTAATCAATTTCAGAACTCTTTTCAACTTGGAATATGTTAACAAATCCAGTGTATCCAAAATTTATATGTTTGCTAGGAAATTTGAGTATCCAGATTTCGTTTTCTTTTGTTATGCAATCTAGAAAATCCAGAGCATCGGTGGTTAAGTTTATATCTAAATAAGCCATTTTGCTGGGCTTGTTTGCTTTTTCTCTATGTCAATGTTACTTGAATTGAATATTGCTAGAGATTTAAATATGCCAATTTTTTTTCAAATAAGAGGTTTAGCGCAATAAATTGAGTATAAGGCAGGGAAAAAATTTCTACTCGAGAGGTTTTTGCACTGCTACTAGAGCATCCACTGTTTGGTTTTGAGAGTCACTAGATAGTCGATTTGGGGATAATTTATAACTGGTAGTTTGTTCCTTCCATATTGAATTCCCAGATGGAGTAGTCGCCCGTCCTTTCTCTGTTGCACAGGATGATGACATTCTAATTCTGGAAAATGGTGCATTATGTGAATATCTGAATATGAATGGGATCTAAAGGTTTAAGCTCATTTAGTGGAATTTTTGTAGCATAGTCTGACAGCATGCAGGTGAAATCGTGTGAAATTGAAACCCTTTTGCAGTTTTTCTTGGAAATTTATCTAGTTTTTACTTGGCATCAACTCTTAGAATGCTGTCAGTTTGGGAATAATGTGACTTTAAGGTTATCTATCCGGTCAGTAGAAGAAAAATGATGATATATTGAAGCAGTGGTTTGACTTTGATTAGGAAACATCAAAATCATTTCTCCCTTAATTAGCAAAATCAGTAAAGTTACAAACACTAGAAGGGAGAAACTTGTGACTGTATGTATATGGAGTGATGCTGTTTAGAGAGTGAAGTTATTCAGCAGTTTCTAGTTCGGATGAGTGTCCGAAAACCTAAAGTTTTCAGCATGCTTGGTTTGGCAGTTTGGCAATGTCTATTGAGTACAGTTGTTTGTTTAAAATATAATAATTCATGCAATGTAGGCAAGATACCTCACTGTCTGCCGACATGTACATGTAAACAGTTGTACCTTTTTGACTTGTTACATTTTCATGGCCAAAGTTATTTTGACGGTTTTGGATATTTGAGTAAATGAGGAAGAAATTTACTGTATTTATTTTGTAAGCTAAGGATAATCAGTTTCATATTTTGACTTGTTGGTGGATTTTTTTTTTTTTTTTTGTAAGAAGCACGATTACTAATTTAGTCTTTCCAGTATAGGAAGATATCGTTATACAGATTCCGACCACCATTTCACTAATACTAAATTTTTGGAAGTAATAAAATTCATAAGCATCTCAGCAAGACTGCGCTACAATCATCCGTTCCATATAGCATGCATATGTCGCTTTCCTTTTTGCTTTCTTGTATATGACTATGTTTAGCTGTCTGTATATTGGTTAGTATCTTATGGATTGATACCATTGTATTTGCATCTATAGACTACCAGAAAATAACGTCCCTATATAGTTTACCTGGACAACTGCAAATGGAGCAGAGATTGTATGAACCATCTTAGTCAGAGTCAATTTATGATTTGGCGGCAATACTACTTCATAAAGGAACTGGTGAGAATAATGGGAATTATGTGTCAATTATTAATGATGAAGGTACTGGTGGATGGTAGGAAATTGATGATGAAATCAAATTACTTCATCCTTGATAATTGACATATAATGTGCACTATTCACTTGTCAGAAAAAGCCTGGACAGGGTTGGTTTCCAAGGTATTCTCGTCCATTTTTCTTTCCTTATCTTTATCTTTATCTGGATATATGCTTGCCCTTCTAATGTCATCAAATTAGTTCGGGCATCTAAGCCAAGTAGCTGCAGTTAATTTGAGATGGCAGACTCAACTCTTCGAGCTGCTTTTTTGGATCATTATCTCAACTTATTTAAGTTTCTTAATTCCACCCAGTAGTTTTCTTGCTCGTGGAAGCATTACACATCTCTTTTGTTGTATTATTCATTATCGAAATTAGGTACACTGTCTTTAGTGTCTAGGTACAGTATTGCTTTCTCTAAAAACTATATGCACCCTAGATATGAAAGTTGAGTATTATGAGCATCTTAAAACAGGAGAGTTAGCTTTTTCACCCTTGATATCAAATTAAGGAAATAAAAATAGACCTTTACTATTAAAAAATTGAAGCTCGTGAGTAAAGCTCTTCATGCAAAATTGATTTGGAGATATGGCGATGAAGGTAATGCTCTGTGGAGGTCTGTCATCCAGCAGAAATTTGGAGGTAATGAAAAAGCTTTATTTCCTGCTTCTAATATGTCCAGTGAAAAAAGCTTGTGGTCTGGAATTTGGTAAAGTAAAGACCTCGTGATAAATATTTCTGCAATTAAGGTGAGCAGTGGGGGGATAGGTGCTTGATCTGGAAAGATTTTTGGATCAATGAGCAGCCTCTTTGTGCTCCTTTTCCTGATTTTTTCAAGTTATCAAGTCACAAGAACTTAACTCTGCAGGAAATTCTGACACATACTAGTAATAGTGTTGCCTGGAATTTTCATTTTTCAAGTCCTCTCAAAGTTCCTTCTTGTTGTAAATAACAGCTAGCAACTGTAAAATAGTCACCAGGTCTCCATGGTCTAGTATCGGGGCTGTCAGTGAGAAACTTTGGTTCAGGTTTCTTAACTGTCAACAGTTACGATACGACAAACCATGACTGGCAGAGAGGTTTCTGGGATAGGAAATTGTAATAGTTGAAACAACATACAGTATAAGAGAAATCCAAAATCCAGAGCTGCTTACAAAAAGGGGGGAGGAATCGTATAACTCTAGAAATGGAGATGCACTGCATCAGCAACACTAGTTCCCTGTACCTGCTCGTTTGTCTGATGATCCATCTAAAGGCCCATCTATTTTTGTTTTCAAAGATATTCCAAGCTGGAGACCTGAATTTCAAGCTTGCGAATTCAAAATTATAGAGCAATGTGAGGTAAACATAGTCTTAATTTGATTGGTTTTTTGTCCGTCAGGTTTGGCAAAACTGACAGTTAAAATGTTGATTTCAGGTAATTGTTAGTTACTGGAGTAGTAAAATTTGAATTTGAAAACTGTCGGTTTCCTATTACTGACAGATGGTACCTTGGAACGATGGGCTATACTCAAATCTGGAAAAATCAATGACGACTATATGAGCTAATCAGTGAAGTTTTGGTGAGATTGGTTTTAGAGTCTCAACTAAAAGCAGTGAAGTTTCCTGCATCATGATTTGCAACCGCTGTACCGTAACATCCATCACAAAACTCAAGGTGTGGTTTTTGTTCTGCGGTAGCATGCACTTACCCTAGGGATGAAATCTGAGTTGTCGTTTGCTTGATTCAAAATGTTTTTTTATCATGACATTCCAGTGGAAAAAGGTCAAGGACTGTAACACCAGGGATTGAGTTTATATAGTTGCTGGGTGTAGTAACTTGGATTCTTAGTTAACAAACAACATCATTCTTTTTCTCGCTTTGAATGTTCTGAAAAATACTTTGTTTCTCTAATTACGAAAGTTATCAAAATTGAGCTAATCAGTGAAATCTGAATCTTGTTATTGTCTTATTTGGGTTCAAAAGCACCAGCCTTGTCCATTGTGGTCATAGGGTGGTCATGGACCATCGCAAGTACGTAACATCCACTGGGAGGAGCTAAACGTGGCTCCCTAAAAACTACAGTAGGGTGCAGGAGCAGGAGCTATAGACGGAAGTGAAGCAATGAATTGGTAGAAGAAGAACTTGCAGGGATGGGAACAATAGTCTCAGCAGATGGGGAGGAGGAGCCAACACCTCATTCTCGGTAAGACAGATCGGTTTAGTTTGCTTTAAAATTTAATTTCCATGTTTATGTCTCAAACAACAGATAATGACAAGTTGATCAATGTTGAGAGTAACAACAAACAATCTCAATAGATATTCTTTATTTGAATCTTAGTCACACTTGTTTATATGAACTTTACAATGAACTGTACGTACTATTTTTTCTTATGCTAGCACTCATTGAATACTAAGTTCATATTATTTAGGACGAAACCTTTGTTAGATTTGAAGAATGAGTTAAATCTAACTGCGGATTTATGCTGCACAAGTATAGGTTAAGTTCTTCCAGATGAGGAGTCGCCTCTGCAAGTATCTGAAAGGAGAATTTTTCATGTCAGGACCAGATTGTTATTGATCAAATATGGAACCATCAGAAACTGAATGAAAAACAGATCACTAAAAGTATTATTACCTCAAATCCCATCTTTCTGTATAGTGCCAGTGCTGGTTTGTTATCCCGATGGACAAGTACAAATACCTGCTTTACACCTGACACATCAAATCAAGATTATCTTTAGTTTTCCTCCTTGCAGCTAAGCATCCAATTTGGATGACTGGAAGAGAAATTAAGCAGTCAAACGACTGAGGGATAGTCTTACCAGCTTCTTTTGCAGTTTCAATTGCAAACTTCAGCATGCTGCTTCCAACACCTTGTCGACGTGCACTTTCAGCAACAGCTACGTTCGAGATTGTGCCATGTTTCTCTGGTTCTCTTTTTCTGAAGGTGCTAAACGAATTCACAGGCTTCCATAGTTCCTGGGCAAACAAGGGATTCAAATCTTAGGTGATTCTCAACATCAAATTGCCAACTTAAATTAGAAAATTATCCAAGTATAATGCACCTGATCAGGATAAGTCTCCTCATGTAACAGGTACTTGACACGAAAATCCAGAGTTCCAATGACTTTTTTAAACATGTGCACATTCTTGCCTTCGTTTCTTACAGCAATAATGCACATGAATGGTTCTAAATAACGCCTCGAACATCGCCATTCTATTGTATCCAACTCCTGCATTAACAGTATGCCAATAAGCAGCACCATTCTCATGTGATGCATTTATTTACTAATCTTCAGTAGTGTAAGTGTAGTTTTACCTGCTGGGCGCGTGACCTTTTGTAGCTACCAAAATATCTGTGTAACGACAGAAAGTATCAAGATTATAATCTGGACAACATTCCTAAAATAAAATCGGAAACCGAATAAACGGTACTTTTTTCATGAACTCAAAATCTAAAATTTCCTGTTTGGGTAAAATGACATTTAGTTGTCAGATATGTAATACAAACCGGTCGTGTGATCCATTTTCGTAAAGTCCTGCTTTCAACCGTGCTGATGCCTACTCAAAAAAACCCAAATTAAACCCACCTTCAAAATCTTATTTCAAAAACACAAATTAAGAGCAAGATTTCAAAATTACGTACCCAAAACTCTACTCTATCTTTGGCTTCTCTGATCACATACTCTCCATTATCTGATGAAATCGAAGCCCCATGTTCTTGAATTCCTGGTTCTTCTTCATTGTCAGATGAGAATTCTTCATTCTCTCTCGGCAATGCAAATGGTGCTGAACTAAATTTCCTATATTATTTAAAGAATTAAACAACTAAGACCAGTAGAACACAGAGAAATGCACGACTACATAGCAAGATTCATCAAGAACCCAAAGAATGAATTATGTATAGACTATAGAATCAAGATAATGAACTCACATTGTTGCAGGAGAAACAAGAATGGATTTACTAGCAGATTGTTGAAGAAAGTGCAAGAACTTGGAATTGAATTCCCTGTACGTAGGTATCAAATGAGCAAAAACCAACTAAGAATTCATGAAAAAAGATATTAAGAATAGAAGATAATGAAGTAATACTACTACTGCTTACATTGTTGCAGGAAAAGAAACAAGAACAGGTGGTTTATGTGGAATTCTTCTTCCATGGCAAGAAGAAGGGGAATACAACAACTTGGGTCGTGTTGTTTGATGAAGCACATTCATTGACTGCAACATTTTGTTTCTTCTTCGGTGGAGTGTTTTCGTTTTGGGTCTATAAAATTGAATGAATGGGTTTTTGATTCATTCATCTGTGTATTTATAGGTGAAAAGAAGACGAATCAAGGAAAACAAGAATCAAGAAACACTGAAATTTTTTGAGTTCTGTTAGTTTAGTTAGTTAAAGATGCAGCAAATCTTGAAATGGAATTGATTATGACCATTGGATCATTCTTTTGTGATGATCTAAAAACGCTGTAATTTTGACACGTAATGCTCCCTTTTTTAATCCACTGAAGTAAGTACTAAGCGGAGAACCAAATTGGATAGGGGTGAGAATTGTTGTTATTTTGCTACGTTAACAACATCAACAGCAAGAAATGCTTCAAAAAAAAAAAAAAAAAGGAACCAACAGCAAGAATTAGCAATCAACCCAAATTTATTTCATTATAATTCATGCTAAAAATTTAACAGACACCAAAACACCCAACGCCATATTAATACCACAGAAGTAGATAATCGACGTATCTAAATTTCAAGCAGACCACATTTCAGTTTACTTTATTTAGTTAATGACACGACAGTTCTTTCGAACTTCTCCATTGTAGCCAGTAAGAGGACTAATGTTTCCCATTTTCACCATGGATCTTGCAAAATCATCAAAGAACAAATTTGCATCTTCAGCGTAACTTTGTACCAACTCCATGGTTCTTGTGTTTTGTGTCAGCAACACTTGATCTGAATTCAATAGTCCCTTTCCCAATACTATCAATTGGAAGTAAGCATTGTCAAATTTGGTAGGAGAGCTGTAATCCAACGGAGATATAATGTTATCACCTCCTGATCTAGGACATACTGATTTCAAGTTATTAAAGTAGTTAATCTCTAAGGTTTGATCAGGTTGGTTGTTTCCATTTTGGTTGTATAGCCTTTGCTTGAAACTCACACATCTTGCGACCCCAATAGTGTGACTCCCTTCAAAGAAACCGATATAAACCGTTAATCATTTTCCCAAACATGGCTGTATGATATAATGAAATTAATATATAAGAATTTTGTTTGCGACTTACCTGAGAGTGCAACAAGGTCTACTTCACCAAGACCTTGGCGATTGAAGAGTGCAATAAGGTTTTGAAGAGTTGAGTTTGGTGGGGGAATGTTGTTGTTTGAGGCACTAAGGCTTGCTGTTTTTGAATCTCTTCTTCCTAATGGAACCTCCCAGTTAGGTCCACCACTCTGTTGCATCCATAATATCACAGAATATATTTAGTCAATTAAATCTATTAGAACGATATATAATTAATTTGCATGTATAAAATTCTATGCATGTGTCACTTACTAGTACAACTGAGCCTCTAGCAGCAAGTGCAACAATATCAGCACAAGAAACAATTTGAGGGCATGCTTGTTCTAACTTAGCTTTGATTTCGTCGATAACTTCAAATCCTCGTATAGAATTCCTGTTCGCGTTGGAACCCTTCTCACTAGCTATCGTAGAGCTATCGTCTAGTAAAATTGATGCATCACAACCCTGAAAGAAACAACATTTGGAAACTAATTTAGTTAGTCAACGTATACATAAGTCTATAGACGTACGATTAAATAATGAGCGCATAAGAAGCAAAACTGTACCTGAACGAAGCAGTCATGAAATAAGAGCCTAACCAAAGCGGCAGCGGTTCTAGGCTGTCTAGAAATGGCTTGTTGCAAGACTGACATGACAATGTCATCAACTTGAGGACATGAATTTTCATAAAATTCAGGAAAAAAACTAGAATATTCTCCATTATAACCACCACCACCACCACCGAAACCACCATTTCCTTCATTACTATCATCACCACCACCATTTCCTTCATTACTATCATCACCACCACCACCCCAGTAAGAAGAGAACTTAGAGAATAAACTAGGGCGATCAGCGAAAGAAAGGGTAACAACGTAAGAAGAGAAGAGAATCATGAACATGAAACCACAACAAGGTTTTAGAACAGCCATTGTTTCTCAAAGCTAATGTAATACTACTTCTTAGTAGTGGTGATGATATTGATAGAGAGTTGTTTGGTTTTTGCTTGTATTTATAGCCGTCGGGTTTTACGAATATCTTCTTAGCCAGAGAGTAGTGAGTAAATGCATGTGATCTTGACATCATGTTTGACAATCTCAACTTCTTGATCAACTTATCCTACTTTTGTAGTATAATTAGTCTAATCAGCATGCAATAATTTCACCATTAGGCTTTAAGTTCTGTCTCCCTAGTCACTCACTTCACTATGAATGGAAAATGCTGATTTTTCCACTGAAGGTTTTGGTGTGCAAAATTTCAACGCGGGTGATATTTGTTTTGTTTGTTATTACCTGCTCCAAGAGTGAGTCAATATGCATGCATGTGATCTCTGATAAACATATACAGTCACTCGATATTTCCTTGAACACAAATTGACTTGGCAATGGTCACTGCACGTTCTACTAACTCTCTCCCAAGTACAAATTCTATTCTTGGCCCGAGTCCAAATTTGTGCACACATACAAGGGCTCGTGCTAAGATCTGTCATTCTGGTGGTCTTGTTCGTCAGAAAATGAAGGGCTCGTGCTAAGATTCTTTGGAGGACCATCCGTGGTATGATTCCACACAAGACCAAGTGTGGGGCTCCTGCAGTTGCTCAATTTAAAGCTTATGAGGGTATCCCACCATCTTGGGACAAAATGAGCAGCTGATACCAGGGACGGACCCAAGATATTTTCTTGGTTAGGGCTAAAATGGCAATGATTTACAAGGCGGTCGAAGGCCGCGCCAAATTTTTTTTTAGAACGAAACGCGTAGTTAATGGCGAATCTAATCCACCTATAGAACACCCAAATTGATGCACAATTGAAAATAAAAAGAACAAAATTAATATCAAAATGCGATCACAGAAAGAAATCCATAGTTTATAGAAGTAAAATGGGAGATAATTGTGTTGAGGAGTAGAATTATTTTTGTTTTTAATAAGATTTAGCTTTTAATTATGGGAATATTATCTATATACCCCTAGTATGAGACCCATTGAAAAATATCATTTCTAACTTAAATTATACCCTTAAGGTTAATACATTACTAAAATACCCTCTTTTGTATAGTGTATATACAAAATCACTACCACTAACCACTATTCAAAGATAAAAAATAACACACTACCTCTACTGCCTCCCCACCGTTGACCACCACCACCACTTCCATCCACCGCCAACCACCACCATCTGTCCACCATATTCGCCGTCCACCACCACCACCACCCGCCGCCGCTGTCCACCACCACCACCCGCCGCCAACCACCCAGAACCACCACTTCCCAACACCACCTCCAACTAACACCACCACCCAAAGCCACCACTTCCCACCACCACCGACCACCACCGCTACCGGCCACCACCACCCACTACAAGAAAGTGGCTCTATTGCCTCATTATGTTGCCACACATCTATAAATAATGTGGCAATAAGGGGGGTTTAGCCTCACGCCATAATAGGTGTGGCATTAAGTAAGAGTTTTTGCTACACATGTGAACAGACAAGGAAAAAGATACTTTTTTGCCTCATGTTATTCTTTGAAGACGCAATAGCTTAATTTCTAGCCACATAGACGTGGCAACATGTTTAAATAATGTAGAATAGGATAATTAATAAATTTTAAATTCTCTTTTAAGGCTAAAAACATTTATTAAATATTCATTTTCTTTTTTTCAATAATTTTATCGATTAAATTATTACAATTATTGTGATATAGAAGACAAAAAACGAGAGACACAAAGTAGAGAAGAAGAAGGAGAGAGAAATCTTATTCATGTGTACAATAGACTAACATTAAAGCCTCTATTTATAGGGCTAGACACAAGGGCATCCCAGTAATAAACGGGATTTGCCTTAGATATTCTTAACATAATTACACGTTTATAACACTCCCCCTGATGACATTGTGTATAAGCTAATTTCCTAGTTAAAACCTTGTCAGGAAATTCCAAAAGGACAAAACCTGATCGAAGGGAAAAGAGTACAATTGAGAAAACTTAGAAAAGATTTGGACACGCAAATGTTGCCTCATTAAAACCCAATGGGAAAAACCTTGATGAAGGAAAAAGAGTACAACGTGATAGTCCAATAAAATACCTTCTAATTTGATACTCCCCCTAATAAGTACTTTAGTTAAATCTTGGCTTGTAAATCTTGAGTGGAGCCAATTTCAGAAACGAATTTCTTGAATGCTGGAGATAACAATGTTTTCGTGAGAAATTTCCAAGTTGATGAAGTCTTCTTTTGTGTTAGTCTTCTAATGGTAGTGTTCTCGAGTCTTCACGCTTCTTTAAGTACATTGAGGACTTGCTTCTTGGATTCCTAGCTTCTCTGAGATGATTTGCAAAAGCTTGGTCATGTGGTTTCTTCAACAAAGTGCCAATATGTAGTTATAGTACCATAGGTGAGTAAAGTTTGTGATCATACCATATATGGATCAGAATGATATCCAAATTCCTAAGGGTTCTTATGTTGATGTGGTCTAACGAAACAAAATGACCTAGTTAATGGTGGGAATCCACCAAATAACCAAAATTATATAACTCCCCCTTGGATGACCACCATGTTGAATAAATTGCCTCACTAAAACCTTTCCAATAAAACCCAGTGAGAAAAAATTTGGACGAAGGAAAAAGAGCACAAATATCAACATTTTTGAAAGAAAATCAAACGTCAACGAGATGTTGCCTCGTTAAAACCTTGTCAGGAAAACCACATGGGATAAAACCGAAATAAAGGGAAAAGAGAACTTTCGACGTAAATATGGATGCTAACCCAACTATATGAGTTTTACAAAAGAAAAACATCAAAATAATAACTCTAGTCTATTTCAAAGACGAGTTTAAGCTAGCATAATTCCAACTGCAGTTTTGAGAGAGAGAAAAAAATTAGAATTCATGCTGCTAAAGCGTGGATTTTTGTGTTTTTAAGGACTCCTCAAGAGACCCATAAAGTTGATAGCATCAACTAATTAATCCGGATTTTTGGTTTTGTACCAAATTTCTAAAAACACATGAAGGATTGTTAACTTGACATAATCAAGTCAAGTGGCTACCAGAATATAATTTGAATCCTACAAGGATTACAAATTTGAATATGTTCTCCGACCACATACGAGTCCTTCAAGGACTACCACGCTAAATGTGTCTTATAAGAAGAACAATTGTTGAACCAATCCTAGGGTCTAATCAAAAAGAAAACCCTCAAATAGTTTTTACAACGAGAAATTTCTCGTATAACGCATTATGACTACACTAGCCGTAATTAATAGGTTTGGCATTTTTAAAGTGTTAAGTTTTGGATCCAAAAAAATTGCGTTAATTGAGAAACTAATCCAACTTAATTTGGATTGTATGCCAACCAATCACATATGTCGATATCCCTCTGCAGATGTCGGGGTTCACAACCACCATCATTTATTATTTCAAAAACTAATATAAATGAATATTCGACAATTTATAGCTTACATAATTCCCAAATGTATGCATACTTTGAAAAAATTCAAAATTTACTGGTACCAGTGCTCACGGGCGTTATAATCTCCTATTATTCAAATGAAGAGATATGAATTTTGAGAATGTAGATTCGGTACACTCAATTGGAGCACTACCTATAGCTTCTTATAGAACGCTACTTATCTGCTAGATGTGCTTGTATTACCTCTTAAGAGGCAAAGATTAAATAAAACCAAAATGAGAAATTTCACACCAATCTTATATGGCAGCCTTTATCGATTGGATCATGATGGGAGAAAAATTGATATAACTTTTAAGTTAATGAACACCATCATCTGTTAGTGTGTAGTCTCCCCCTGATTATGGCGAAACATTTTCATCTCATTTACGAAAAACAATTTTCGTAGAGTATTATCCGATTAAAACCACGTTGGACACTAGATACTGACTTCAAAATGCATAAAAAAATTTCCAATAATTGTAGTTCATACAAATTAAAGATCAACCATGGATTTCGTTAGCTACAAGAAAAATATGCAAATAAATCTCCATAGGGCCGATGAGATAATTATTGAGAATAAATTTATGGACACATTCTTTGTCAAAGAAAATTATGTCAAGATAGATATAGTCGCACAAGGACTAATTATATGGCCTAACAAGCCGGGTGCGCACCCATTGATCTTTTTATGTCCTACCGTATCTCAAACTCAAGTTGAACGGTACCAATTTGGGAGATTAGTATTAGGAAGAAAAAATAAATATTGCTTAATATCCCTCAGGAATGTAGCAATCTCTCGTTTCGTTGGTGTTTGCAATTAAGAATACCATAATAACGATATTTTGTCCTTTAGGATCGATAGGGTAGAACCAAACCTAGTTGGTTTTTATGGTTCCTTTTAAGAAAAAATAAAGAAAGAAAGAAATTATGATCGCTATTTTTTGTAGAGAAATATCCACTTAGTGGTTGATTAACGATGGTTTCTTATAGGGAATAATAGAAACCAATCAATGTTCTTACAAGGAATGAAATCATATTGGCCTAAAAATTAGACTGCCAATTTATTTACATCTCATTTCCTAGTATTGGCAGAGGAGAGAAAACCAATATCAATTGGTTTGTACGATATATTAAAATCGTTTAAATGATAACGGGGAAGAAAAAAAATGCGGTTTTAGTCATCGCATATATGGAAAATCCATTTTATGAAATCACATGATCTTCTCCAATGGAAGAAGATACCAAACTTAATTGGTCGTAGGTTTTTCAACCATGCACGTGATTAATTACCGTAAAGGTATTTCAATTGCGACAACACCAATTTTGGTGATTATAGTTTCTTTTAGAAGGATAGAAATTATAAACCATCTACTGATGGATTTTCTTTTTCTTTCTCCACGAGAAAATAAGAGACAAAAGATAAATCTCACCTCATATCTTTTTAGGATTAACCAATAGATTTTAATTGCACCCAAAAAAATATAGAGAATTGAGTATATAATCATATTCTCATGATAGATGTTATGAAGATATATAAAATCCGTCTTCATAGTATACACCACGGTGCATCAGGGGAGAAAACAAATCACCACCCACTAATATTGATTAAAGAATTAAGGAAAGAATTTAATAAACTTTTGATTTGATTAATTAATTAATTAAAAAAAAAGAAAACAGAGAATAAGAAATCTACTGTTATAACGACGAGTTCCACGTCTGATGCTCGTTCTCATGCACTCCAATGGAAACACAACTGTACATAAGGACAGGATAAAAGTTAGCTAGCACTTTAACGTGAATCAAACAGAACCGCCATAAACAATATTAATAAAATTACAGAGGTTAAAGGTTAAAAATATCCCTTCATATCGTGTTTGGAAAGCTTAACCCATTCGCTCAATTCTCTTCGCGAGTGTAGAGCGTGCTGATTACGTATTGTGATATAGAAGACAAAGAACGAGACACACAAAGTAGAGAAGAAGAAGGAGAGAGAAATCTTATTCATGTGTACAATAGACTAACATTAAAGCCTCTATTTATAGGGCTAGACACAAGGGCATCCCAGTAATAAACGAGATTTGCCCTAGATATTCTTAACACGTTTATAACAACAATATAATAGCAATAATATCCAGTTAATAAGAAAAGAAAAGAAATTACGTGATTCACGTGCCTTTTTTTTTTTTTTTTTTTTTTGGAAAACCTTGGATACATATTCTTGGTAGTGTCGAATATCCAAAATCTCATCTTTCTTCCCCTGTGCAATCTTCCTTACCCTGTGCAACTTAACCCTAGAACTTGATTTTAGTTTTTTCCCACATCCACAGCTAAAATCATCTCGACTTGTTTTGTATTCAAAGTAGAGGAAAAAGAGAATCTCGACGGCTCCCAACATCAGGTATTATCAACTCTTAAAACTCCATGTTTGTTTGGTAATTTTTTGATGTTAATCTGATAGATTGAGATAATTTGAAATCTGAGTTAAGTTTTTTGATTGTTGGACGACGACCGAAGGGTGGAGTCCCTAAGGGATGAAAAAATGTGTATTCTGCTTGGCCACACATTCTCGTGCAAAAACAAACGAAAAAAAGTTAATTTCTTGAATTTTAGAATCAAATCTAGGCTATTGATGAAATTGATCATGGATTTCAATAAAAGACAATAGAATGAACAAATTACATGTTCAAAGTCCATCAAAAAAATCCATTGATTCTACTGGAATCGATGAATTTCAGAATCCTTTTCATGTCGTTTCACTCAGCGATTCTGTTCATATTTTTAGGATGAAAAATTATAGTTAGCTTGTGTTTCAAATGCTTTGATATTTATTTAGCTTGAAAAATATTTTAAGGAATATGAATTTTGTCAAATGCTCAGATGCTTTGATATTTAATATATTGGAATTCTTTGTCGGGTATATGAATTGAACTTGCTCAGATGGTGTTTGGTGAAATGCATGACAAGAATTTTTTTTCTTGGATTGTTATGATTAATGGGTACTCAAAATGTGGAAAGGTTGAGAATAGAATTTGAGTAAAGGTTTAGTGCCAATGAGTAAGGAAATGAATTTGTTCTTGGGGTTTTTATGTGCAGTTGGTTAGTCTGGTGCTTGGTTATGCGATCTTTGTCAGATGATATGAAGTAAGAACAAAGAAGACTGCAATAAGGTATTTTTCTAATTTGAATTATGATTTTGAGATTTGGTTTTAGTTTGAGATTTGATTTTTAAGTTGAGAGGAACCCTGTCAAAAAGTAAACAAATCATATATGTATGGACATTTATTGGCGTTTAGGAGTTCAAATAGCACTGAGTCACTGACCAGGCAAATTGAGATTCCTTATAGAGAGTGAGATTATAAACACGGGGCTTCTGGATATAACATTCGTGATTATGACGGCTTCTTTTCGCAAATGATCTGAAAAGAGGCTAAATACGTTTTTGTTTGTAAGTATTGATGTTGTAGATTCTTCCTAGTTTGTCTCAATAAAATTAGACATGGAGGACAGGTTAACTAAAGCTGATTGTATATACGTAGGCGATTACCTTTTAGGAAGACATTAGTGCACTAATTAACATGCATGAATTTATGGTAAATGAGATTACTGATATTAGTAAGTGTTAATGAAACTTAAAACAATGTTGGTGCAGTCTTTTAACCTCTATCTAATACAAGTAATCAGTAGAACCAACAAACAACATAGTAAAAAATGATTAATCTATGGTCTTGAAATGGTATTAGATCGAGGCAAGTGGTTCATGTCTGAAATATTTATAGATGGTTCACTTGTTTTCTCGACTACCCTTGTTTGATGTACTTTCGTGGTTATAATACAAAGTGTGAGGTTAGTTTGTAATGATTTTTATTTTAGCTATATTGTTGTGCTTAGTTTCTGGTCGATAGCTTTACAAACTCGATGATGTAACCAATTAGTGATGTTGTGGTAGTCAAAAGGTATGCATGGAGACTCGAGAGCTGAAATTGAGCTTATTAGTTGGGAGTATGTTTCGTGGTTATATCACAATGATACATCTCTCTGCATACCACTTGCTGGTTATAGTTTTGTGTTTGGTATAAGCACATTAAAAGAACAAAGTTTCTGTAAATTCACCAACTAGTCAAATCCGTTGGGCTAAGAGTTAGATTATACTGTTTTTGCCACTTGCTGGTAATAGAGTTAAACAACTTCTGAATTACCCACACTTGCCTACAACGACCATGGCAGGTCATATAGTCATGCAGCAATAAGTAGGTCCTAGCAGATCAGTCATCTTTGCAGTCACAGAATTGTAGAAATTTTGTTTCTTTATTATGTTTTATGTTCACTTCTTCCCCACTTTGTAAGTAAGCAAATGTCAACTTTCTTTGGTTGTATATGAGAAAGTAATTTTTCATCTTGTTGGGATTTTATAGGAGATATATTTCTTCCCATTCTGATCATGCATGCACCAGCAGAGCAGTTCCTTATTCTGAGGGCCATTGGTGCAAGATTATGTTGTTTGTGCCATTTGTTTAACGGTGGCCATTTTGTTGGTCTTTAGTCGTGGCATTACAGTATCGCGAGGGGAACCAAGTTGTTTTATTAAATTGTCATTGGTGGGATATCACCGAGTCCAGAAAGAAGCAGCGAGATACATTTGGGTTTACGTCGTTGAATTTCACAAGAACCATAGCCAAAAATCAACCTTTTATGATTGCAAAGCAAGCACATCAAGTTTTTTATCTTCGTGGACAATAAGGACAAGAATCGCCGAATTGTACTTAAAATGTGCAAGGGATCACTACGCTTTGGGGACACCGAAGTTGAGCTCATCCAAGAAGATTCATCCCACATAGATAATGTAACCGGTCAGCTGAAATTGGCCAAGACTTTGGGAGTTGGACCCGAAATGAAATTGGAGGGGAAGAGGTGATTAAGTACAACTGACGGTGATAAAGGCGATCTAAATAATGACAAGTGATAGTGATCACGGTGATTATTTTAGTGATTGTGAACGAGATGATCTCGCCTAACATAAAGTCAAAGTTACTACCGAATGCTCCAGTTTATTTGATGTTTTCTGTTTTATTTTAGCTTGAATTACTTTCAATTCTCACTTAAATTTTATTTGCTTTCATTTTTCCGATGAGGATCATTTGAAAATTGATTAGACAAAATTTGTGATTAATGGTTCGGAACATACTCAATTTCATGAATGTACTTTTAATTTTGTGATAGAAGTTAACTAGTTAAATGAATTAGTAGCCCAACGTTGTGGAGTAAAAACTTTCAATTTTCAAAATTTAAATGAATTAGTAGCCCAAAATTCTCCGAGATCATTCAAAATAGTTGGACGAGTTTTGTTAACTATGGTTATGGACATACTCATATGAAGTGGATGTATTTTTTAGTGGAGTTACTTTCAATTTTCCAAATTTAAATGAATTAGTAGTCCACAATTCTCCCAAGAGATCATTCGAAAATAGTTCGAACGAGGTTTATACACTACGGTTATGGAGTCAATATCATTTGGATGTATTTTTATTTTTGTGATGAAAGTTAAATAGCTAGCTTTCAATTCTTCGATTAACTTTTAGTTTCCGATGAAGACGATTTAGATTTCATTATTTGGATTCACAAGTGGAGTTACTTTCGATTTTCCAAATTCAAATGAATTAGTAGCCTAAAATTCTCCGAGAGATCATTCAATAATAGTTCGAGACGAGGTTTATACACTACGGTTATGGAGTCGATATCAATTGGATGTATTTTTATTTTTGTGATGAAAGTTAACTAGCTAGCTTTCAATTCTTCGATTAACTTTCGTTTCGAGATGAAGACGATTTAGCTTTCATTATTCGGATTCACAAGTGGAGTTACTTTCGATTTTCCAAATTCAAATGAATCAAGAGCCCAAATTCTCCGAGAGATCATACGAGAATTGTTCGACGAGGTTTGTTCACTATGGTTCAGACACACTCAATATCATTTGGATATGTACTTTTAGTTTTTCGATAAAGAGTAACTAGCTAGATTTCAATTCTCGATTAAATATTTGATTGAATTAAATGGAAATAAATACATAAATTTGATTAAATTAAATGGAAATAGATACATAAATTAGTCATAGCGAGTATAATCACTCATATATAGTGACTGTGATCTAGTGATTTTTTATTGAATTATGTAAAACTATATATACAACTGGATAGGCCTATATGATAATCAGTCATAGCGAGTTTGTTCGAGTAATCTTAAGAGAGAATTGTCGACAATTTGATTAAATTAAATGGAAATACATACATAGTGACTATGAATCACCCATAATGACTATGAATCAATGATTTTGACTGGTAACTCGCAAACGCAACAAATATTTATCCAAATGCGTGATGAATCTTTGTTTCACAATATTGACTTTCTTAATTTTAAGCGAGTTTTGGGGCATTTTGTGATTTTCCCGAGAATTTATTTTTTAGCTAGTTATGATGTTAATGTCATAGTAGGAAATTTTCTTTTGCACGTTAAAAAAGGCTTGCGTTCCAAAAGGACGTAGGAGCATAACTTGTCGTTAGGCTCCTTTTACCAACTCCATGCATCAACATTTTAATAACAATTAAAAATTTTAAATATGATAAGAAAAATAAACAAAAAAAATTAAAAAAATTAAAATTTGATAAAAAAGAAAAGAAAAAGAACAACATAACATATATTTTGTCTTTGTATATGCACATATGAGCCACGTACTACCAAAGAAACCACTAACAAAGTTATGGAAGTGGAAGCCACACGTAACAAAGGTATAGAAGGTCCGTCATTAAAAATTAGGATTAAAAATGTTCACTTTTTTTTTTGTTCCTTGTTTACACCTTGCCTGACCTAACTAGTACACGAGAGGAAAAAATCTTCAATTTTCTCTCTTTCTTTTGCCTTCCCAAAACAAAGTTGCAGAGCAGCAGAGAGAACCGGAGATAACGAGGATAAATTACGTGAGATATTTTGGCTTCAAATTAGGGAAAGTTTGTTAGAGGAAAAGTGGAATTAGGGGTTATTCATAGAAGATTAAGTCTGGAATTTTGGAAATATTTCTGCATCGCCTTAGGATGAAAATCTGATGAAAACAAGAGTATTTTGAGAAGGAATTAAAGAAGAACATCTAGCGGGAATAATCTCGGTCAATTCTTTTTCGATTTGAACCCTAGAATTTTCATTCTGGGCGGGATGAAATCAAAAGAAAATCCTTTTGGGAGGGATTATTCGCGCTTGGTGTTTTGGAGTATCTATAAATTGAACCCTAAAATCAGTCCAGGGATGTTAAGATATACACCTTTTCTGGGGTATTATCCGTTCCGAGATCAAAAACATCAAGGTATATCATTTTTGTTTTTATATCAATGGTTAAATAACTTCCAATCGATCGTAATAAGTTATTCTTCTTTATTTACAGATCTACACAGTTCTTCGGATTGATTTGGGTTTTTCACTCTCCAGAGACTCATTCAGGTCATTTTCTCACATCCGCTCTGAATTTCAATTCGAAAAGGGGTTTTCTTTAATTTGGGTTTTCGATGTTTTGATATTTTTTTAATTTTTTTTTTGTAGGGTTATTTAATTTCTGAAGATGGAATTTGAGGAAGAGTAAGTTTTCAATCCCTATTATCTTTCCCTTTCTTATAAGGTTTCTGTGGTTTTGGAAAGATTTTTTTGTTTGGTTCTCATATTTGATTGTTAGGGCCATTTTGAGTATTAGATAAGGATTTTCATCTTTTTGTTTCAGCTTCTTGTTTGGATTTGATTTTGTTTGAGAATTTCCAATTGTGTGTAGATGTGATGTCTCTTATCCAATGACTTATTTTTCGAGGTGCTTGCTTACTGCTCTGCTTAATACCCTGAACAAGGTTATAGATTCTCCGGGTTGGATGAGAATGGGTTGGATGAAGATGGTAACCAACAAATAATCGCAATGAAGTCTATGCAAATGTAATACCTACAAATAGACATAAACATATAAGAGCTCAAAGATGCCATCTGGAATACTCGAGAAATGAGGATTTTGAGAGAGAAAATGAGGAGCGAGAGGAAGAATTTAAGAGGCAAATGAAAGAACGAGATGCGAATGGGAGAGGCGAATGGAAGCGCAAAAATGAGCAAGATAACATTCGCCGAACCAAATGATGGAGTATGTCGACATGCAGATGAGACCTATTTATGAGATCGGGCAACTCTCGTGACATTCAGATCACCTCTTCATAACTGGGGAGCATCATCACAAACCTTGGGAGCAACTATCTATACACGGGCCGGCGCCTTTCATACCTTGGAGCAGGCCAAGACATGGGGAGCAGCCTGGCATACCATAGGAGCAACTTTTGGACCTTCGCCGCGTTATGTGTCTGGGGAGCAGCCCAAACAGACACGGGCCGACGCATTTCATACCTTTTGGAGCAAATAAAGACCCGTGGAGCATCCCGGGCAGATCAGAGGAGCAACTTTTTGGACATGCATAGACGCGACACGTGCCTCGGGGAGCATCCCAACGTACACGGGGCGACGACTTTCATACCACCGAGTAACGCTAAAGGTTTGGGAGCAGCCTCGCGTAACCGAGGAGCTACTCTTTGGACCGCAGTGAGTCGCTTTACATATCCAGTGGGACCAACTCAACAGACCTCAAAATGATTGTAAGTCTCTCTTCCTTGATAATAAAGGTATCTCATGGATGTTCCATTAGACATGATGATCTATACATTTGTTGATATTCTTTTTTGCTCGGTGGTTTATGTTTTGGTTTGTTTAGCAGCACGCAGGAAAATGCATCGTACGTCTGGGGATTGGATATCTAGGCCGTCCGAGAATTGATTTAACATGGACTAGGCCAAGTTTGAATTATTAGGTTTCTTTTAGTTTTGATTGTGTAATTTTTTTGTTTCCTTATGGTTATTTGGGATTCTCTATGCCTTGTGACAACTACTTTTATTTAATGGAACTTAAATTCTATATTTGGATTCACTTTTTGTTAATGTTTTACTATTTTTTGTTACCCTGCATAATTTAAAACATAATATAAAAATGGCAAGTAAATCAGTAAATAAGTTTTAGCTACATACAAGCTGTGGCATCAGGGTTTGCCTAGCCGCACTCATAATCACGACAATGGTGTGGCAAAATAATTTTTGAATAAAATGTAATACAAAATAACTTTATATTAAATAATAATAAATGTTTTTGCCTCACATTATTGCCTCACTAATTGATGTGGCAAAAAATTTAAAATAAATAATTAAAATTTAAAATAAAGAAAAAAGAAAAATAGAAATACCTATTGCTTCATGCTATTGCCTCACCATTTGGTGTCGCAAGAAATCCAAACTTTTGCCACTGTGCCTTAAAGGGGTGGCAACTATTTCTTGCCACCCAAGATGTTGCCACCGGTGTGGCAAAAAGATATAGCCACATTACATATGGGTTGTTGCCACATTTGAGACATGTTTCAATACAACCCTTTTCTTGTAGTGACCGACCACCACAACTGCCGCCTATCACCATCGCCACCAACCAACCCCGCCGCCAACCACCGCTGCCTACTACCGCCGCCAACCACCACCATGTGGAGTCAACTAGCACAAAGTTGTCGAAGTGAACGAGGCAACTAACACAAAGTTGTCTCCAAAAAGTGAAAGCAACTAGCACAAGTTGTCTCCAAATATAGAGGCAACTTGTTCAAGTTATCTCCAAATATGGAAGCAACTAATACAAGTTGTCTCCAAATATGGAAGCAACTAACACAAGTTGTCTTCAATATGTACACAAATGAGTGAACCAGTGTGAGTTGAACACACATTTCGACATCGAGTCATTCGTGCTACCATTGCACACGTTAAGTCGCTTAACTACTCTAAGATATATGTATAAGATAATTTCGGATGCATCAATGGACCTAAAAACATAAGAAAATTACATCCGAATATGGAATCAACTACCTCAAGTTGCCTCCGAATATGGAATCAATACTAGCTCAAGTTGCCTCCAATTTAGAGTCAAGTTTTCCCAAAAATCTAGCTCAACAAACCCGCAATATCATCTTCTCAGCCTCTTAACATCAACATCACCAATGCACGACCATCAACTACATCTCCTAACTCACCGCACTATAACCTCAACAAACCTAGTAGTAGCAAGCATTCCATCATTCATTAGCTCACAACTCCAGTTCCACTTAACAGCTCAGTTCCTATAATTGCAACTCAACAACACCTCACATCAGCTCCATGAACTACAATCTCTGACATCTCACCACTCAAACAAACCCTTTTATTCCATCAGGCCACGACGTAACCATCATCTCCCTGTCAACATCAACATCATCTCAACCCATTCAAATTGGAGAGCTTACACATCAATACCAGCTTGCAATGTTAACTCCTAGCATACATCTATCCTTACCACTCAATTCTTGATATTTTGGCCACCGACACCTCCATCTTATTGCAAGAATAAATTCATAACCATTCTTTCGACTTCACCTCAACTGCAACATCTGCAATTTCCATTTTCAAGACACGAACTCGCACATCATATCCGACAACACTCTGCCCACCTTCAATAACTCAATCAAACCAACACCATCTGAATTTTTTTACTCAAACCACTATCCCAACAAATCGTACCACCGCCTCCCGAGATCATTTGCATCTTGTCACACAAATGCAAAGCACTGTGAGTCAACCACCAAGGATGACAACCACCGCAATTGCATCTTCACCAGTACAACCATCTTCTCGCATGCAACTTCATAACCTATACAAGACAAGCAACATACATTCAATTTCTAACTCTTGCAACAAATATAAACCCGTTTCTTCATACATCTACCAGACCCATAATTCAATCTTGTAGCTCCTCCTGTAATTTCATACATACCTAGCCATCTATAACAACAAACACCAATTTCTCCTTCAATCAATCAACAACCTGCAACTTCCCAGTTTCACCAACACTAACTATCAAAATCCACTGTCATTTTCTCCGAGCCTTCAGCTTCCCCATTACATCCACTAAAACAAGCACCTTAATTCCAGTTTTCCACCGTTCAATTCAATTCTCTTCTCGGTATCATAATTCAACCCTAGATATTCATAAATTCGAATTCCATTTCTAACAAGAACCACAACCATCTCTTCCATGAGCTCAAACAACATCTCAAACAACAACTCAAACCCCGGTTTCCATTTCCATCAAAGATTGATTTCTTCTCTTCATCGATTCCCGACCACAATCTCAGATCCCCTTCATCAACAACGAGACTCAATCATCGGAACCCATCTTAAAAACAAATCTAAACAGAAAATTACCATAAATTGGAATCTAAAATCAGATCCATCACCTAAATCTTCAACTAATAATGATTTCTCGCATCTCCTAAATCTTCAAATTCGGTGATAAACAAGTTTAAATTAAGAAGAAGAACATTTAATTTCTCAGATCGATGAAGATTGACGAAGATCTCTGTTGTTGTTCTATGAGGTGAGAAAGATTTGATGAGATTGCCATGGTAGTGAGATTTGAGAATTTGCAGGAATAATCTCTTTGTCTCACACGATTTCGATTCTCTCCGGTTTAAAGTTTCTTTATCGGCCAGGAGGTGGTGGCTGTGAAGGGGTGGTGGTAAAGGAAAGCGTGTGGTGATTTCAAAGGAGGAAAGAAAATCGAGAGATTGATTTCTTCTAATCAAACTAAAAATAAAATGTTGATAAGTCTAATACATAGAGGGCCTATATGGAAATATGAATAAAATTGGTTTCCTAAAAAAGAGGAGGGGGTATATACATAATGGATAAGGTATTTGTGGAGGACCCATGGATAGTCGGGTGTTTATAACATTCCCACTTTAATTATCTCTTAAGTGGGCTGAAAATTAAATATGTAAAACTAGGGGGACTAAAAATAATTTTATAACAAATTTCTATAGAAAAAAAAAATGGGACAAATTTAGGGACGGGCTATAGCCCGGGTTAGCCCCTTGCTAGGCCCGTCCCTGGCTGATACCAACATTACTGGGGGCCGATACCATTTAGCCGATCCAACGACCATGATCGCTTAAGATCTTGAGATGGTATCATCCCCTAGTAATGTTGGTATCAGCCCTTATAAATCGTGAAAATGAGAGGATGGTCATTCTGATGCTCTTAAGGTTTTCAGATTTCAACTTGGACACAATTACTGCCTTTTTTGGAAGACTTTTATCTGAGGTTGCATGGAGTCGCGTTTGACCAAATGTAACCATATGAAAAAATAAAAAAATTATCCTCGCTTTTACTGGTCAAACGGACCCACAAGTTCCAAAACGCCGCCTCCTATTAGTTCTACGAGTACAAACTCACATCGAGTCTCGGACAGAGTAGGGATCTGAACGTTGTTCTCCATTTCCACTTAAGTGAGAGAGCGAGAAAGAAAACTGTTACTGGTCAAATGGACCCACAAAATTTTTATATGAGGTTGGACGGAGTCACGCCGATCTTGATACCATCTCGGGAACTTGAGGAGAAGAGAAAGGCAAGATCCTGTGTAGCATATGAACGTAAAAAAAGACTTGAGCAAGTTGAGGCTCAAGGATGACAAGACGCTGAAAGAATGACTTGGTCGAATCCGCCTCTTTTATCTTCGTTGAAGTGCTCGGCCGAATTGGTTCTCTTTGATCCGGCTTGCTCTACCGAGTTTGCACAATGGGATTTTTGCACTTGTGCTTTGGGATTGTCACGCCTGTATTTCCTCCAACCTCGCGTGCTTCTCGATGATCACCCAAAGATCTCCTTCGGTCGTGGGAATGCTTCCGTGTATCTCAACAAATAGTGGGCTCATCCTATCCAGCCCCACTTGTAACAATTGATGCTAACCACGTGGTCTACATTGCCTATTGCTTACCAGATCTTGTGCCATGTTCGGTATACTCTCCGATTGTTTCCTTGTAGGCGATCGCTAGTGAGAAGAGCTTGTCCATTCCTACGTTGGGAGGTCTTGTTGTGCATGTAAGTTCTTAATAACTTCTCGGTGAGTGGTTGTAGGAGTCGATGGAGTTAGGTGGTAAGTTGTCAAACCAAGATAGAGCCGATCCTTTCAATCTTTAAGGGAAGTATCTGGCAGAGGACCACGTCATCTTGATCCCATCGGGCCAAAGTACGATTGTAATACCGAAGATGGGCCGCGGGTCGCCGGATCCATCATAACATTCGAACGTTGGGATGGGACCCTTCGAGGAATGAGAGCTCGGCCAAATGTGCGGTCACGGTGTGGTGGCAGCTTCTCTCATCACTTCCTCTAATCTTCCTCCTCCTTGCCTTGCTTTCCATTGCTTAATTTCACCATCATTTCGGCGCGAAGGTTCTCCATTGCGAGATGGTGCTCCTCTCTCGATTGTAGATCGTCCCGATCTTCGGTTCTTACTATCGAAATAGTCCGAGTCCTCGGGAACATAATATGGATCGGATAGTCTGTTCCCTCTAGACGCTCTTCGATTTAATGGCTCGGGGGTTGTTAACGTTGGCCACTACCATCCTTCGGTCCGATTGACACGGTGGTGCCTTGGAATTAGCTTCATCGTGCTGATTCTCTACTTCGAGGTTGTGGGCAATCCTATCTTTGATCTCCTGGTTTTCTTGTGCGAGTAATGCCATAACGTCCGCATAAACCGTCTGGTTTCTTTTCAACTCTTCGAGCTCGCTATCATTTGGATGGAGTGGTTCGATCCTTGGTTAGAGTTCCCACTTGTGCTCGTCCCGCTAGCCGGCTACGTGATGATCTTCATCAAATCCGTATTATGGGGATGGGAGGATCGATGGGTGGGACCTGTAACTCCCAAAGTTGTTGTGCTTGGTTGGTTTGTCACTAGCGAGAGGTTGGAGAGTCGGTAGCGGTTGGTTCCGTTTCATCGGTGAGTAGAATCCGGGGAGACGGTTTGTTGCATCGTTGATTCTCGCTACTCGTTCCGCACGGGTTCTTGCTGCCACTTTGGAGGCTCCGGCCTTGAATGCTGCAACTTTGAGAGCCACTGCTGCTATAGATGTGACATCGAGAGGTGTGGTACTTTCATCTCCATCTTGCCTTCTATTTAGCGCTTTGAGCTTCTCACCCTTTTGTTTGATGCGCGTTATGATCGGCGTGGTCTGTGTGTTTCCTTTGATGTTGCCTTTGCTTTTCCTACATCCGTTGTTTTATCCATCTTCGATTATCTCGCAAAAAACAAGACGTTGTTGAAGAAAAATATCCACATGGGTTTTGTTAGTGAAGTCAATACGAAAAAGGCATGGTTGTACATTTTGTTAGGTATAAGCCAAAACCCTTCAAAGCATATATCCAAAGAAAAGACATAGATCTCAACGTAAATCCAAGGATTTTCAAGGGAAAACATGGATCCGAACATAGATCCAAAAACTTTTTCAAAGGAAAACGTAGATACAAAAATCGTAAATATAGATCCACTCATGGGTCTAAAAACACTTCACGAAGAAGGCAGATCCAAGGGTTTTTATACATGAAAACATAGATTCGAGGATAGATCGGAAGTTTTTTGCAAGCAAAGACACGGATGCAAGGATTTTTGTTAGCGAAAGCATGGGTATGAAGATTTTCTAATAATAAAAATCCAAATAAAACGATTTCAAAGGTATGATACCCAAAATCCATACTACGTAACAATATTGAGTGGCTAAAAAAGTTCACAAGGTAAGATAAATCTTTTACCGGGACATAAAACTCCCTGTTTCTAGCGCCAGATTGTGAACACGGAAATAGCGATGGTATCATCGTGTCCACAAACAATAATCGCAGATGTTGGTAAAACCCGATAAAATGATAGAAATATATGTAAAATAACACAGAATAATAATAAAAGAAACTCGAGCCTTCGGGCTCGTCCTCGTTCGCATCATAGAGGTTTCTATGATGATTCTAACAATGCATAGCATTATAGTACGAAAAGTTATAAGCATGAGAATATAAATGAGACGATGATTTACGTGGTTCAACACTAAGGCCTACGTCCACGGGGGTTGGTGTTTCACTATGTATTATAAGAGGTTACAAAGATAGTCGAATGACTCTGAGTAGGGAACGATGCTAGGAGGGAAGTAATTAAACTCGATACTTACTCTTACAATTTCTCTCTCCCGAACTATAGTTCTCTCCTTCTAAATTTGGTCAACCCCTTGTATGTTAATCAAATTGGGTATTTATAGGGGTCTTGTGTGGGGCCCTTATCACTGACCCTTCAAAGTCTTATCCTTCTTGGTAATTGGGCTGGTGCAAGCCGATGTACATCTTCGGGATCACCCGATGCTTCCAACGGTCCTCCGATGTAAAGATGATCCACCTATCTTTGATCCATGAAATGCTTGACACGTGCCTGTACATGCAAAAAACATTTAATGCAGTGGTTGAGCAGACGCATGCATGAGACGACTTCCCTTAGCTTGTCACTTCTTTGTCGGTGGCTTTCATCCTCTTCATCCATCTTGGGATGGGGTAAAGTACCCTTTGGGTATTCTATGGTGCTTCTTGGGTCCTCGTTCATCAGGTAGCCCGGGTCTTGGCACCGTTGGATTTGTTTGGTGATGTCGACGTGGCGAAGGATGATAGAATGGTTCCTTCAATGGGGCACACGTGTAATTCTTCTTCCACGTGGTCGACAGGTGGGATTATATGTATACAATTTTCCCTTTTCTTTCTAAGTTTGAATTTGGTCAAAGTTTGAAGAAAAATCTCCATTATCTTCCCGCAAT
Source organism: Papaver armeniacum (assembly GCA_023531295.1). Taxonomy (NCBI): domain Eukaryota; kingdom Viridiplantae; phylum Streptophyta; class Magnoliopsida; order Ranunculales; family Papaveraceae; genus Papaver; species Papaver armeniacum. The sequence continues at coordinate 112,352 of JAJJWW010006485.1, forward strand.
AACTTTTCCTATTACTTGGGCACGTTTCCCACTTTTTTGCAATAACCCACCCTTGAATTTGAGGCGCTTTTCCTCTTATCTCATTAATTATAAATAAGAGAGAGAGAGGACGAATGTGATAATTTTTATTCTCCTATCTCATTCATTCTTCTTTTGTTCTCTGTCTTTGTCTTCTTTAACTGTTTTTTGCAGAGAAACTTAAATTTCCTCTTGTCTTCTTGTTCTTAACTTCTGTTGGTTCTGTCTCCATCCAATACTGCCCCAGATCTGTTCGGACCAAATATTTTTTGATACCATCATTTTTCTTGGTCGTTTATTGTGGCGCCTCTTGATCATCCGAAAAGCATATCTCTTCTTCAACTCTGCCATTATTTCAGGTATTTAGTTCTTTACTGTTGTGTCTTTGATATCAATTATCTATTATTTTTCTGTTGCTACTGGATTTTGTGGACTTTTGATGGAGAACATATCATACGAAAGTATATATACTTGCCCATGTTCTTAATCGCAAAGTTTTGAGGTCATGTGTCTTGGAGTATAAATAGTGTTCTCGATGTATATGATGATGTTCTTGATGATCTGATGGTGTTCTTGAAGTAGAAATATCGGTGTTAAATTTTTTTTTGACATCCTCGTTTTTCCCCTCGGTACCCTTTCTAGGTATTCATGGGTGGGTAAACGAACGTATAAGCGGTCCTTTGGGGACTCCTCGTTCGAGTCCTTATAGATCTCCGTCAAATAGAAGCCCCGACATATCTCCACCTAGAGAGTTATCGCGCCGAGATCTTCTCAACCAAACCTCGTTCTAGAAATACTTCTGCCGTCACCGACCAAGGCCCTTTCTCAACGAGCGGAGATCGGGCGAGAGGTTCTCGCTACCCGTTCGTTGATAAGCCATCGTCCAAGCCTTCTTCACAACGTTCGAGCCGCTAGCCGCTCAACCAATCCGACGGTTGCCTCACTTAAACCTTCGTCTTCTCAAAAGTCTGGGGTTCCACTGAATGCCCCTTCCTCGAAGAAGGATCCGGATCTCTCTAGAAAACCAGCATCAAAGAGAAAGTCTGATGATATGAGTCCCCCGAAGAAGTCATCGGGTCAAGCTACGTCATCTCGATGTTTCTCCTTTCCATGGATCGCCTCGACTCCGAAGAATAAGAAAAGGGCTTCTTTTAAGCATATTGACCTTGAAGAGTTCAAGGTGAGGCACGGCCTTGAACATTTCGAGGTTCGTTTTTATAATCAGGGTGATGATCTCACTTATGATATGATTACGAATTATAAGTATGATTCCCAACATTTGTTGACAACCGTTGGGGACCTTCGAAGCGGGTTTTATGCTTCCTTTGTACAAATCGGGAGACTCATTTTACTATGATGCTTTGGCAATTCGCGAAGGCTCTACTTCTCATACTCATTGCCGCTCAGTGGTTCAGTTGAGTGAGAATTACTTACTTGACCCTTCGTGAGTGTTACCTTCGGAGCAAGGGTGAGACGACGATGACGTGCTATACACCCAATCCTATGGAGAGGAGCCGGTATACCCAAGAACTTCAACTCTTCTTTTGGTGATTACGTTAATGGTAGAAATCGAAAACCTTGGAGTGTTTGTCTTCGTACGATGGCTGCTCCTCGTGGAGAGGTTCGTCTTTTGAGCGAAGTGAGTGATACCAAGTTACGCTTCGTTCCTGGTACTGAGAATAATGCCAAGCCATAGCTCTTTCCCCTCAAGGAGCGTCTTCGTCGTGATCACGATTATGAGTGGCACGCTACACCCCTTGAAGTTATAGGTCCTTGGGCCCATGGTTGGATCCCTGGTGAACATGGATGGCACCATCGCTGCAGTAAGGTTCGTGATGGTGCCCCCGCCGCTACGGTGATTTTTTCCCCTAGGTTTTGAATTTTGCTGGCATGAATTTCAACTATCACATTGAAGTCGTTGATCCCGACGAGGTTGGGGATGAGGAAGGTTCGAGACCTGTTCTCCCTCGGACAAACTCGAAGGGTGCTGCAAAAGTCAAGGTATGATTCTATCTTAATATGTTGTATGCTATTTTGCCCCTTGAGTCGAGGTTGACGATGAGGTTGACATGTCTTTCGGTCTTAGGCTTCGAGGAAGAAGAAAATTAGTCCCTTAGAGTCGTCAACTGTAGAGGTTGGAGACTCGTGGAATCCCAAAGTTACCGGTCCGGTGGGTGACGAGGATGGTTTGGACGAAGAGTATGATGAGGAGACCGATGAAGAAGAACGCATTGAGACCAGTCCTCCCGTTAATGAAGATACCGAAGAAGAGGCTATCCCTGGGGGAACAAGGTTAATACGATGGCATATCCCAAGTCACCCCCTCGTCATATGGATGAAGTTCTGGGTCTTCATTCATCGGTCCCTCAAAACAATGCACATCTCTAAAAAAAACCCCGAGTTCTCTTTTGGCAAGATCTACTCATCTCGGTGATCGTGTGGACATTGGTGTCGCACCGGGATGGCAGAGAGTTTAGATTGTTGTCTCCTAACGAAGACTGGAAGTAATAGCCGAAGACGGTGGTGAAAAAGCGAAGCCAACGAAGAGGAAAGTTCGATGGTGAAGATGCCGAGCCGTGCCGCAAAAGAGGTGTGACGGACCAAAAATTACGCCTTGGCGCGTTGCCCCACGGCCGTAACTTCCCCAATGCGCCATGATGAAGCTACGATCCGATCCTTAAATTTAGGCAAATGCACATTCATTTGCCCTTGCATGCATGCTCGTGGAGCATGCATGCAGCTATTTAAGCTTCCACACCGTTCCAACTTACCCTTGTTCCGCAAAGGATTTGTTAAGAAAATAAAAACTTTCTTAATACGGCAAAAACAGCCTTTTGAGGCTCTAAACGATGGAATTTGGCTAAATTCTGGTGACCATGTGGATCTATAGATAAACATGTCTTGATCTTTGGGCCGTTTCCCATCAAAATGGACTCCTCTTGAGCTAAATTACGACACTCGGTTTTTTAGCCTATGTCGAATGCCTTGATAGGAAGTATGAGCATCCAAGGAATGGAACGCAACTAGCCTCATCAAGTATGGCCACAATCATCTCTTGCGTCGAGCTACCGAGCCAGATGATATGAGAGGCCAAAGTGCCGCAATCATCTCTAAATTATATGATATGAGCGACAACGTGCTGGACCGGGCGATGATGCAACTCATTACGCTCCGCCACGTACCCTTCCCTACTCTAAAGGGATCAAGCACAGACCGTAGTTCATCCGCGATGAGACAGAAACTTAAGCTAACTCGTTTGCATGGCCTTGGCCAAGCAATAATGGAAATGGCCTAGTCCTTATAGGACGTTCCGCCGAAATGCATCCAAGTGATGCATGTTTGGTCCGCAATATGGCATAACGATGCCTAAGCATCAAATGTCCTCTTCGCGAGGTTACGCAACTATAAATGAGCCTTAGGCATCATTTATACTCTTCCTGATAAGCTATGAAGCTTACTTGGTGCATAGTCCGCATATGTGATAGGTGTCTAAAACACCTAATTTTATATCTAGTATTTATGCTTTCTTTGCTATTGTCGTGAAAATTGTGTATCTTATATTTGCTTTTGAGTTTATTAGGTATTTTGGAGTCATTGGAGTAAAAGAAGAAGAAATAGGTGAAAAGGGGCCAAAATTGTCATTTCATAGGAAGTGCTATTGAGAGCCTAGCTAAGGTTAAGGGACAACTATTTGGGTGGCCCTTGTCCAAGATTATGGGTGTATTTATCCGTCCACTACTTGTACCATAATTCAATCGAGAGAAGACATTTTCTCTCTTTTATTTTGAATCGAGCCATGAATGATTGAAGATGATGGTCGCTATGCTAACAAGGGTTTGAGGAAATTGATTAAGAAAAGAAGAACGATCAATGGGTGATTCTCAGTGGTGCTTTTGAACTCGAAGACAGAGTCACGGATGAGATGATAGAGCTGGAGGCAGTGATGGTGTCGGAGGTGGAGTTTCAATACTACTCGAACCAGGGAGAAGAAACGGAGTCTTGCTGCCATCGATTTGCAAATGAGCAAATAAAAGAGATTCGACAGGGTTTATTGAGTCCGTGAACTATAATCAGAAGATGGGTTTGCATCAGATTGGAATTTGGTTGATTTATGACAACCTATTGCCTTTGATTTATGATGAATGATGTGATTGAATGTGTGTTTCTGAGTTCAATGATTTGAACTGATGGGCCGTGTATGAGAATTAATAGGTTTGTGTTAAAGTTTTGTTTGAATGCAAATGTGCAGGGAAGGAGATTGAATGAGGCTAGAATTCAGAAGAGAAGTCATCTCCTTCACCACCAGAAAATGCACAAAATGTGCTTGCAGAATTGCCTGAATCGAGAAGATGAAGAATATCATGGTGTTTGAGTCAAGTTCCGGCTGTACAGGAAGCAAGAGGAGGTGGAGAAACTGATGCCATGGCTCGATTGTTGGTTGTGATAAAAGAAGATAAGGCACTGGTGGTGTTGATTTGGCTTGTTGTATCAGAGAATGACAAGAAGAATAGAAGCAGGAGTTAGGCTTGAGATGCCGCAGAAGTGGTGTCAATTATGGCGGCGCTAGAGCATGGGTCCGTGATTGGATTTGTGTTGCTTAGCCCGCTTTGGCTGTGAGCCGAGAAGAATGGGGTGATTCGGTTGAATGTTGGTACCGCCGGGGTTGTTGAAATGGCAGAGAGAAGATGAGTTAAGGTGCCATGATGTTGTAACGGGTGGTGCCGTTGATATACAAGGTTCAAAGTTGAGAAGGGTGATGTCATTTGTGGATCGATTGAGATGGATTTAAATGGCATAGCCGAGAACAGATTAAAAGAAGTCAAGCCGCAATGATTTGGGTGAATTTGTGACGAAAAATCAAACTAAGTGAGCAGCCGTTGTCGTTGATAGTTGGAAGAAGCGAGCTTAGGAAGGTTTGTAAAGAGAATGGAGAAGCTACATCTGCAGGAATTACAAGTGTAGCGGTTGCGGGCGATGGTAAAGCGATGGCGAACACGCAAGTGAACTTGAACTGCAGATGGTGTTGGTTATACTGAGATGGTGGATCGAGTGTTGTTGCCATGGGATTGATATGCAAATGAGAAAGAACCAGGTGAATGGAGGCAAAGTGATGCTTAAGAAGATGCGGTGGTGAGACTAAGCGGGAAGTAGTATTGTAGCCGATTGCAAAAGACTCGATCGAGTGCTAGTGTTATTGAACCTGTGGAGTTATGGGATGAGTCGAGAAGACTCGCATTACAAGAAAGAAGCGGAGAAGTTGCAAAGACTGTGGTTTTGAAGCAACAAATGAGAAGTTATATGAATGCTTAGGGAGGGTTGCGAAGATGCAGAAGTTGGTGTGCGCTTGGAGATGCAAACTGAGATGGAATGATGCCTTTGAAGAAAGGATACTTGGTTTGCTTGGATGAATTGCGGTTGATGTTGGCAAAATGCAAGACTCAAGGAAATGATAAACTCGAAATTGCTTGAATTTAGAGGGTTGACTAGTAACTGGGTGATGAAGATGGAAGTTCTCGTTGTCGTGAACTTGGCCTCGAGAAATGATTCTCGGCCAAAAATGCAAAGGATGAAGTGCGAAAAGTGAGCAAGAATGGCGAGCCGGGTGGAACTAGTTCGGTTGTCGGACTTCAAAGTTAAAGCATGGATCTTAAAGTTTCATTGAATCGCGAAGGGGGTATGTATTGATGCAAGAGTCGGTCGTGGCATATATGAGTTTGGAGCTACGCTTTTGGGTAACGTTTCGCAAGAACAAGGAATTGGTTTAGATGGTATTTTGTGATTGTTTGAATTGCAGAGATATGGAGATGAGCTGCGGGAGTGTGCACTTGCTGGTGACAGTTCCGATGGTTCAGGTGGTTGGAGACAAATTTTCCTAAGTGACAAATTCAAGGACCTATGAACGGATTCCACGATGACGTCAAGAATCCGGCGACCAACTTTGGACCCGGAATTTCCAGAAGATATGTTTTCACACATGGGCTTGGTGGACGAATTGGAGTTGGGTTTTGAGAAGACTTGACTTACTTTTGGAAAGAGTATCCTTTTGGGAGAGGCATATAAATAGAAAAGTCTTTCTCTAAACAAAGATATCTCCATTAGGGAGGCTTCTACTTTTGTTCTAGGGTTTCACATGATAGATTCTTCTAAACTCTTTGTGATGATTTCCAAAAACCCAAGTAGTTGATTTATTGTTATTGGTTAAAGATGTAGTTGGATTTTGAAAACAAGTTATGATTTTTATGAATTAGTTTTCTCTCAATATTTTTGATTTCTACGGGTTATAATAATTGCATGATTGATGTATTTCAATATGATTGAATGTTTGTTTAGTTAAGTCTAGAATTAATTGAACTCACATCCATATCTATAGCTATTTTAGGGTTCATCATCGAGCGATAACCTTGAATACGAGTAAGATGATATGATTACGGCTTGTAGTGATACAATCTTGTAGTCATATGTAGAAATTGACCTTTGTTCGAATTGTGTGCGCAATGTATTACAATTGCATTGATTAGCCTATTTTTGAAACTTAATGCTCCTAGAATTGAACTTAATTAGCGCAAGGCGTTAGGTTATTCTTTAGGTAGAATTCACATACGCAGCTCTAATGTGTGTGTTGATGACTTAGGAAATTTATAGAGTATTCTTGCAATAAGATATTCTAGGGCTTTTGATGATAGCGAGATTAAATACGAATTCTATTCATACATTCAAAAACTTGTTTACAATTGAAGATGAAACCTTTATCCAATATTTTCACATCCTTGATTTGCGTGTTTATTTTATTATTTGCTTTTATTTTAGTTTTAATTTTATAAAAATCGAGAAAACCCCCGTGTTACTTATAAGATACCAAAACATATTGAAACCCAAGTCCTCTCTGTGGGAACGATCCTTTCTTGCCCTTGCTTCATTATATATTTTGAGTAGTAAGAAAGTGTAATTTATTTTTGTGTCGGCTGACAACCGGCCAATATGCACCATCAACCAACTACCCCTCCCTATATATGTAAAAATGACATTTTTACAACTTAAATTGGGGGACCAAAAATCATTCATAAACTCCCCAGTCCGTGATGGCCGCACCTTACCACCCTCGCCCAGCCGATGTCCTGGGCCATGTTGGCCGTCATTCACGCTAACCCGATGTCCGCCATGTTGGTCGCCCACTTCCAACCCGATGTCCGGCCACGTTGGACGCGGCACTTCCAACCCGATGTGTCGGCCATGTTGGCCGTCCCCACGCCAACCCGATGTTCCGCCCATGTTGGTCGTGGCACTTCCAACCCGATGTCCGCCATGTTGGCCGCTCCATCGCAACGATTGGCTAAGGGCCAATGTTCCTTTTTTCACGCAACTAAGCTTTGGATGAAGCTTCATCTCAGTCCATGGCGCATCTTTCAAAGATGCGCCATGCTAAAAACACCGGCGTTACACTATTCACCCCTTTAAAGAATTTCGTCTCGAAATTCAAAATCAAAGCTATTGTGGACAATCTCTTCGGTTTGGATTCCCGAGAAAAAGTCCCATACCAGATGCTCGAAATCACGGGTTTCTTCAAGTTTGTCATGGAACATCACTTAGGACCTTCCGAGCACACGTCCCATACCGTATTCGTGAATCCAAAAAGAGTCCATAACGTCACCAAGAATCTCAATCGTCATTGCCAAGAGGATATCTCGACTGTATCCCAAATGTGCATCCCATACTACACACTCGGAGTCCCTAAAGTTCACAAGGTTGATTCCAACAACATGTAAGTACCGTGTGAAAAACTTCCAGATTACCTACAATCGTCCCTCGACGGTCATCCAGGTTGCCACCAGAAGGGATACTAGCCGGGCTCGACAACGCACACCGTTGGCCGATTTCCAACGTGTGGGGATGATCGGTCCCATTGTCTAGCCACCTTCCCGGGACGTTCTTTCGGATATCCACTGTAAGTGGGGTGCCACTTAGGCCGAGCAAACTCACAACACATGAACAAGCTCAACTCGATTCACAAAAATAATTGGCATTACGGTTATAAACTCTTTCCGCGCAAAGTTAGCCTACTCTCCAGCCTTTATTTCCCTTTGAAGGAAAAATACTCGCTTGTCGAGTCCACTCCGCATGCCTCCCTAGTGTTTTCTCGGAACTTGCTCGATACCAACTGTGACGGACCGGAAAATTACGCCTTTGGCGCTTTCGCGTCCGAATTTCCCGATGCGCCATGATGAAGCTACGATCCGAGCCTTTTAAAGTTAGGCAAATGCACGTTCATTTTCCTGCATACATGCTCGTGGAGCATGATGCGCCTATTTAAGCTTCCACACCGCTCCAACTTACCCTTGTTCCGCAAAGGATTTGTTAAGAAAATAAAACTTTCTTAATACTAAGAAAACAGCCCTTTGAGGCTCTAAACGATGGAATTTGGCTAAATTCTGGTGACCATGTGGATCTATATATCAACATGTCTTGATCTTGGTCGCTTCCCCATCAAAATGGACTTCCCGATGCGCCATGATGAAGCTAATATCCGAGACTTAAAGTTAGGCAAATGCACATTCATTTGCCCTTGCATGCATGCTCGTGGAGCATGATGCGCCTATTTAAGCTTCCACACCGTTCCAACTTACCCTTGTTCCGCAAAGGATTTGTTAAGAAAATAAAAACTTTTTAATACGGCAAAAACAGCCTTTTGAGGCTCTAAACGATGGAATTTGGCTAAATTCTGGTGACCATGTGGATCTATAGATAAACATGTCTTGATCTTTGGGCCGTTTCCCATCAAAATGGACTCCTCTTGAGCTAAATTACGACACTCGGGTTTTTAGCCTATGTCGAATGCCTTGATAGGAAGTATGAGCATCCAAGGAATGGAACGCAACTAGCTCCTCATCAAGTATGGCCACAATCATCTCTTGCGTCGAGCTACCGAGCCGGATGATATGAGAGGCCAAAGTGCCGCAAGCATCTATAAATTATATGATATGAGCGACAACGTACCGGACCGCAGAATGCCGCAACTCATGCGCTGCCACGTACCCTTCCCTACTCTAAAGGGATCAAGCAATGCACCGTAGTTCATCCGCGATGGGACGTAAACTTAAGCCAACTCGTTTGCATGGCCTTGGCAAAGCAATAATGGAAATGGCCTAGTCCTTATAGGCCGTTCCATCGAAATGCATCCAAGTGATGCATTTTTGGTCCGCAATATAGCATAACGATGCCTAAGCATCAAATGCCTTCTTCGCGAGGCTACGCGACTATAAATGAGCCTTAGGCATCATTTATACTTTTTAAACTAAGCTATGAAGCTTACTTGGTGCATAATCCGCATATGCACCCTCAACCAACTACCCCTCCCTATATATGTAAAAATGACATTTTTACAACTTAAATTGGGGGACCAAAAATCATTCATAAACTCCCAGGCCGTGATGGACGCACCTTACCACCCCGGCCAACAACGATGTCCGCCATGTTGGCCATCCGTCGCTAACCCGATGTCCGTCCATGTTGGCCGTCCACTTCCAACCCGATGTCCGACCATGTTGGCCGTCCACTTCAAACCCGATGTCCGGCCATGTTGGCCGTCCACTGCCAACCCGATGTCCGACCATGTTGGCCGTGCACTTCCAACCCGATGTCCGGCCATGTTGGCGTCCCATCCAACCTGTCCCGGCATGTTGGCCGAACATTGTCAACGCATTGGCCAAGGGCCAATGTTCCTTTTTTCACGCAACGGAAGCTTTGATGAACCTTCATCTACACATGGCGCATCTTTCAAAGATGCGCCATGCTAAAAACACCGGTGTTACACTATTCACCCCTTTAAAGAATTTCGTCCTCGAAATTCAAAATCAAAGCTATTGTGGACAATCTCTTCGGTTTGGATTCCCGAGAAAAAGTCCCATACCGTATGCTCATAAATCACGGGTTTCTTCAAGTTTGTCATGGAACATCACTTAGGACCTTCGAGCACACGTCCCATACCGTATGCCCAGAATCCAAAAGGGTCCACAACGTCACCAAGAATATCAATTGGCCGGCTGCCAAGAGGATATCTCGACCATGTATCCCAAATGTGCATCCCATACTACACACTCGGGAGTCCCTAAAGTTCACAAGGTTGATTCCAACAACATCTACTACCGTGAGAAAAACTTCCGCTTTTCTACCGTCCCCGACGGTCATCCATGTTGCCACTGTAAGTGGGATGCTAGACGGTCCGACAACGCACACCGTTGGCCGATTCCCAACATGTGGGGATGATCGGTCCCATTGTCTACCCACCGTCCCGATAGTCTTCAGGATATCCACTCGTAAGTGGGGTGCCACTTAGGCCGTGCAAACTCACAACACATGAACAAGCTCAACTCGATTCACAAAAGTAATCGGGCATTGTAGAATTACAAACTCTTTCCGCGCAAAAGTTGGCTTACTCTCCAGCTTTATTCCCCTTTGAAGGAAAAACACTCGTTTGACGAGTCCACTCTGCACAGTCCCTAGTGTTTTCTCGGAACTTGATCTGATACCAACCGTGACGGACCGGAAAATTACGCCTTTGGCGCGTTACCCGCGGGCCCGAACTTCCCCGATGCGCCATGATGAAGCTACGATCCGAGCCTTAAAGTTAGGCAAATGCACGTTCATTTGCCCTTGCATACATGCTCGTGGAGCATGATGCAGCTATTTAAGCTTCCACACCGTTCCAACTTACCCTTGTTCCGCAAAGGATTTGTTAAGAAAATAAAACTTTCTTAATACGGCAAAAACAGCCCTTTGAGGCTCTAAACGATGGAATTTGGCTAAATTCTGGTGACCATGTGGATCTATATATCAACATGTCTTGATCTTTGGGCCGTTTCCCATCAAAATGGACTCCTTTTGAGCTAAATTACGACATTCGGGTTTTTAGCCTATGTCGAACGCCTTGATAGGAAGTATGAGCATCCAAGGAATGGAACGCAACTAGCCTCATCAAGTATGGCCACAATCATCTCTTGCGTCGAGCTACCGAGCCGAGATGATATGAGAGGCCAAAGTGCCGCAATCATCTCTAAATTAGATGATATGAGCGACAACGTACGGACCTCGCAATGCCGCAACTCATTGCGGCCGCCACGTACCCATCCCTATTCTAAAGGGATCAAGCACATACCGTAGTTCATCCGCGATGGGACATAAACTTAATCCAACTCGTTTGCATGGCCTTGGCCAAGAAATAATGGAAATGGCCTAGTCCTTATAGGCCGTTCCGTCGAAATGCATCCAAGTGATGCATGTTTGGTCCGCAATATGGCATAACGATGCCTAAGCATCAAATGCCCTCTTCGCGAGGCTACGCAACTATAAATGAGACTTAGGCATCATTTATACTCTTCCGGCTAAGCTATGAAGCTTACTTGGTGCATAGTCCGCATATGCACCATCAACCAACTACCCCTCCCTATATATGTAAAAATGACATTTTTACAACTTACTTGGTGCATAGTCCGCATAGTCCGCATATGCACCATCATTTTTTGTTGAGAGATGATGAAGTTGAAAGATAAAAAAGAAACGAAAAACAAGAACCGTATATAAAGAAGGAATGACGTGGTTTTACGATGGAATGCCCATTACGTTCCTTTATGCATGCTAAGATACGTGGCAGCTCACAGAAACATAGAAGGCAGTGGTTCCCAAACAGATTTAGGGCCCCCCTAAAAGGAGGGCCTCTAATATAAACACTAGGGACTTAAGGCCCTTCGTCAACATAACATCATCCATAAGACAAAAAGATAAGAAGGAATTAAGCAAGAAAAGAAAACCTAATAATAAGCGGTTAAAATGAAACGTACATCCGAAAAGAAAAGAAGAAAGAAAAAACAACAGAACACAAAGGGAAAATAAACAAGAGAAGACGCCCTCGAGACCGCACGCAACCTAGATGGACAACAGAGAACGGCAACGGGCAATGTCCATATCCACAGATTCCGCCATAAGTCTACTCTCCTCACACTGGATGTTGGCTTGAGACAGCCCCCCAATTGGCGTCACTTAGCAACTTATGAATGTACCGGATAACCTTGCCTTGGCCTTCGCCTCCCGAGCAAATGCGAGGGTGCTTTCGTGCTCGTTGCGATCTCTACGAGCCTCATCCCGTTGAACTTGCCCGAGATTCCACAATATATCTATCTCCCCCCTCAGCACTAATAAGCGAGCGAGTTCGTCCCTATGATAAGACGGGTTTACGAGTGCAGAAGCAGCAGTCAAGGATAAGGTGTGCCCGAGGAGACGCGGGGCCGCATGACCGGAGATATGCGAACGACAATCGACAATGGCTTACCCAATGGTCGTCTTCATCTTTGAGGATTCAGTGAGTAATGAAATAGCAGCATGTCAAGCTATAACAACATCGTCCAGAGCATGCTGGATGGTGGATGTTAGTCGTCCGGCCTCCTCGGTGGCTTGGCGTGCTTCATAATGCTCCAAAAATTGAGCACGCATAAAGTCTCAGTTGTCCAACCTGTGTTCACCAAGCGCCTCGATCTCGATTTCTACCAGCAATAAGCGTGCCAATTCTAATTTTTTGAACATTGAGACTAGCACGGGGATTGGCGCTAGTGTTAGTACGTACCCATAAAGGGAGTGAGCCATTTGAGCGAAGTATCTCACGCAGAAATGAGGAAATGGAAATGTAAATTTGAAAACCGATAACCGGATTAGAGATCTGATGTTACTATATAAGGGAAACTTCACCATAAATGATGTGGTAGCTGCCCTGCTTCTAGCGACACGTGGCGCATGAAGATGAGAGACTATTGGATCATCTGATCATTGACCCAATAGTCATGGGACTAATGTTTGAAAAAGAGAGGGTACAACAACCACACCCAATATTTAGCTTAGCAATCTGTATGGACAAACTCGATATACTTTCTAGAGAATCAACTAGATAGTCGACTCAATCTAGAGAAAAGTATATCAAAGAGTTTATATCTCAATCTCTCGATTTGATCTTTACTCAAGCAAATAGAAATCAAGCAGTCTTTATCAAAGAGAGATAACTTGGATGGTACCAAAGACCAATATCAAGTGTCAATCAATTTAAATCAACAACCAAAAGGTCGGATATTCTAATTGATTGAACAACGCACAACTTTCGTGATATTTCAATTATATAAACAAATATAATGCGGAATAGAAATAACACGATACACCGGGAATTTTGTTAACGAGGAAACCGCAAATGCGAAAAACCCCGGGACCTAGTCGAGATTGAACACATTGTATTAAGCCGCTAGGACACTAGCCTACTCCAAACTAACTTCGGTCGACTTTAGTTGAACCCCAATCAATCTCACAATGATCCAAGGTACGGTTATGCTCCTACGCCTCGATCAGCAGGATGCTACGTGACTTGATTCCTTTAGTTGATCTCACCCACAACTAAGAGTTGTTACGACCTAAAGTCGAAGACCTTTATATAGTTTCGGGATATACATTTAATACCCGGATTCGACAGTGGTTCGCTAATTGATGGAATATAGATAATGGTTTGTCCTTTCCTAACACCGAGGCCTTTTCAGCACAATAGGTCCAGAGTTGGCAGAAAACTCTGCAGTTAAGCCTGCTCGGGCAGGAGTAATCCAGGGATGGGTGACCATCCGGGAAGTTTCTGTTGGATTACCACAGTGATGTCCGTTGAAAACCCCACACTGCCGGACGACCACAGTGGCTAAGTGGAGACAGTATCGGTGGAGGGACGTGTCATTAAAAATGGTATAAGAGTCGACGACGGTTCACCTGCGGAGGGTGGGAAGGTACGCTGGTGGGATTGGTCCAGGTGCTTCTCATGAGGGGCAGGGAACGTCGGAGATGTGGGCTTGAATATATTCCGTAGCCGAGGACGACTCCAATTTAAGGTGGTGGTATTGTAATACCCCGAATTCGACAGTGGTTCACCGATGGATGGAATATAAGTAACTGATACGTATTGATCTCTGTACCTTGGTGACTATTATTATAGAGGCGGAATTCAGAATAATAATGGATGAAAACTAGAAAACAGAACACAAAGTAGTAAATCGAAGAAAGATATCTTCTCTAGATTATGAACAAGAAAACTATTACAATTCTCTCTTTGTTACGCTCACAATCTCTCTAAACAGTGGATAACCTTAAACTGTTTTACTAAGCTTGCTTTTACAATAATTAATTGCCTCACAAACTTATCTCTAGGTGATTTGTCTCATAAACCTCCTTTCTTTGATCTAGGTGAGTCTGTATCACAAACCACACTCTAGATTGTCTTAGCTATGAGCTAAACATCTATATTTATAGCTTCAAAGGTTTCCAAAACCTTTTAGGAATCTATTTCCTTATCTAAGAATAATACCTTTTCTAGGAATAATTCTTTATCTAGGAATAATTCCTTTTGTAGAAAGAATTCCTTGTCTAGGTATATTTCCTTATCTAGGAATATTACCTTATCTAGGAAATATTCCCTTTCTAGGTATATTTCCTTATCTAGGAATATTACCTTGTCTAGGAAATATTTCCTTATCTAAGAATACTGCCTAAAAGATCAGTATTCCTTCCCAAATTACATTTCTATCCTCAATCAGTCTTGAGGATCACTAGTTCTCGGAGAGAGGAAGATACACATGTATCATGCGCCCCCACTCAAGAACTTGAACTCCTTTGAAAGTTAGATTTGGAGGTTAGGGAACAGAGAGTTCCTTTCTCCATGTTGAACCATCTCTCTTTCTTTGGGAACTTGACTTCGACTTCCAATTAGAAAAGCGTCCTTATCTTCTTGTCTTGTCTTAGTCTCTCTTCGCTCCGTAATGCAATCCTCTTCGAGTGGTTCTTCTCTATCAAACCACAAGTCTTCAAAAATACGAAACGATCCACGTCTTAATGGCTTCAACTTCTTACCTTCGTCATACAAACATTCCTTATCTAACTTCAACCATACCATGGTCATCTTGTTCTTCTAACGTTTTTTAGCTTCTCGAGTAACTCACCAAGTTGTTTGTAGAGAGATCTAGTGAAGACCATAAGCCCTTTGGAATCTTCCCTAAAGGTAACGAACCTTGCTCTGATACCAAATTGATACGTATTGATCTCTGTACCTTGGTGACTATTATTATAGAGGCGGAATTCAGAATAATAATAGACGAAAACTAGAAAACAAAACACAAAGTAGTAAATCGAAGAAAGATATCTTCTCTAGATTATGAACAAAGAAAACTATTACAATTCTCTCTTTGTTACGCTCACAATCTCTCTAAATAGTGGATAACCTTAAAGCTGTTTTACTAAGCTTGCTTTTACAATAATTAATTGCCTCACAAACTTTGTTCTAGGTCCGCGTATCACACAAACCTCCCTCTCTAGGTGAGTCTGTATCACAAACCACACTCTAGATTGTCTTAGCTATGAGCTAAACATCTATATTTATAGCTTTAAAGGTTTCCAAAACCTCTTAGGAATCTATTTCCTTATCTAAGAATAATACCTTTTCTAGGAATAATTCTTTATCTAGGAATAATTCCTTTTGTAGAAAGAATTCCTTGTCTAGGTATATTTCCTTATCTAGGAATATTACCTTATCTAGGAAATATTCCCTTTCTAGGTATATTTCTATAGTTGCAGGAAATCCCACACTACACCCCTCACTAGATTCTATTCAATTAACTCATTTTGAATATGAATTACTATAAATTTTATTGATTATTTTCTTGAAATGTTTACAAAGAAAGTTAGAACAGAGTTAAGGAAATTACAATCGCTCCAAAGTTTCTCTCTCCTAATACCTTGCTCAACAATTCAAAAAGACCTCTCCTTACAACAGACTTACTCGACCCTTTATATAGGGTATTACATAATGGATGGCAGCTACTCTGCCCTTTATTTTCGGGAATCCTTCGCGAAGTGTCGCGAGTGTATAAGTGTTTGTCTTCGCGACACTCCCAAATCTCGCCAAGTCTTCACACTTTTCTCATGTTCTGGCTGTCGTCATCTATTACGTCATCTACGGCGTCATTCATTTTACATCCCTGCGATACTTTCGCAGTGCTGTCCTTTATCAGTCTTGCGAAGTATCAATGTCGCGATATTCTGATCCTACATCTTGCCTCTTCTCATGTCTTCTCTGCGAAGAAGAGAATGTCATGAGAATTATCAGTTGATATATCGCAACCATTTATTTTTTATCCATTTTTTTTTTTACCGACAGGATTCCGTGACTTCAGGGATGACTGTTTACACGTATCTAAAATTTTTCTTTTTTACTGGCACATTAAATGTTATCCGGTTACTCCTCTCCTGTCTATTTAAAGGGGAGTTCCCTTCGAAAGTTCTTTCTTTCTTTTACTTCATCTTCTTTTAGTGTCTGCAACTTTTCTCTGCCGTTTTCCTTCATCGTCTTCCTGCTGTAATTCTTCTGCTACTATTTCCATGGCATCAAGGTCTGTTGATTTTACTAATTTTGATTATATTGTGATTAATCTCTTTTATTAAGATTGTTTTATTTTGATATTGTTCTTCTTTTAATGTCTCTCCTGCTATTTTTGTTTCAGCAAGAACAAGCCCAGCACCGAATCCACCGTTACGAACCCTAACATTTCTTCAGGTTCAAAATCGAAATCCTTTGCTTCTAAAAGGCGACTGCATGAGTGGCAAGGTATTTAAGAAACATTTACTCTTTCAATAACAATATTGTTGCCTCTGTTTCTTATTTAACTTGTAATTCGCAGGATGACAAAAATGATGGTAGATCTCCCAAGAGATCTCGCCATTCTAAACCGGTTGCTCCTCATGTTTCCTTTCCTGAGTTCAAACTTATTACTTCTCCTATAGTACCTTCGCAAGACAATCCTCCCTCTCTAGTAATTGCTTCACAGAATAAACCAACTCCTTCTTCTCAAGATAATCTGCCTTCTCCTGCGATATCCTCGCAGGACAAATCAATTCTCGAGTTTTACGTCGGTGAACTTCTTCAAACTGTACCCCTCTCAACTTTTACTCTTAATACTTCTATCTCGCCTCCGCTTTGTTAATCGGGTTTCTCCAACTGACATTCTTATGACCAAGAATGATTCCACTCTTCCCTCCTCCTCTTCTGAGTCTATCCCTCTTACCAAAGAAAATTTAGAAGGGATAGATGTAGCTTTCAAAGTTTTGTCTGACACCATAAATGATGTCAAGAAAACCTCCACTGACCCTATCAAGTCCAGCGTTTTTGAATCCTTGAATAAATATTTTGGTTCGACACAATGTCATGAACATCTTTGGAACAAGAAGTTAAGATATTAAAGAATAACCTTCTCAACATTACACTGGATCGCGACAACCTTCGCAAGAAGAATGAAGACTTAAAAGGTACATCATATACATATTTTTGCCTCTACACATCATTTTTTTTTTTGAATTCTCAAGCCCTTGTCCACCCTTCAAGCTTTAAACCAGAAACGAAAAATGGAGATATACCAGTTGGAATCTACTGTTGAAGAAGTTCGAGTCGATAAAGATGCTTGGATGGAGCAATACAACCAATTAGATAATCTTCATACATATGTTGTTGATCAAATAGATAATCTTTCTAAAGAAAATGCTGATTTAGCTCAGAAACACGACTTGTTAAGTAATGACTTATCTCGCCTCTCGTACTGTTTGTCTAAAGCTAATCTAAAGTTGGAAACTTTATCAGATGAGAATGGAACTCTTTCTCAAGAAAAGCGAGCCCTTTTAAACAAGGTGTCAGGTTATTCGCGGTAGTATGATATTTGTCAAAAATTGTGTAAAGAGCAAGAACAATCACTTCGTTCATTTGAGAAATAATCTTGAAGAAATTCTTGTCGAGAAAGATAAACTCATTCAGGTAGAATAACTTTAAGTGTAAAAACAAACCAACTCAAGGATCAATGTTCCCAATTGGAGAAATCCAATTCTTCCCTCGCAAAAGAAAATGCCACACTTATTTCTAACGAAAAAAATTTGCGAGCTCGTTTGAAAGGATTAGTTGGAGATAATTTTGATATCGCCATGGATCAACTGGAGAATAGTTGTTCAGCGTTAACCCAGCATCTTATCTCGTAAAAGGAAGGTAGTCATAAAAGTTGTTGCCTCATCTATTCTTCTTTTATCGAAGCTTCGTAACTTTTGTTTGTTATAATGTCTCTTATTTTTATTCTTTGTTTCGCAGAGTCTGAGAAAAATCTTCACTCCTCCTTTACTGCTTTGAAGTCCGACCACTCAAAAATTCGCAAGGAGAATAAAACGCTTGTTACTTACCTTATGCATTCTCGTGACAGATCGAAAGAAGATTCAATTATATGTGCGACTACAAAGATATAGAGAGCAGAAATCAGCAGAAGGCTCTCCTTCGTCAACTTCATCTGAAGGCTGAAGTTCTTGTGAATGGTGTATTGCTATCTAAATCTCTTGATCCCGTAACTGTTGCACCTCTGGAAGTAAGCGATGATGAAGTTCCCAATTCCCCTGACAGTGATTATGATTATCAAAGCTGCGAAGAAGTCGCTAATGATGAAATTTTCAATAAGGATCCAAATGAAGAAACTTCTGATGTAAATCGTCCAACTGGCGAAAAGGAGGCTGATAAAATTGTTGAAGAACCAGTAACATATCCTGTTGTCGAGAGAGTTGATGTGGAGAATTGAATTATTTCTGTAATTTTACATTTTTATTTAAACTTCTTTAATTGGATGACATTTTGCATAGGATGCTTTTGAAAATCTGTTGAAGTACTTCTTTTGATTTGGAGGACAAATTCCCTGATGATTGACTCTTATTATTTTCTCTTTATATCTTGTCTCGCAATTATAATCTCGCAAGCATGTTCATTTACCCTTTTTTTTTTTTTTTTTTGGAAATGTATTATTGCGACAAGATCGCAGGATTTTTTCACAATGAAGAAACCTATTGATCTTGTCTTATCATTAATTGTATGGTCTTATTTTGCCTTCCTAGTTAAAGGTCTTATTTTGCCATCCCTCATCGCGACAAGATCGCAGGACGTCTTTACATTTTCATGTAATGACCCATTGACCTTGTATTATCGTTTCGCAAGTATTTTTGCCTCTGCAGGATATTGTAATTGCGACAATATAACAGGTTTAAATATTCTTGCGAACATAAAATCCCATGACATTGTCGTCTTTGCGACGAAATCGCAGGACCTTTTTACACTTTCATGTAAAAACCCATTGATCTCGCCTTACCTTCATGCTAGTATTTTTGCCTCTTCAGGATCATTGCACAAATATGACGAAAATAAAGTCTCATGACATTTGCGTCTTTTGACACTTATCAGCTCCCTAATGGAGGGTGCCGCCCTTATCTTCTCTCTGGTTGCCCCTTCAAGGAGGCGTACATCGGCCATACAAGACTAGCTCCTCCCATCCGGTCTTAACAACAACCAGTTGTTTTCGCAGCCTCTTATCCCTTATACCTATATGGTTTATGGTTACGAGACTGCACCCTAAGTGGAGTTTTCTTCGGCCGAAAGATATACCAAGACTTGCCAAGAATGGCCGAGATAATTCAAATGCCCCGAGGCACTCTTGGCTCAACCGTGTACCTCGGCGCCTTGAGCATACACCGACTCTTGGAAGAGACCCTCGGGCGTCCAACCAGGGTATAACCTTATATAATTAGTTGGAAATCCAAGGTATCTCTCCCGGATAGGCTTTCATGGGCCCCAAATTTCCATGACTCAGGCTTCAGGAGCGGTGTAACCTTCCCCCGAGCCATGTCAAGAGATACCCCCTTATATGACGTACTTTAGGTCTTACATTTTGCCTCTTGTGAAATATCATTCACGAACTAGGGTGTACGCCATAAAGGTTCATCCCATTCACTCACTCATTCGTTTTTCTTTATGTATTGTTTGCGAGATATTCGCACAATCTTTCTCTATCAATCTCGCAATCATTCTATCGCAAAAACATTACATCAAAGTTCATTCCATTTCCTCCATCTTCTACGGATAATACCTCTTAAGATATAACCTATTCCATGGCCTATTCAATTTTTGTCCTACATTTTTGCCTTCAGGATCCATCAATCTATACGCCCCTGTACCAACTATCTCCTTGATGATATAAGGTCCATCCCATTTTCTTGCCAACTTTCCACCATTTTCTCGTTGATATATAGGTGTTTCTCGCAGCACCAAATCACCTGGTTGAAATTCACGTATCTTGACACGTTTGTTATATTCCCTAGCCAATCTTCGCTGATAATTTTCCATATGTTGTAATGCTCTTTCCCTTTTTTCTTCTAATTCATCCAACTTAATTAGAATATTACCCGCACTAAGATTTTTCTCCCAAGCTTCTTTCTTTGTTGTTGGAATCATAACTTCTGTTGGAAGCACAGCTTCAACCCCATACGTTAAACAGAAGGGAGACATTCATGTAGCTTCTCTCCTGGTGGTATTGTAAGCCCATACTGCGTTATGCACTTGTTCACACCACCCTTTATTGTATCCCTCTAACTTCTTCTTCAGTATGTCTGCAATTGTTTTATTTGTCGCTTCTGCCTGGCCATTTGTCTGTGGGTATAGAGGAGTTGATTTTCCACATCGTATCTGAAATGCATTAAGCAGCAATTCTATATTTTGTCCTTCAAACTGTTTCCCATTCTCAGATACCAACTGTGCGGGAATCCCAAATCTGCATATAATATTCTCGAATATGAAAGTAAAGACATCCTTATCGCGAATATGTTGTACCGCTTTCACCTCTGCCCATTTTGTGAAATAATCAGAGCGACAATTAAATATCTTCTTTTTGTCCGTTCTGGTAAAAACGGTCCCACAATGTCTAAACCCCATTTTCCAAATGGCCAAACACTTGTTGAAGAACTTAACGGAGCTCCAGGTGCATGTATTTTCTTCCCATGCCTTTGGCAATCCTCGCAACGCCTTGATACTTGTTTCGCGTCCTCATGCATATACGGCCAATAATAGCCCTGCGTTTTTGCTTTATGTGCTAAAGATCTTCCGCCACTATGATTACCAGCATCCCCACTATGCAACATCTTTAGTATGACTTCCCCTTCCTTTCTTGTTAAGCATCTGAGTGAAGGCCCGTTAAAAGATCGTCGGTATAATACTCCATCTCTTAATTCATAATTCGTTGCTCGGCTTTTTAATTTGTGTGCCTCTAATCTATTTCTTGGGGTTTCTCCTTTCATCAGATATGCATGAAGCTCTGCTCTCCAATCTTCTTCGCAAAGTGCTTGTACTCCCTCTTCTACTAGCATTACATCGGTTTCTTGTTCTTCTTCTTTATCAATTGACGGCATCAAAAGTGTTTGTATTTTAATGTTTCTCGCAATCAGATCTGTCATCATACTTGATATAAAGGCAAAAGCGTCTGCGAGTCTATTATTTCTCCTTGATATATGTCTCCACTTTATTCTCGGTATCTGCGTTGACAACTCGTCAACAAGCTTCTTATACTTTCGCAAAGACAATTCATTTATGGTATATTCTTCTTTTATCGGCAAATTGCCAATTGTGAATCACTGGTAATCCTTACATTCTCCAACTTCATTTCTATTGCAAATCGCAAAGCATGTATTATAGCTTCATATTCTCGTTTCATTATTTGTTGATGCAAACTCCAATCCGAAAAGAAAGAGCTATTTTATTGCCCTCTGGCGATATCACAACAATTCCTATTCCATTACCTTCTCCATTTGATGACCCATCTACTAATATTTCCCATATATTCGGTTTTGTTAACAAATCTTTTGGATCTCCATGTTCTTCTTCCACATCCATCATTTCTTCCTTTGGTTCATCCTCTTCCAAAGGAAATTCCGCTAGAAAATCTGCGACAACCTGTGATTTTGGCGAAGATAGTATTTCGTATTTGAGCTTGCAATGACTTATTTGAGCATTCCATCTCTCAACTCTTCCCGACCTCTTTGAATTCTTCATTACTGATTCTATTGGTACCTTTGTCACCACCTTGACAACATGCGCTTGAAAATATATACGAAGTTTAAACGTTGCATAAACTAATGCCAAGATTAATTTTTCAAATTTTGAGTAATTCCTTTCTAAAGCATTGAAAGTTTTGCTAATGTAATAAATTGGTTTTTCTACCCTCGTCCATTCGCAGAACACCGCACTTAATGCATGCGAGGTTGTCGCAAGATAGATCAACAATTCTTCTCCTGGTTCTGCTTTTTGCAAAATCGATATATCCATTAAATGTTCCTTTATTCCTTGCAAGGCTTTCTCGCATTCATCTGTCCATTTAAACTTCGATCCCTTTCTGAGGATATTGAAAAAGTGTTTGCATTTATCAGATGATCGCGAGATGAATCTTCCTAGCGAAGCTAATAACCCATTTAACTTCTGAACATCTTTTACTGTCGCCGGTGTTGGCATATCGCGAACTGCTTGTACTTTCTCTGGGTCAATTTGAATTCCTTCTTTAGATACAATGTAACCTAAAAATTTTCCAGATGCGACTCCAAAGGTACATTTTTCTGGGTTTACTTTGATATTGAATTGTCTCATTTGTTCAAAAATTTCTTTCAAATCCTGTACGTGGTCTTTTGCTTTTTTACTTTTTATTAACATATCATCTACATATACCTCTAATGTTTTGTGTATCCAACTCGCGAACACCTTTTCTACCATTCTTTGGTATGTCGCACCAAGCATTTCGCACACCAAACGGCATTTTTGTATAACAGTACAACCCTCTTGGAGCAAAGAAAGAAAGAGATGTTCTTGATCTTCTTCGGCGAGAGGAATCCGATTGTAACCTTTATATCCATCAAGAGATGATATCCTTTCATTTCCTGCCGCTGCTTCTACCAATTGCGAAATATCTGGTAATGGGAAACTATCTTTAGGACAAGCTTTGTTTAGATCAGTAAAGTCTATGCAAATTCTTATTCCTTTTTTCTTCTTTGGGACTATAACCATATTTGCTATCCATTCGGGATATTTTGCCTGTCTAATGATTCCTGCGTCTAACATTTTCGTAGTTCTTCTTCTATTTGAGGATGATATTTTGTTGCGATCTTTATAATTCTTTGTTTAAATGGTCTTACATTCTTATCAATTTCCAATTTATGGCAAGCCACAGATGGATCTATACCAGGCATTTCATCCATATCCCACGCGAAAATATCTTTGTAATCTCATGACAAATCAACAGATTCTTCTTTCTTCATCCGCTTCCATTTTAGTCCCAATTTTTAAGATTTTGGGTTCCTCCTCAGTTCTAACATTCACTTCTTTTGTTTGTTCTGTTGCGATATAACTAGACTTCGGTTCTCCCATAGGAGTAGGTCCTTTCGTTTCCTTCGCGAGCTCACTCCCTTTTCCCATGATTTTACTAGGTATTCATTTTCCTTCTTTTGCTCTTATCATATAAACTCTAAATTCTTCTTCTTTCTTATTTGCTTTTATCATCTTCCTGCGATCTTTTCGCTTCTTCACTTGCTCTTCATAATGCTTTACTTCGATTTGATGGTATATTCTTCCTTTATCAATATCTCCTCTGATTTCACCAATTCCACTTGGCATAGGAAATTTGATGCACTGATGAAATGTTGACGCTACCGCCTTAATTGCATGTACCCAAGGTCTCCCTAACAGTATGTGGTACGGTGATTCCATATCCACTACACTTAATGTTACATGTGTTTCAATTTCTCCGAGTAAAATTCGTAATTTTATCTCTCCTTTAGGTATTGTTATGGATTTTCCAAAACCATGGATATAATACATTGGGGAACTCATTTCTTCATCTTTATATCCTAATTTTTTGTAGGTATGGTAAAACATGATACTCACCAAACTCCCTGTATCCACCAAAGTTCTATTTATTGCCCATTCTTCCGATGCTTTTACCGATTCTTCTCTTTTTTTGCTTGCATTTATCGTGATTACTAGTGGAGACGTATGATTCAAACTTTTTCTAGGCACTTCTGCTGCTGTGAACGTTATCTTCTGTTTTTCCCATTCCTTCAAAGACGATGTCTTCTCCTCATCTATAATCTTCTTTCCTTCAAAATCTCGTTTATGTATCCTTCCTCTAATATTTTCGTGGAATTCATTAATCATTGCTTTTGTAATTGAATTGTACTCCATATCTTCATTATATTCTTTGTTTCTTAACTCCTCTACCTCATCTGATTTAACATTTTCCTTTCTCATTTTCTTGATTTAAACAATTTTAACTGCACTCTTCGATCTTCAATCTTCTTCAGTCCCTGTTTCTAGCGAATATGTAGTTGCAGGAAATCCCACACTACACCCCTCACTAGATTCTATTCAATTAACTCATTTTGAATATGAATTACTATAGATTTTATTGATTATTTTCTTGAAATGTTTACAAAGAAAGTTAGAACAGATTTAAGGAAATTACAATCGCTCCAAAGTTTCTCTCTCCTAATACCTTGCTCAACAATTCAAAAAGACCTCTCCTTACAACAGACTTACTCGACCCTTTATATAGGGTATTACATAATGGATGACAGCTAATCTGTCCTTTATTTTCGAGAATCCTTCGCGAAGTGTCGCGAGTGTATAAGTGTTTGTCTTCGCGACACTCCCAAATCTCGCCAAGTCTTCACACTTTTCTCATGTTAAATCTGTCGTCATCTGATGCGTCATCTACGGCGTCATTCATTTTACATCCCTGCGATACTTTCGCAGTGCTGTCGTTTACCAGTCTTGCGAAGTATCAATGTCGCGATATTCTGATCCTACAATTTCCTTATCTAGGAATATTACCTTGTCTAGGAAATATTTCCTTATCTAAGAATACTACCTAAAAGATCAATATTCCTTCTCAAATTACATTTATATCCTCAATCAGTCTTGAGGATCACTACTTCCCGGAGAGAGGAAGATACACATGTATCAGTAATGGTTTGTCCTTTCCTAACACTGAGGTCTTTTCAGCACAATTGGATCCAGAGTCGGCAGAAAACTCTACAGTTAAGTGTGCCCGGGCAGGAGTAATCCAGGGATGAGTGACCATTTGGGAAGTTTCTGCTGGATTACCGCATAGATACCCGTTAAAAACCCCACACCGCCACCGCGCGGTGGCTAAGTGTGGACAATATCGGTGGAGGGACGGGTCATTACAATAAAACTCTTTGAATATTCAAGTAATGACCATTTAGTCATTTAACCAAGTCAAAAACCAAAAAACTGGACATGATTCAATGGAGAAAACTTAACATGAACTATTGTTATTCTCGTTGTGAGCATGAAATATCAAAAGAATTTTACTCTTGGGTCTTTGATAAACAGATGGAATTCAAGTAATAAGATTCAAGACACAAACAAGAGAATTTGTCATAAAGCCCTTGGAGGTGCACAATTCTTGTCTATTTTCAGGGCGCGTGAGACAAGAAATACCTTTCTTAACATAGTTAGTTTGTGTTAGGGTGATCATTAGTGAGCTCACCACTTGATTCCTGCACAGGTTTGTCAATTTCCATTTTTACTGATTGTTTAAATCAGATCTCTTATTTCCTTTTGGCTTAACCTTTTCCTTGGAGACAATTATACTTTAATTAGGAACAGAAGGAGAAACAAAGTTACATACCATAGTCGGGTTTGGATTCTGGAAGATTTTAAGCATATTCGTCAAAAATGCTTGTACTTGAAGCATTTTTGATTCTTGCAAGTGGTTAAATTTTTAGAATCAAGATGTTTATTTAAGAGATTCTCAGAGATAGAATCACATACCATTGTCTTAACTAATAAATCAGATCCAGTTTCAATAGAAAATAGAACTGTAAGAATCAGAAGAAGTCAGAAGTGCAGGGATACTGAGGAAACTAAGTGAACTAGGGGTAGTTGCTTGGTCTCAAGTTTTGTATATCGGCTTAATTCTGAGACATAGACTGCAAGCAATTTTCCTTAATAGTTCATCTTGACATAGACTAGATATGATTGTCATCATGTCATAAGGTTCATGAAATTCAAGATTTTCTTGAGACACATCTTTTCATGAGACCTGGTTTTTATCAAAGGAGCTTAAAACCTATGGATCAAAAGCAAAGACATATATATCAAGAAGGAAGAAGAGGATGGATGCTACATGATTAAATTATACACTCAGGAGGAGCATGATATGGTTTTCAAGCTTAGGCCATGGTTTGTAGAAGGGGACATATTAGTTTTGGAACTGAAAAGGCATGGGTACCCAAATATACCTCAAGCTAAAACTTTTCCTACCTATAAGTCATTTCTCCGAAAGTGATTTTCTATGGACTGAGTCGAGACAATGCAACTAATCGGTTCACACTTCGTGTGATCGTCTATGGATACGAGATCGAGACAATACAACAACAAAGTATGTTTACTTGATAAAAAGGTTCGGACATAACCAAACACAATAGGATTTCTTATCAAGTAAATAGGAATTAACGTTTGTGTAATTTACTTTAATTATAATAAACAATTATAATGCGGAAAATAAAAGTAAATGACACAGAAAGATTTTGTTAACGAGGAAACCGCAAATGCAGAAAAACCCCGGGACCTTGTCCAGAATTGAATACTCTCAGGATTAAGCCGCTACACAAAATTAAACCAACTTCGTATAGTTGAGACCAAGCACCTAAAACCATAGTTCACCTAGTTCCGTTTGTATTCCCATGCCTCCAACTTATGAATAAGTCACGTACTTGGAACAATTCCTTTGGTTCGAATTCCAAACAGTAAATGAACAACAAATCTGTTTGGTAGCAACTCTCTTCAACCAAGTGATGTGAGTTCGACAAAGTCTCTTCTGTTTATCTCAATAAACTCCTTCGCCAGGTTCTTAGCTCTATCTTATTCTCAACTACCAAAGGTAATTGTTAGGATTTTGCAATCAATACTTTTAATCACAAAGAATTGTATTGATGCCGATCTACACAACTAATCAATCCAATCTACCACAAGGATAAACCGATTATAGTTTGATCCTCTATACCGAACAAGTATTGTGCACACCAAAGATTATGAACCCCAAATCTTCAATATCTTCTTTGTCTTCAAATCTTCTTAGATCTTCAATAAATGCCTGCACACAACAACTTGAATCTCTTGTGATCAATCACGCATATAAAGAAGTCGGTTAACAACGGATTATCACAAGACGTCTTTAGATCTACAAACAGTCTAAAGATCCCTGTCGAAACTTCGATCTAGTTTGAGTGAATCTTATATCAGAATAGAAGATTCTCAAGCATAAAAAAACTAGGTGCAATCAAAGTTCAACCACCGTTAGTTAATCAAATCATTCGAAAACACAAGAAAAACCGCAATTATCTAGTTTCCCACCAACGGTACTAATAGAGATTCTCAATCCCAAAGAAGACTTTAAACCGAGCTACCGTAAGAGATTTCGCCTAATTAGGTTACTCTCCTCTCCGAATAGCGGTTTCACCCAAGAAAAACACAACCGAGGAAGTTTGTCATTACGAAGGATTAGTTTGCTAGAAATGCAAACTTCAAGTATTTATAGACAAGGAAGTTTGGACACCAAGGAATTTCCAAAACCGAAAATATTCTCAAGATATGTAATATATTCTAAATTCGGTTTCCATAATTCTGGAAATGCTACATCCAAAATAATGACCGAAAATTTCTTTAGAAAATCTTCAACTAGTAAATGCACATTACTAATTCTTGTTTTCCTAAAATAAAATTAAAAACCTTAATTAAAAGATTCTTAACTTATTTATGTTTCGATCCTCGAATTTTCTTCCTTCAGTTATTAAGGAATAAATTTGAACAATTAAAGATAAGTGTTACTACACATGTTCAAAGTATGTCGACATCCTTACTCTGTAAGTCCTCTTTCATACTTACAATCTTAAAACCGAGTTGCCTCACTTCCAAACAAGTTTAGAATTGGTTCATCTCGACTTTCAAGAACTATGTGATTGATCAAGAACACTCAATCACCAATCATGGGTTTAACGGTTCTACCAAAACAAGTTTCGGTTCTACCTCCATGTGAGTATCGTGCATAGTCACACTAGCTTTCCAAAATTCGGTCGACTAGGTACTAGGATCGGTTCCCCACATATAAATGGTATCTAACTTGAATGTGTTGCACATGTCCATAGGATCGGTTCCCTTTGCTAAAAAAAAAAAACGTGTTGCACATGTCCATTGGATCGGTTCCCCTTTCTGCTAAAACATGTTGCACCTCATACAAGGATCGATTCCCCTTTGTGATATGTTGCATTTATTACTAGAATCGGTTCCCATTTACCCATAGTTGGTCTTACACAAAATCACAAACTCGATCATACCATCTCAAAGGTGATTACTTAAGATCGGTTTCACTAATAAAAGTCATACCAATACATAAGTCAGGCCTTTGTGAATAGTTTTACCAAGAAAACAAACAAGTCATGAGCGGTTATACTAATCACACATATTGGTTGTTCACAATATATGCAATGAATAACAATACCAATAATGCCTGGCGATTTCCTTTTCGATTCCCAAAACAAGTTCATGAATTTACTTCCTTAAAACACATGTAAAACATTGTTTCCTAGGATGAAATCCTCACCTCATACCCATACATAACCACAATAGCATTTAAATGATTATGTCGATGTCTTATCTACAAAGTTTAATGGTTAAGGAATAAACCTCGTATTGTATTCCTTAATACTATGTCTATCTAGAGTGTACATGCTTTCATTTTTGTTTTCAATATGCACGACTTGAAATATACGTTAGGGAATGAAACAGTTCAAGTCAAATATCACTAACCTCAAGTGGAAGGATGATATTGTCGTTGTAGCTTCTTACTTCTTCACTTCTTCAAGTCTTTTAATACTTGTAATGTCTCATATCCTAATACTTTCAAGCTAACCTATACGAAGTTGACTCTAGTATATAATCACGCGACTCTTTAAATGAGTTTTGATTCACTAAAATATGACAACCAAACTTGACATACCAACGCTTTGTGGGTTCAACCGAGCTATGATCTAACAATCTCCCCCTTAGTCAATTTTAGTGACAAAACTCTTACATCATATGGATAAACAAATTACCAGAATTCATTACACATACGCTTGATTCCCGAATTCAACAAAGACAATAACCCGTATACATTTAATCCTTAAATGCCGCTGTTGATATTATAATAACAAAGAATATTACTCCCTAAAGGTAAGATAGGTAGATTTTATCAATCCACACGTCTTTGTTATTCCTTTGTAATGATATTTTACTCCCCCTTAGTCTATGCTTTTACTCTTTCGTTAGATAAACGTTTAAGCACCAATGTTCTTTTCCTTTAGTGATACCAATCAATATAAAATCAATGTCAGTATCACTTGTTTAGTCCATATATTTCTCCCCCTTTTTGTCACAAAATGACAAAGAAACGAAAAAATAAAGGACAAACTGAAAAGAATCTTACAAATCTCAAAATAGACTTGCAACCTATAGAGTTAAGCACGAGGTTCACACACCATTTCTGATAACCAATATCAAAGCCGAGACTACAAAGTAATTTGTTTTGATATGTTATCAAGGAAACAATTGCCCGAAGCAATTTCCCTAATAGTTTAGCAAACCAAAAATCAACTAAGCACCTTAGTTCCTTTGCTAAACCGATTGTACAAATACAATCGCTTGTTCGATAAGACCAAAATAAAGATAACTCCATTTTTCTCATCAGCTCTAATTATCCATATAACTTAGACCTTTAACTTTTAAACAAGACAAGTACTAGGTTAGTTAACTAGTATTTCTTGTTAAGGCATTTGATTAGACTTGAATAACTGAAACCTCCACTTTGATAAGTCTAACTAAGATCAGAATTAACTTAGTTTCTCTTATCCGGAATCGAATTGGACTAAACAATTCATCCCGTAAACCTTTTCTTTCTTGAAGCCGTAAACAATTCATACAAACCAAATAAATCAACTTGCATAATTATTCACCTCAACCGGAAGCAATTGAAACAACATAGACATTATAGCACCGCAATTGCACCGAAATTTTGTAAGCCTAAACAATTGATACCACACAATAAAGCAAGATAACAATAGTTTTTCTTAACTTGGAACCAATTGAATCACACACACATCCATACACACATCATGGAATAAAACATCAATTGTACCGAAATTTTGTTAAGCAAAAGCAATAAATATATGAAATAAAATCAGGCTTTTCTTAAACAGGAAAACAATTAACTAACAAGATTATTACCTCAAATTTTGCATCCACTTCTCCAATATGTTTGCATCTTCTTCCAGGAGCATTGATATCGAATATCATTATGTTGTCATCCTTATGCAAAACAAAAGAATAACAACAACCAACCTTTACCAGAGAAAGGTTGAAAACCGGTTTTTAACTATTGCAAGCCAAAGTTGAAAGCCCTCGAAACACACATATGCTTTTATGCTAAACCAAAAACCGATTCAACATATTGTGAATTTTTCACATATTGTTTCTACCTTAACCCTCATGATTCCTTGATAAAGCCTACCAACATGGGCTAGAACTTAATCCTTCTAAATCAAAAAGTCACCCAAACCATAAGGGTTCAAAACATTATGAGATCGAATATCAAGGTAATAAAACCAAATCAAACATCCCATAAACATACATAGCAATAAGATAAAGCATTCAAGCACAAAAGCTATGTAAATCAAAAACTATCACAATTTTTTTTTTTTAAATCAAATAATTTTATTCATAATAGACTTAATACAATCATTGAAAGAAATCAAAAATTGATGTCTATTTTCCTGGATTAAATATTACAAACATATAACTTAATCTCTAGTGGTGCTATTGTTGTTCATCGAGGTTTCTTCGGTGTTGGACTTTTAAAGCATGTCTCAAGGGACTTGTCTCGCAACCACTTCTGTTTCTCAAACTTTTCAACTTGAATCTTCATGTCAGCAATATCAGCTTTTGTTTCCTCAATCTTATCCTTGAGCCAGTCCTGATTTTGAACCGTTATTATGAGATTGGTTCTTAGTTCTTCAAAACCTTAGATATAGTCAATCATACTATCAAAATGAATCCACTTGGTTTTGGTTGGATCTTGTAGGTTGTAAGCCATCAGACATGACTCATCTTGTGATCCAACTGAACTATCAGAATCATAATCAGACATGATATTTGATATGTTTCTCTTCTTTCTCTCTGTATTGATTCCTTGACAATCTTTAACCTTTTTAGCTTCCTCCTTATTAGCCTTTGATATACTGCGAGTTATTGGAGGCATGCTCGGTTATATATATATATATCATGGTATCAGAATACATGCAAGAGATAGTTTCCCTTTTAAAAATAGACAAATTTCGGACCAAAAGATATCAGGGGAAACCGAAAATATTAAAGAATATATTTCGTTTCCTTTGTCCGAACTTCTCAAGATGGAAAGTTTATTAAAATTTCGAAATTCCAAATAAAACCTATTTTTGGAAGATCATGATAAACATGAACATTTTTAGACAACCATGGATTAGAAGCTATCCATAAAGTTTCATAACTTTTCTGATAAACAATTACACAAACAAATGTGGTCTAGATTTATTGTGCCTTTCCCATCCATGAATAAGAGCACTAAAAAGGATGAGAGTGCACAATTTTGATACAACTAGGTTGCATCGGAGTAAGCTTTTTCTAGATTACAAGTGAATATCGAAACATAGTTCACGTTTCTCTTAAGGAATTTCGCCCAAAATATTTTCTCCCAAGACGATGGTCTTTTCTAACTCTAGAGATATGATCATGTGGAGAAACTATACCGACGTGGAATTTTCAGAGATAGATGCATCTCTCTTAATTCTATCAATGAGATTTTCATAAGATTTTCTCATTCTAAGGACTTCCTTATGATTCACATCGGTGAGATTATATGAAATAATTATCGGAGATTCCCGATTGTTTCTTTTGCGAGATTTTCTCTTTCCTTTCTTTTTGAATCGCTTTTTCATCAAAACAATAATTGTTTCGATAAGGGTGAGGAGGAACCTTTTCTAGAAGCGATTATCAACTCTTTCCTTAGATTCTTTTGAGTTGATCTTATCGGGTAGTGGTATAACTGTTTTTCTCTTCGAGGAATGGTCTTTCAGTTTTTAAGACAAGAAACTTCCTTCAATATTTTTAACACCGTATGTTGAAGAATTATAAGTTTCCTGCCAAGTGACTGAAAATTGTATTCCTTAAGATCACTTTCACGGAATCGGTTCAAAGTTTACTTCGTACAAGATTTCGTTTGATCATCGTAGATATAGAAGATGATTTCCTATCCTCTTGACTTGATGTAGTTAGCAAACTACCATCATCTTGATCTCATTTTAGATGTAACTAAACCGGTTTTATCACAATCTGTAAAAGTCGAGCAAGGACTTTTAGTTTCCTCAACATCAGAAGAAATCACAACAACATCATTAGTCAGAGTCATAGGACGTGTCTCTTTTTCTTGAGAAAGAGTTTTACCAAGAGCTTCTAATTTGACAGTAAGATCCATATTCTCTATAGAGAATATTCAGTTGGATGTTTATCTCTCGATCTCCTATTTAAGAAGATTTGTCTCTGTCTTTAATAACACCACTTTATACGACAGAGATATTATAGGCTTTAGGAGTTTCACCAACTTTTTATCAGCATCTTCTTTTCCATCAGAGATCGACACAGATGTCTTTGCAACTCCTGGATCATGAGTCAACTAAGTAGTAACATCTTGAACCTTTGAGTAGTCATACTCTTGTATAACGTTAACTGAATCACTCATTAGATTCATTCTTATAGGTTGGGTCGCACCAAACACAGATTGTTAGATCTTTTCGTCTTTGCCTGCACTGATACCAATTGAAAAGGCGAGGGTACCCAAATATACCTCAAGCTAAAACTTTTCCTACCTATAAGTCCTTTCTCCGAAAGTGTTTGTCTATGGACTGAGTCGAGACAATGCAACTAATCTTCGTGTGATCGTCTATGGATACGAGATCGAGACAATACAACAACGAAGTATGTTTACTTGATAAAAAAGTTCGGACTTAACCAAATACAATAGGATTACTTATCAAGTAAATAGGAATTAACGTTTGCGTAATTTACTTTAATTATAATAAACAATTATAATGCGGAAAATAAAAGTAAATGACACATCAACATTTTGTTAATGAGGAAACCGCACATGCGTAGAAAAACCCTGGACCTTGTCCGGAATTGAATACTCTCAGGATTAAGCTGCTACACAAAATTAAACCAACTTCGTATAGTTGATACCAAGCAACTAAACCTATAGTTCACCTAGTTCCGTCTGTATTCCCATGCCTCCAACTTATGAATAAGTCACGTACTTGGAACAATTCCTTTAGTTCGTATTCCAAACAGTAAAGGAACAACAAATCTGTTTGGTAGCAACTCTCTTCAACCAAGTGATGTGAGTTCGAAAAAGTCTCTTATGTTCGCTAAAGTTCTTAGATCTATCTTATTCTCAACTACCAAAGGTAATTGTTACGATTTTGCAATCAATACTTTTAATCACAAAGAATTATATTGATGCCGATCTACACAACTAATCAATCCAATCTACCACAAGGATAAACCGATTATAGTTGGATCCTCTATACCGAAACAAGTATTGTGCACACCAAAGATTATGAACCCCAAATCAGAAATCTTCAATATCTTTTTTGTCTTCAAATCTTCTTAGATCTTCAATAAACGACTGCACACAACAATTTGAATCTCTTGTGATCAATCACGCACAAAACGGAGTCTGTTAACAATGGATTATCACAAGACGCCTTTAGATTTACAAACAGTCTAAAGATCCCTGTCGAAACTTCGATCTAGTTTGAGTGAATCTTATTTTAGAAGAGAAGATTCTCAAGCATAAAAACTAGGTGCAATCAAATTTCAACCACGGTTATTTAATCAAATCATTCGAAAACAAAAGATAAACCGAAATTATCTAGTTTCCCACCAACGGTACTAATAGAGCTTCTCAATCCCAAAGAAGACTTTAAACTGAGCGGCCGTAAGAGATTTCGCCTAATTAGGTTACTCTCCTCTCCGAATAGGCGGCTTCACCAGTAACGACACAACCGAGGAAGTTTGTCTGTCACGAAGGATTAGTTTGCTAGAAATGCAAACTTCAAGTATTTATAGACAAGGAAGTTTGGACACCAAGGAATTTCCAAAACCGGAAATATTCTCAAGATATGCAATATATTCCAAATTCGGTTTCCATAATTCCTGGAAATGCTCTGTCCAAAATAATGACCGGAAATTTCTTTAGAAAATCTTCAACTAGTAAATGCACATTACTAATTCTTGTTTTCCTAAAATAAAATTAAAAACCTTAATTAAAAGATTCTTAACTTATTTATGTTTCGATCCTCGGATTTTCTTCCTTTAGCTATTAAGGAATAAATTTGAACAATTAAAGATAAGTGTTACTACACATGTTCAAAGTATGTCGACATCCTTACTCGTAAGTCCTCTTTCATACTTACAATCTTAAAACCGAGTTGCCTCACTTCCAAATAAGTTTAGAATTGGTTCATCCGACTTTCAAGAACTATGTGATTGATCAAGAACACTCAATCACCAATCATGGGTTTAACGGTTCTACCAAAACAAGTTTCGGTTCTACCTCCATGTGAGTATTGTGCATAGTCACACTAGCTTTCCAAAATTCGGTTGACTAGGTACTAGGATAAGTTCCCCACATATATATGGTATCTAACTTGAATGTGTTGCACATGTCCATAGGATCGGTTCTCCTTTTCCTAAAAACGTGCTGCACATGTCCATAGGATCGGTTCCCATTTCTGCTAAAACATGTTGCACCTCGTACAAGGATCGATTCCCCTTTGTGATGTGTTGCACCTTTACTAGGATCGGTTCCCCTTTACCCAGATTTGGTCTTACACAAAATCACAAACTCGATCATACCATCTCAGGTGATTACTTAAGATCGGTTTCACTAATAAAAGTCATACCAATACATAAGTCGCCTTTGTGAATAGTTTTACCAAGAACACAAACAAGTCATAAGCGGTTATACTAATCACACATATTGTTGTTCACAAGATATGCAATGAATAACAATACCAATAACGCCTCAGCGATTTCCTTTTTGATTCGCAAAACAAGTTCATAAATTTACTTCCTTAAAACACATGTAAAACATTGTTTCCTAGGATGAAATCGTCACCTCATACCCATACATAATCACAATAGCATTTAAACAATTATGTCGATGTCTTATCTACAAAGTTTAATGGTTAAGCAATAAACCTCGTATTGTATTCCTTAATACTATGTCTATCTAGAGTGTACATGCTTCGCAATTTTGTTTTCAATATGCACGACTTGAAAGATACGTTAGAGAATGAAACAATTCAAGTCAAATATCACTAACCTCAAGTGGAAGGATGATGTTGTCGTTGTAGCTTCTTACTTCTTCACTTCTTCAAGTCTTCGCAATACTTGTAATGTTTCATATCCTAATACTTTCAAGCTAACCTATACGAAGTTGACTCTAGTACATAATCAAGCGACTCTTTCAATGAGTTTTGATTCACTAAAATATGACGTACCAACGCTTGGTGGGTTCAACCGAGCTATGCTCTAACAGGAACCATGGAATCCAATGATCCCAAAGAGCAAAGTAGGCCTAAAGAAACAACTACTCTAGTTAAGATTATACAACATGCGCAACCTGAGTTTGCAAATCCTCCAATTGTAAAAAGTATAGCTTTAGAAATGGGTGAAGTTAAAGAACTAGATCCTCCAGATTGTATTGTTTCCAAAGAAAAAGTGCAGAAAGTTAAGGTGCTTTTAGATGTAAGAGATCCGTTACGAAGAGGTTTCTTGATGAAAAATGCAATGGGTGAAGAAGTGTGGATTCGACTTTTTATGAGAAGCAGCTCGTCTAATCTCTATGTATATTGTTACATTACCGACCATCAAGAAAAAGAATGTGAAACTATTGCAAATTTCTTGTCTGCAGCAACAAAAGGGCCATTTATCTTCAAACTTTATATTGGACCTTCCTCATGGAACAACCATGATACACGAGGAGTTACATCAGGTAATATTAAAGGATCTCAGATGATGGCGGAGCAATAAAATGAACATGCAGCTACTGTTACACCTGATCGGATGCATGCAATAAATGACAATCAGGAAATAGCGTCGCACCATCCAAATGCATAATATCCTATTAACTATACACAAAATTCTGCTCCAATAATGACTTGTACTAATGAGCAAATTCAGCTGGTAAATCATGGAGTTAACTCAGTAACTCGAACTGAGCCAACTACTACTACAGTCGGATGCAATCAACAAGGTACGATTCAAATTCAGTTCAATAGAGGAAGAGATAAGGGAAACTTTGTTCATAGACATGGAAAGAGGATTAGAATATAAGAAGGAGGTCCAAGCAATACTCATGTAGTATATTCAATACCCTCTCCAGTAATTAGCAGAGATCCTTCAAATATCTTGAAATATACTTCTAACTGTTAGAGCACTGCTCGGTCGAACTCGCATGCGTTGCTATCTCAAGCATGTTTGTCAATGTTAGTGATCAAAACTATAAGTCTTGATTTCTAGTCCACTATAGCTAAGTCTCGGACTAGGATAGAAAGTGTAGTTGAGCTCAAGAACTCCATAGTGATCATCATACAAGACGAAGAACTACTCAAGGAACTGGTGGAACTTCATCGACTAAAAGGTATGCTGAGACTTGAAATTATCCATCACTCAAAAGTCTATCTACTCTATCTCCTATCTTGAGACAAAAATCGTTTTGCTATATAGACTTTGATTATACACATTTGCTATTTCGAGCCGAGTTTAACTCACTTATCTATTTCTCGAAATATGTGTTGGTAAGCTTTCGCTTTGTCCAAGTTCATCTTTACCTAGTGACGAAAGTCATGTTAAGTTTCAATCACTTGAAAATGGCTTTGAAGAAAAATGGTTTGTGAA
Source organism: Papaver armeniacum (assembly GCA_023531295.1). Lineage (NCBI taxonomy): Eukaryota > Viridiplantae > Streptophyta > Magnoliopsida > Ranunculales > Papaveraceae > Papaver > Papaver armeniacum. Next base: position 149,364 of record JAJJWW010006485.1, read on the forward strand.
TAACAACTATATAACGTCCTCTAAGAATGTTTCAATGATTGAAATGAGAGTTTAGATTATATAACCATTGTTGGATATAAGCATTGTGTGGTAACACATAAATGTATAAGTCCTTATTCCTTGAACCAAAGTTTGCATACTTTGTCTGTCAGAAACCGGAAAGAGTCCGCGAACCCGATCCGCATATCGTCGGAGGTTCTCTTCCCGAGAAAATCATTGGAGTTTGTGAACTATTTACAAACTTATTCCGGATACTTAAGTCCGTGGTACCTAGTCCGCGTACTTAGGTTGGTTATTTTCTAAAAACGATTATTCGTGAACTTATACTTATATTAACTAAGGAATGTAAGTTTGCAAACCGTGGCTATAAAGTTCATGAATCGATTCGAGTGAATCAAATCGTTTTTGCTTCGATTGTGTCTTGTGTACTTCTATAAGATCTAAGCAATTGAACAACTCTCTAACTAGTTCATCTGAGTCATTTGAACTAGTTATGGTAAAGAATAATATGGTTAATATGGAAGTGCTCATATGGCTAACCATTTGGTTAACTACTGTTGAACCAACGAATGTACATATTTGGGTACTGCAGTTACACAAACCTAAAACGTGCATGTCATTTTGTGTAACAAGCTAAGTTTTCGATATAACGGTTGAAAGATATTAGCTTGAATCTAATCAGGTTTTCATCTAAAGGTGAATATTGAATGCTTTGTTACTAAGCTAACATTGTTTGCAAACCCTAATTTGGAATACTATATAAAGGAGAACTCTAGCAACTGGGAAACCTAATCCCCACACCTCCCGTGTGATACTAGTTGTATAAGCTAGAGTCGATTATCCTATAACCTTAGGTTTCTACCTAGACCCTGTAGGTTAACGACTTGAAGACTTCATTGGGATTGTGAAGCCAGACCGATACTACTTTCTTGTAGTTGTCTGATCTGATCTTGCTGTTTCTATCGTATTGAGTATAATCGTAACGATTGGATTGAGATTGATATCTCCGATAGGCAAGATATAAAAGTAATCACAAACATCTTCGTCTCATCGTTTGTGATTCCACAATATCTTCTTTCATCGCGTCGATTAAGATTATTGTGAGGTGATTGATAATACTAGGTGTTCTTCGGGAATATAAGTCCGGTTATCAATTGGTTCCTGTTCACCTTGATTTATCAAAAGACGGGACAAAACTCGTAGGTATTTCGTGGGAGACAGATTTATCTATTACCGTAGACTTTTTCTCGTGTCATGATTTGTTTATTAAAGTCTTCGACTTTGAGTCGTAGAAACTCTTAGTTGTGGGTGAGACCAGCTAAGGGAATCAAGTGCGCAAAGATTCTGCTGGGATCAGAGATGTAAGGAGCGCAACTGTACCTTGGATCAGTGTGAGATTGATTGGGGTTCAACTACAGTCCATACCTGTAATGACCCGTCCCTCCACCGATATTTTCCCCACTTAGCCACTGCGGTTATCCGGCAGTGTGGGGTTTTCAACGGGCATCGCTGCGGCAGTCCAACAGAAACTTCCCGGATGGTCACCCATCCCTGGATTGCTCTCGCCCGAGTACGTTTAACTGCAGAGTTTTTTGCCAACTCTGGAGCCAATTATGCTGAAAAGGCCTCGGTGAAAGGAAAGGACAAACCATTACTTATATTCCATTCGGCCAACCGCTGTCGAATATCGGGGTATTATAATACCACCACCTTAAATTGGAGCCGTCCCTGGCTCCTGAATATATTCAGGCCCAGATCTCCGACATTCCCTGCCCCTCATGAGACAAGCACCTGGAACCACCTCGTCCAACGTACTCATCCCACCTCGGAAGGTGAACCGTCATCGCTTCCGATACCATTTGTAATGACCCGTCCCTCCACCGATATTGTCCTCACTTAGCCACAAAGGCGATTATCCCAAGCAGGTGGGGTTTTCAACGGGCATCGCTGCGCAGTCCAGCAGAAAACTTACCAGATGGTCACCCATCCCTGGATTGCTCCCGCCCGAGCACGCTTAACTGCAGAGTTTTTTGCCAACTCTGGAGCTAATTGTGCTGAAAAGGCCTCGATGAAAGGAAAGGACAAAAACCATTCGGCCAACCACTGCGAATATCGGGGTATTACAAGACCAAAGTTAGTTTTTAGTAGGCTAGTGTCTGTAGCGGCTTAATACAGTGTGTGTTCAATCTGGACTAGGTCCCGGGGTTTTTCTGCATTTGCGCTTCGATAGGCTCGAAAACCCATGATAATACTGCAAGTGCACAATGTCTAACTAGTAGAACGATGGAAAGTACATGTCGTTCCCACGAGGAGTGTGAAATACTACTACTAACTAATATCAAAAGTAACCAATCGACAAGATGATGTTTTAGCAATTTTTTCAGAAATTTGGAACAAAATGAAATAATAATAATTCTAATGATAAACAAATGAGAATGGCTTATTAGGATTTTCGGTTTCCACCAATTAATTACTCAAACTCTACTAATCTTTAAGAATATATTCCATGCATTTTCAAATTACTGTTTCTCCGCTATAGTTTCCTTCGCTTCATGGGTAGTGATTTTAAAGCATTACCATCTATCCTTGCATACCACGTTTAGGGATTTAACCGAAGCGCGAAATATCAATTTAAAAGCATAAATAATCAAGAAAATGACATGAGCAATTAAATACCAAGCTATGTGAAGAAAAACTATTAATCAATCAAATCATTATTAAGCATATATCAATGTAGAGTCTTCATAATTAATTGATTTCTACATAAACCCTAACAAACAATCTAGCAAATCATGAGAAAAGGAAATCAAAACAAAGAAACCCTCTTCTCCCTAAACTCGTAGCCGCCCTTTTATGGTTCCTCCACTTCACACATATTAAAGTGTACATGAGAATAACATATTCTTTCGTTATCAATTTTTTTGCATGTGAATAATTAAAGTAAGAAGTATAATTCTTTCTCCAATCACAATTAATCTCCCTTGCATGTATCTTTAACCACCAACCAAAATGCATGTTCACAATCTCATGCCCACGTTTAATATAATTCACTCCCACTAATAATGGTAAGTAAAATAAAATAACATTACTTCATTACTTTATTTTCTTCCGTTTTCAATAATACCACTTCATTTCTTTATTTTCTTTCCTTTTCCGAGTCCGGACCAGGGAGTTGCATGCATGTGGATCCTAAGCATAATATTTCATGAATATATTGTCATGCCATACACCATCTTGCAAAATCTTTTCAACATCTCGGAAGTTAATTACCGCCGCGATCGATTCCTCTTGACAATCACAATATTCTCTCATTAATAAATTAACACCAATTAATTATCCCCATATATTTTTCTTCCGCATGTCATTACTCGATGGAGGTGTGCCACTAAGGAAACAATCTTGGATATTGAATTTGGAAGTGTAGCAGTGTGCTTCAAGAATTAATGCGGCTACCTTTGGAAACTCAATTTTGTTCATGCTATACGTAAATTTATGCCAACACCGCTTTTATCATTGTGGTTGTTGATACATGGAGATATTTAGCCAACCCGGGCCATTGGATATAGAAATACCAAGCCAGCCCATTTCATTGTCAGCCGATATATGGAGATACCAAGCCAAGATAGTAAGTGTTGCTGATATATAAAAATACCAGCCAAAGATAATAAGTGCTGCTGATATATAGAAATACTGTGCCAAAGATATTTGATCATTGTCGTTGTTGATACATAGAGATACCAAATTCAACCACATTTTGCCATCGCAAACACCAATAAGTCTCACATTTTGTCAGTTTATTCGTTGGATGATCGATTCACTTGTACTTTCTACAAAAGCACTAAAATAGTATTACTAACTAAAATATATTGTATCCTAGCTAATATAAATATGGGTATAAAATGTAGCATTTACATGCTTATCAACTCCCCACACTTATATTTTGCTAGTCCTCTAGTTAAAACAGTAGATATTATGCAATTGTTTTTTTTTTTTTTTTTTTTAATATTCCTAAGAAAAGTGAAAATCTGCAAAAATATGGAAACTACCCACTCCCCCACACTTAAACATTACATTGTCCTAAATGTAATTGAGTCATCCAACGTAGAAATTAAGATGGGAAATGAAAAAATAAACAAAAAGAAAATAAGAGATAGAGTAGAGGGAACAAATCATGGGCTGACTCCCATGAAGCGAAATGTATTTGTTTCGTTTTCCAAAGAGCATGTTCTCAAACAAGGCGAGGTTGGTACCCCAAAGTACGCCGCAAATCATATATATATAGTCCAAAAGTTGGGGATCAACCCAACTAATCGCTTTTGTCAAAATATGCACCCGCAACAACTATAATCATCCAAAGATATATGTGAATCCATTCCCCATAAATAATAAACCTTATTAATCAAGCCATGCATTTTCGGGATAAGTAATCCATTCACACAAAGAAGTAAAAATTGTTCAATGCCTTTTGTTGAGGTGCTCATCCCAAACTGCTCTAAGTCACAGAATAACTTCCGCGGCTAATATTGGTTCAAATTCATCCGCAAAACAAGAGCTCAAAGGTGGAATAATATCGCGACTCATAGACCCATTATCATCTAAAACGGTTTCATTATCAATATCATCAAGAAAAAAATCAGAACTTAATGAATTATGGGTCAAGGTCGGACCATTCTCAACTGAGGGCATAGCTAGAGGTTCTAGTTTGGGCTTCCATTTATTAGTGTCTAGCAGCGGTGTGGAGTCTAACAAGACATTGACTTCACAAATAACACTATCATCATCAAAATCATACCCAAAATGAGCTAAGCAAACTCTAATGGATCCTCCAAGTTGTTCTTGTAAAACCTTGCGAGTACATACTTTCTTTTCGCTCGCACTTCAGGCTAAGGTACTGAAAAATATTCAAACGAACTGGGTAAAAAGAACTAAAAGAAATCTAAAAGAAAGAGAAAAATAAATTATATACAAAATTAAAAAAATATATATATATATATATATATATATATACAAAAATTGATATCAGTCAGAGTGTATTATGCAACCACTCCCCGGCAGCAGCGCCAAAAACTTGATAGGCTCGAAAACCCACATTAAATACTGCAAGTGCACAATGTCTAACTAGTAGAACGATGGCAACATGTCGTTCCACGAGGAGTGTGAAATACTACTACTAACTAATATCAAAAGTAACCAATCGACAAGATGATGTTTTAGCAATTTTTTTCAGAAATTTGGAACAAAATGAAATAATAATAATTCTAATGATAAAAAAAATGAGAATGGCTTATTAGGATTTTCGGTTTCCACCAATTAATTACTCAAACTCTACTAATCTTTAAGAATATATTCCATCCATTTTCAAATTACGGTTTCTCCGCTATAGTTTCCTTCGCTTCATGGGTAGTGATTTTAAAGCATTACCTATCTATCCTTGCATACCACGTCTAGGAATTTAACCGAAGCACGAAATATCAATTCAAAAGCATAAATAATCAAGAAAATGACATGAGCAATTAAATACCAAGCTATGTGAAGAAAAAATATTAATCAATCAAATCATTATTAAGCATATATCAATGTAGAGTCTTCATAATTAATTGATTTCTACCTAAACCCTAACAAACAATCTAGCAAATCATGAGAAAAGGAAATCAAAACAGCAAAACCCTCTTCTCCCTAAACGGCCGTAGCCGCCCCTTTATGGTTCCTCCACTTCACACATATTAAAGTGTACATGAGAATAACATATTCTTTCCTTATCAATTTTTTTGCATGTGAATAATTAAAGTAAGAAGTATAATTCTTTCTCCAATCACAATTAATCTCCCTTGCATGTATCTTTAACCACCAACCAAAATGCATGTTCACAATCTCATGCCCACGTTTAATTTATTTCACTCCCACTAATAATGGTAAGTAAAATAATATTACTTCATTACTTTATTTTCTTCCATTTTCCATAATGACACTCAATTTCTTTATTTTCTTTCCCTTTCCGAGTGAGAGTTGCATGCATGTGGATCCCATAATACTTCATGAATATATTGTCATGCCATACACCATATTGCAAAATCTTTCACATTGAATACCGATTCCCTCTTGACAATCACAATATTCTCTCATTAATAAATTAACACCAATTAATTATCCCCATATATTTTTCTTTTTGCATGTCATTACCCGATGGAGGTGTGCCACTAAGGAAACAATCTTGGATATTGAATTTGGAAGTGTAGCAGTGCTTCAAGAATTAATGCGTCTACCTTTGGAAACTCAATTTTGTTCATGCTATACGTAAATTTACACCAACACTATTTTATCATTGTGGTTGCTGATACATGGAGATACTAAAGCCAACCCGGGTCGCCGATATATAGAAATACTGTGCCAGCCCATTTCATTGCTAATGATATATGGAGATACCAAAGCCAAAGATAATAAGTGTTGTTGATATATAAAAATACCAAAGCCAAAGATAATAAGTGCCGCCGATATATAGAAATACCAGCCAAAGATATTTGATCATTGTCGTTGTCGATACATGGAGATACCAGTGCCAACCACATTTTTCCATTTTCACGCAACACCAATAAGTCTCACATTTTGCCGTTTATTCGTTGGATGATCAAATTCACTTGTACTTTCTACAAAAGCACTAAAATATTATTAGTAACTAAAATAATGTATCCTAGCTAACATAAATATGGGTATAAAATGTATCATTTACATGCTTATCAGTTTCCTCGTTAACAAAACTTCTGGTGTCTATGTTATTTCTTTTCCGCATTATATTTTGTTATATAATTGAAATATCGAGGTCAGGCGCTTGAATCAATCAATTGGGAAATCTGACCTTTGGTTGTTGATTGAAATTGATTGATCCTTGAACATTGGTCTTTGGTACCGTTCAAGTGATTTCTCTTATATTCAATTTGACTCGCAGATTTCTATTTGCTTGAGTAAGAATTGAATCGAGAAAGAGAGATATAACTCTTTGATATACTTTATTAAGATTGAGTCTAGTTGATTCTCTTAAAAGTATATTGGAGTTAGGCCATTCTGATCTTGCTCATAATTCCTCACACCTAAACTAAAACGCTCATTATACCTACGCCCTGTTATATTTGGTTGTGGTCTAGGTTGGCGACTAGTTTTGATCTCAAATCCTAAAAATCCATACCAAACATAACTATACTCCTCTCCACTGTGATTGATTCGGGTCAAATTTGGTTATAGTCCCAAAATTTGTCGTAACAAGGATGCTCTAAGATAAATCGCAATCACGCGATCATAACCAAAGATCAAAACCAAAAAAAAAAAAAAGATAAAAAAAATTGGTTTAGTCCGTGGTGTCACGCTAGGATGGAAGCAAATTTGGTCGAGCGCACTAAAATGTTCATCTCAAGCTTGGGCGAGATATAAAGATCGCTTGAGTGGGCGTAGTTTATATTAACGCATGTTATGGGACGATGTTTTATTAACGTTTTGTGGTGCGGATATATAATCAACGCTCGAGTGAGAGGCGAAGATTGTATCAACGCCTGATAGGCGTAGTTAATACCCTCGCCCGTATCAAACGAACATATAATATTCGCCTACTACACTTATACTGCGTGCGGAACACACGTGTTCCTCGAACCAAACGAACATAAAAGTTCGCCCCAACTTCTTCCCTAACTAACATTGCAAGTATTGTTATTAAAAATAAAAAGAACATTGCAAGTCCTCATCATTACACACGTGTAGCACACACATATTTCTCTAAACCAAACGAACTTTAAAGTTCGCATCACTTGTTTTCAACGTTCTAAAACTACCAGCGTAAGTATAAACCCCGCCTCACTTTAAACGCTTTGTATTATGTATGCTTTGTATCGGCGAACAGAGTAGTTACGCTGATGGGGCGTGAGTTATAATGTACGTCTGACCAAGCGAAGTTTTAAAGACGCCCGTCAACGGGCGAATTACCTGCGCTTTATCAAGCGTATTTTATAATGCCGCTCAACCAAACGAATTTAAATGTCAACCTATTAATCGCACAAGATTTTTAGTATCTATGCCTCACATCAAACGTATATCGAACGTGACTTTTAAACTTTCGCTCAACCAAATATGGTTTTGGTCCGGATTTCTGATCATATTTGGTCTGATATTTAGTTTTAGTCCAGAATTTAGTCTTTACTCCGTCCAACTGTGGTTCGTTTGCGGACCAAAATTTTGGTAATGGTCGTCCATTGTGGATGCTCTAAGGGGTATAATTTATTATTTTTTGATTAGGATCTAATGACCTCGCTTGTCTCTAAGTCTTAAAAATCCTTCCACTAGTCTAGTGGTCAAACTAATTCGGTCAACGGCATTCCCAACCTACGTTCAAAGTACTTTCTTAGAGAATCCGATTTTGTGTATACTCTTATGTAATGCGAAATAATTTTTTTTTAACATTCAACTAATAACCAATCATCTCGAGAATTTAAAAAGAAAATGTTAATTTATTTCTAAAGTTGTTTTAAAGCTTAACGCCAAATGTTATTAAAGAATATTCATTACCCAACAATTTTACCACTATGCTATAAAATTGATTATGAAATTTTCGAAAGAAAGTAAAATGGAAAATCAGAGCTACAAAGGCCAAACCCACGGCCAACGATAATAAAAAGTCAAAACCTAGATTCAAGAAATGTGTAAGATAGTACATGATAATAAAAATTCCAAAAGTCAAAAACCCACTTTAAGTTTTCGAGTACATGAAAGGTATTCTCACTCGAGCTAAGTAAGTCAAGTGAAGAACTTCACAATCAAACCACAAGGCAATCATGATAAACTATAATTGCTATCCCAAAAATGTAAAAAAAAAAAAATATTATGGCAGCAATCATTCAACGCACGTTTTTTTTTTTTTTTGGCAAATAGAATTAAAACAAGAACTTCTCACTCTTAGGCTAGATACCATCCGAATTGATCCCGTCCAAGAAGTGGTGACAAGCTCCACAGCTTTACAATTAAAACAATACATGGCTAAACTTTTAATTAAGAGTAAACGAAAGTACAATATATAGTAATAATAGTGAAGATCATCAGAATCACCAACCAGAATCACAACAATAAAACCCCTATCAATACTTACTGAAACAACCACTTTTATATGTGCTACCCCATGCGATAAATCTATCAATATAAGAAGGTTAACAAACTTCAACGAATTCATGTTAACCCAAAGATGATCCATGGCCTTCCTAAGAAGCCTCCTTGACAGAGTTGTCATTGAGATCGAACCACTTTCTCAAAGAAGATCGTATGAAATTTGTAACTTTTCAAAGTCACAAACTTGTATAATAAGGTTTTTTTGGTAAAGGTCTAAAGACCCAAACTGAACAAGGATAGCAACAAAGGACAAGTATGTTTCAAACGTAATTGAGCTGAATTTGAACAGCTTGTGATACGAAAAAATGGCTATGAAGTAGAAGGTGATAGGTTTTAATCCTCTCAACCTTTCTACATATCCAAAATAAAATAGATGTTTCTCGACTATGTGAAGACCTTGAACCGCCTGGATAGAATCACCGCCCCCATTCAAAGATGTTGATTATTAGAAATTCAACCTATGAAGCTTATTAGTAAAACCCTAATCCTTGTATAAAGCATATTACTATAAATAGGTTCTTGATACCTTGTAGTTGATAGGAAAATTTCAAAACCTCCTAACTATCGGGCCGATCGTGCTCTTCCCGAGCTTTAGTAATGTTGGTACCCCTATCCGATGTGAAGAGGTAGAAACCTCTCGGATTTGATGGCCTAAAAACAAGAACACCGCAGTAGTATTGTCGAAAACCGCACATGTGGTTGAGGGAAACTCACATCAAAGACTCATCCTGGATACAACATATTTCTTCTAAGGATGTCTACATAAAGAAGCATCTAGATTGTAAAGATGCCTTTTCTTTTACAAGCATTGTTGGTCACAAGATATTTCTCAAAACATGTACACCTAAAGAATCATCTTGTTTGAAAAGATGTTGTTTCTTCATAAGTACCAAGAGAATTTCGATGCCCACACACAAATCTGTTTTCGAAAAAGATGCCCAAAGAAAGAAGATCGTATTCCAAAAAATAATTCTTCAAAAGGACAAAGAAATTCTGGGACCTGGCCCACAACGAAAAATTATCCTTCCCTTGTGCTTAGAGCAAGTCTAATGGTGGAATCCATCCATCTTCCATCTTCCATGCCACCTCAAAGACTTGGAACTGTGGATGGAAGTGCAAGTCTAATGGTGGAAGATAGAAAACGCTAATAAGAATAGCGCAAAAAACGCTAATAATAACAACGGAAAACGCTTATTAATAATAGCGCTTGACTAAAGTCAACGGTCAAACGCTATTGTTATCGGCATTTAGCGCCATTAAGAATAGCGCTAAACGCCAATATTAATAGCGCAAAATGCCACTCTTAATAGCGCTTATTAAATTCTTTATCCAAGACGCCATCGACCCTTCTCTTCCCCAGCTTCATCCCTTCAAACCTAAAGAAAAACTAAAAAATGAAAAACCTAACTTTCTTCTTCCCCTCGTTCCTCTCGATGATGGTTCAAATCACCAAATTTTCAAAGGGTTTGTTCATTGCAATATAAGGAATCTAAGCATACTTCAATTTCTCAATTTGATTGAGAGTCCAAAGAAAGGTGAGTTGAATTGTAATTTTGAGTTTATATTATGATTTGATGAAAATTTATGGTTTAGAAGGATATGATTGCTTGATAATCGATTGTATGATGAATGATAACAATTTTGATTCTAACAATGACGAATTTGACATGTAATTTAGGTTTTAGATGATGAACATTGTGAAATTGCCATGAGATAATGAATGTGATACAATGATGAATTTGCAGTAGTGATGTGAATTTAGGTTTGACGATTTACATTGTTAGTTTTGTGATGTGAATTCTAAGTTTGTGGGCTATACTTTGTTGCTTGATACATGTTTTAGTTTATGTAAACAATTTAAGTGCATTGTGTGACTAAATTGTTTTTATTTGATGATATTGTATAGATTATGGATGTGTATATGATGTTAAGTTCAAAAGAATGGGATGAAAAACATATATCTACAAGTATAGACCCATTTGATACACAACATGATATCACGTTAGAAGTAATCTAGAAGACCTTGAGGATTTACATAGACGTGTGGTGGTTCATGAAAGTGCTAGTCAAGTTCTTCAAAATTCCGGCCTTGCTAGATTTTTTTGAAATTAGAATTAAGAGAGCTGATCAACAACTAGCTTATGCAATCATAGAGAGGTGGTGGTATAGCACCAATTCATTTCATTTCCCAAACTTCGAAATTGGTTTCACTCCTTTAGACTTTGTTCACTTAACCGGAATTCCTATTGGAAATGGTCGTAGAAGGTTGGAACACGCCAATACAAGTAAATGGAAAAGTAGAGAAAGCCAAGCAGCTAGAGAATACCTACTTTGAACCTATGCATGGGTTTGCAAACTACAACAAGAACACACCCGATTTTCCTATTAGTTGCCTCGCAACCTATATCAAGAACAATCCAATTAATGATGAAAATTGGGAGATTGTGACTAGATACTTCTTATTATGGGTGATTTCAAAAGTTTTATTGGCACGTTCCACTACACCAGCAAGCAAAGGTTGGATCATTTCCTTGCGTAATTTGAATGAGATTAGAAATTATGATTGGGGTTCGGCTTGTTTTAGTCACTTGTATAGTAGCATGAGTGTTGTTAGAGGTGGAAAACATGTGTGGAATGGCGATGGTTTTAGAATATTGGTTTTACATATATTTTCGTACTTTGACGCCTTTTCTCAAAGAAGGTGTAGCGACTGATGTATGGCCTGCAATTATGATATTTAAGAAAGATAGTCTAGTGAAGTTGCAAAGGGGTACTTCCAAACACTCTCTTCATACAGCTCGCCAACAAATTGAGTTGAGGACAATTGTTGGAACGCAATGGAAACCATGGTCTACTAGTATGTATAGAGATCATCCTGATATAGTGCATGCTCGTGAAATCTCCAATCAAAGAGTGGCTTTCTATAATCCCGAAAGCGCTACTAGTATCATGTATCTTGGTGAGCGGTTTTAAGGCAAACAAGGGGATTCATAACAATTCCAAGAAGTCCACGTGAACGTTTGGAAGACCTTGATGCCACCCATGATCCTATTGATGTGGTTGAAGGACGAGACTATAAGCATGTTGATGAGAGCATGTATGTGCAGTGGTGGAAGTTACAATCTTTGGGTTTTTGCTCCTTGTAAATATATCGTCAAGAAAACAGAGACGAAGTTGGAGCCGCAAGTACTCAAGATCCAACATTTCTTGTGAATCGTGTCCCCCAATACATCCATCACAGATAAGTATGACAACTTCTCACAAGCTTCACCCGAATTTCCAAGAGTTTCTTTTTGTACCGTACGTCGCACAAAGGAAGGCAACCCCGTTGAAGTGCTCTTGCAAGCACCCGATCCTCCTCCATTTACGTATGATGTTAATTGGGGAACAAGGGTTAGTCATTTTTGGTTTAACTCCTTCAATTATTTTGTTTGCCATATTATTATGATTTTCTTTACACATTAAAAGTTTTTTAATATATTTGCTATCTTGATGTTTCTTTTCATGAGCAATGGAAAGATTTGCACAAGTTGGCTATGTTAAATGTTGCAAAGGACCAGCATTGGTTTGAAAACATCATGCACATGCTCTTGGGCAATCAAACTACGGAGGGGAAGGAACATCAACTCAATCATGTTATGATCAAGGAGAAAACTGGTTTAGCCGTAAAAGACAAGCCACAAGTCATGATGTCGCAAAGAGATGATACACAAACCGATTATGTTCCATATACACAACAAGAGGAAGCAGTTCCACAGTCACAATTAACCCAACTTGTGAATAGTGGTGGGGTTGGTTATAATACAGATGACATGTCTAGGATTTTGGGATTTGAATCAAATGATTCTGGGAACATAGAATGTCTTCTTTAATGAAATGGATGGTTTTGATGTAGAAAAACTGATAGTATTTTCTTTTGTATGAATTACAAAAACTTGAATGTGTTTTCTTTAATGAATTCTCTTTAATATTTTGAATGAATGTCTTTTCTTTTGAATGAATGTAATTTCTTTTCTTTTTGTATGGAATGCTTTGCGATTTGAGTTTTGTTTACTGTGTGCAATATGGACGATAAAATCCGCTAAGGAGGTATGTACTAATGACGTATGGAATCGATCTTAGCATTGGTGATGATAGCGAGGAGAGAGCAATTGTGGTGTACCAAAGATATGACTCAAAGAATGCATAGGCTCTTCCAACCAAGTGCCTCAACAAGTATTGACGCGACAAATGGTGGACAGCAACGAGAGGACTGGGAGATGCAAGGATAATGCATGACTACTTTGACCTAATTGTACTTGGGGCCCTAAGAAGTTCCACCAACGTTTGGGTATGTATCGACCTTTTTCTTACGTATTCTAAGTGAAATAGTTGTTGCGTGATCCTCGCTTTTTGATTTCCAAGTTGATTGCACCTGACAACTTGGTCACTCTCCCCACATGAAGATGTATGCCGTAATGAAATGTTTGTGTAAAGGCATAGCCGCTAATAGCACAGATGATTATGTCCGTATGGGAGCACCGACCGTATATATGTATGTGAAGAGGTTTACCAGGGTAATTGTTCGCCACTTTGGTCCAAGGTACATGCGACTTCCTACAAGAGAAGACACTAAAAGATTATTGCGTAAAATGCGGCTAGAGGGTTTCCTGAAATGCTTGGAAGTGTTGATTGTATGCATTTTCAGTGGAAGAATTGTCCAACAGCATGGGCAGGTACATTCCGTGGGCATGAGAAAAAACCTACCATGATCTTAGAAGTCGTGGCATCATATGATCGGTGGTTTTGCATGGTTTCTTTGGAACACAGTGGTCGAACAACGACTTGAACGTCTTGGCTCAATCTCCACTTTTTGATAAGATGGTTAATGGTTTAGCAGCTCCTTGTAATTACCGCATCAATGGCCACAACTACGACAAGGGTTACTACTTGGCGGATAATATATATCCACGATTGTCTTGTATTGTGCAAATCATTCAAAATTCTTCTTCCAAATCGGCCAGATAATAAGTTGTTCAATAGATACCAACAAGCGAAGAGAAAGGATGTTGAAAGGGCTTTTGGAACTCTCCAAAACAAGTTCCAAATAACAAAAAAAGCCAGCATGTTACTGGGATAGGAGGATATAAACTTTATTATCAAGGCTTGTTTGATTTGCATAACATGGTCATTGAGAATGAAAGACGTAACTTCGATTGGGGTGAAGTCGTGAACGAACCAAAGACGACAGTTACTGGAATGTCGAGGTCATACCACGAGTTAAGGAACGACGAGGCATATCTCCAACTCCGCAATGATCTTGTTCAACACATTTGGATACGACATGGACTAGGTCTCGCAGATGGTGAAATGCCACTTAATCTCCCCCTCCGCCACCAGATGATCTTGACGGTTCGGATGGTGAATTCGATCCTACCGATGTTTACCCACCAGAACAACTTTAGTCTTTTTTCGTAAGATTTCGAATGAACTTTTAATATGTAAGCAACTTGGTTGCAATCCTATGATTTCTAGATTTTAAAATTAAGAACTATTAAGATTTTCATTGTATTAATTTTGGTTTTCATTGTTTTCAAAAGAGAAAAAAAAAACTAAAAGAGAAGAAAAAAAACTAAGTATGGAACTTGAGGAATTTTCTGAGGTTCTGGATGTTTTTCAAGAAAAGCGCTAATAAGAATAGCGTTCGGCGCTAATACGAATAACTTTCGGCGCTAATAAGAATAGCGCTTAACGCTATTAAAAATAGCGTTTCATTTATAACCATTAGATATTTAACGGCTCCTTCTAATCAACGACTCACAAAAAAACGCTATTAACAATTGTGTTTCACGCCATTAAGACGGCTATTTTTTTGAATTCGAAAATTTCCTATAAATTGATCACTTCTCCCAAGACCAAAACCTTTCAATCTCTAGATTTTTTTCTCATCTTCTTAAAATTCATTGCAATTCAAAATCATTTTTTTTTTTTAACCATGGCAAAAGATACTACAACGGAAGATGTTGCAATCACCAAAGCTTGATAAGCATTACACTTGATGGTGTGCCGGAGTTGATCAAAGATCTAACCAATTTTGGGAGCGGGTATTCGAACCTATGTAAGCAACTTTGGGAATAAGTATGATAGGACTGTTCATAAGTTGCAAAATAGAATTGGTACCTTGAAAAAGATGTCAAAAAGTGGGTTGTTATCTTAAGAAATATGCATAGAAACAATGCAAGTGGATGTGAATTGATGATATTGTAAGTTTTATTAAGATTTCTTAATGTATAATGATATTGTTTTATTGAATTGATGATATTGTTTTATTGAAGGATTTCTAACTTGGGTTTTGTTTGTTTTTCAAGGAGAGAAAAGCTAGATTGGAATATAGTAAGGTTAGCAATGGAAAACCTTTTAGAAATGAAGAGGTGTACCGACTTTTCAAAGCCCATGTTCCCGGATTCAATCCCGAAGAATTTGATCCTACCCAAAACAAACATGAACTCGAAGTGTTGGATGTGGTGGTTGAGACCGGTCGACCAA
The DNA here is from genome assembly GCA_023531295.1 of Papaver armeniacum. Classification (NCBI taxonomy): domain Eukaryota; kingdom Viridiplantae; phylum Streptophyta; class Magnoliopsida; order Ranunculales; family Papaveraceae; genus Papaver; species Papaver armeniacum. The sequence goes on from JAJJWW010006485.1 coordinate 165,030, forward strand.
CGGGAAAAAAGGGCTCAACAAAGGGAAGGAATGGAAGCAACAATTTATGTTGGATAAACAAGAAGAATAAAATAAGATTTTGGAAAACATGGTTATCCTCCTAGAACAATTGGTGCAAAATAAATTTTGGAAAACATGGTTATCCTAGCTTGGTTATGGTTATCCTAGCAATGTTCATCATTTCAATATATGAAACCATGTAGCTTATGGAACTATGTAGCTTCAATTATGTTTTTTTTTTTTTTTTTATTCAATTTGATGTAGTTGAATCAATGTAGTTGAAGTATTTTTAGTATTAATCAAGTTTCAATTTCATTCAATTTTATCTTCTTTGATTCAATTTCATTCAATTGTATTCAATTTTATCTTCTTTTGATTCAATTTCATTCAATTGTATCAAAAAAAACTAGTTTGTTCTAGAGGAAAAATGAGAGACTAGAAAAAAAAACTCGTATAGGATTGGAGAAATCGATGTCTCCCTGGATGTTTTTCGTGATTAGCGCTATTAAGATTGGCATTTGGCGCAAATTACGCTATTCTCATTTGCGTTTTTTTCTACACCATTGGATTCTCAACGGCTCCTTCTAATCAACGACTCAAAAATAAACGCCATTAAGAATGGCGTTTCAACGGTTCAACTCGATTTTCAAAATTAAAATTTATCTATAAAATTGGCTTCTTCAACACAAATCAAAACCATCTCAAAATTTTCTTTGCTCCCATCTCTCCCAATTTTATATTTTTAATTCCAAACCTTCTTTCAATCAAGTTCAAGTATGGCATACACTACAAATGAAGATGTTGCAATCACCAAAGCTTGATGAGAATTAGTCTCCAACCGATTGTTGAACAAAATCAAGGAGTCCACATTTATTGGGAAAGGGTGCTTCAAGCCTTTGTAGAAGAAGCGGGTGGTAATGAAAACGGAAGAACAAGACAAAGTATTGAAAATAGGCGGTCGGTGATGAAAAAGCAAACCAAAATTTACATGAGTTTCATTAAATCAATTTATGCAAATATGCCCGGAGGAGGATGGACGTTAGAAGAAGTTGTAAGTATTATTCAATGGAACCTCTTATTTTCAATTATCTACATATTTTAAGTTATTAATTTTCTAAATGAGAGATTATGTTTATTTATTTTGTAGGAGGCACATGCTAGAACTCTATATTCTCAACACAACAACAAAGATTTTGCATTTGATCATGTGTACCAAATTTTAAGAACCATCCCGCTTTCTCAAAATTAAATATCGTGATCTTACAATGATGAAGTGAACTTTGAGAAATGATGAATCTTGACAATCAAAATCGGATAATGTTAAATTCTAAATATTAGTTATTTCAATCCATGTAATGTAATTTTTTTAATTTTTTAAATCTATGAAATGAAAATTAGCTAATAAATTTTGTTTTGTAATTTTAAAGTTTTTTAATTTTTCAATTATAAGTAAAAGAAAAGGAGTGATGTGAGAAGAGTGTTAAGAAAAATAAATATATAAACGCTTAATGTTAATAGCGCTTAACGCCATTCTTAATGGCGCTAAGAAAACGCTTATTGTTAATAGCGCTAAACGCCAATTCTTATTAGCGCTTGACTTACGCTATTTAGATTAGCATTCAGCGCCATTCATATTGGCGTTTCTTGTCCTCTACGCGCCATTCTTATTGGCGTTCATGCCGCTATTGTTATTGGCGTTTCTATGGATTCCACGAGCCCTTCCACAAAACCATGGAAGGTTGCTTGGATTTTCTGTGGAAGACCCCAACTTGGAAGCCATTAGACTTGACATTCCATGGATTTTCCACACTTGGAATAGCTTGGATTCCACCATAAGACTTGATGTTTACTTGAATCATACCTTGTTGATTGCAGTCCACAGTGATGATTGGTACTTGATGAGTCTCCGAGTCGACTTCCTGAACCGATTCCATAATTATATGAGTCAGATCTGTAGCAGAAGTAATCATTGGTGAAGTTGGTTGAGTATGACCTTCATTTAGGATGCCAAATTCTAATTGTTGAGAAGTAGTTAATGCATGTCCTTGATCATTACCAGAATCTTTTGCATGTATGTTTTTTGGGTCACAGAGCATGTTGGTGGTGTTTCGAGAAGTGTATTTTGATCTCATGTCCGGGTTATTCCAAGAAGGTGTATCCAAAATAGAATTTGAGGGGAGATAACCTTTTTGTTGCTGGAAAAGAAAATTTGCAATTGTTTCGCACTCGTGTTCTTTATGGTTAATAGTATAACAAAAACCATAAAGGTTAAAAGGTTGTTTTTCATAGAAAAGGTGAATCCATACTTCTTAACCAACTGCATTTTTTAACAAAAAACTTCTGCAAAGTGGATCACTGACATCCACCATAACCGAAACATTTTGTACTTTTCCTTTCGGGACTATGCAAAATCTGGTGGATCAACCTCTTTAACCTCTCCCATGGCCGCAACTATACTTTTGACTATTGGAGGATTAGCAAACTCAGTTTGCATGTTGTATAGACGCATCCAATGAAGTTGTTTACTGAGATCAATATTGTTTTTAGGTGTACTTGGGTTCCACATCTCCATCACCATAAGATCACCTTCTATAAACCATGGCATGTGTTTGAGTGCTATATCATATTCTTCTTGGGTATAAAACTTAATGATGAAACAACCTTCGTGTTCTTCTTTTTTAATGAAGATTTCCTTGCTCTTATTTCATAGCTTCTTGAGTTCTCTATCCATATCTCCCACATAGTATTTTGTGTCTGAATACAGTTTGGTTAGAAAATTGTATTTCCATTGTTTAGCTCCTTGGTTTAGGGCTTCAGCTAAAATTACTGGTTGCTTGGGGGCTTTGAGTCTAGTTGAAATATAAGTATGTTCCATTTTTTCTTGAACCTCTTGAACATGAGAGTCCATTGGGAGAAAAAAACTTTTAGAATAATTTCTGCTCGAACTCACATAAAGAAGAAAAAGGATAAGAACTGTTAGATAACTGAGACTTCCTTTCTTTTGTGTAATAAATGTATTACACTTGTTGGAAAACTTGCTGAAATTTCCTTAAGTAGGGGAGGGCATTAGACTAGGACTAGGGTTATTACGGCTGTTGTGTCGGCTAATAGGGATAACAGCGTGGGGAATAAAAAAGAGTATTAATTTATAAATGTTGCAAAGTAGATTTTGTATCAGAGTAAAAAATTGATTCTTCTCGTTCACAGGGGATATCAAGGGTTGGATCGTTGTATATGGTAAGGAATCAAAAGTGGGATGTCTCGGCATCCATATGATGTAAACCAGTACCTGGCAAGAGAACAAAGAAGAAAACATTAGGACATATAAAATCACTATACAGAAGAGAGAAGTGGGTTAGATTAGTGTATGCAGAATATTGAAATTGAGATTAGATGAAAGGGTAGAGAGAATTCAGTTGTAGAAGATGACTCCGAGAAATTTAGATAATCTTTTTGAGGTTGAAATATTGAGTTATTTCCATTTATTTCTTTTACGAGATTTACGTTCTCTCCTATGTTTTCTTGTAATCCATAAAATCAGTTCATTTAAATTTTGATTACATTTTGAATGTTAATTATAGATTTATTATGATATCATTCGAGCGGGTGGCTTCACAACATCAGTTTTTCGATCCTTCATGTCTAATTTCTTGATTAATTTCATCAATTGCTTGATTTTTTTCGTCTATGGTGGTGTTCTTTCTTTTCATATTTGGTATTTTCTTGTTTAGATTTTGGGTTTTAGTCTTCAATTCTGTGATTGGGTTTCACACTCTCTGCTTTAATTTAGAGATTGATTATTTGGTGTGGAAATCCATTATTACTCATTTGTTTAAAGCGTTATAGTGATGTTTCTTGTATCGGTGATACTAGTTTTTGTCCTCCTCAGATTTTGACCCGTGGAAATAACAGTCAAATCATCAATCTTACATACACACTGTGGGATAAAAAGGATCACACTTTGATTCTTTGGATCGATTTATCAATCTCCAATACTGGGATTGATCATTTATCTGGTGTTTCTACTGCTTTCAATCTCGGAGGCTCATTGAGATGAAACTTGGCCAGATTTATTCAAGACATATGATTTAGCTTCGTAGTACACTTCAGGCTATTCGGCAAGGTAATCTCATTGTGTCTCGATTTCTTTCGGAGTTGAAGAAACCCTCAGATATATAAGTTGTTGCTGGTTATATTCTCTCTGATTTTGAAATTGTGGTCACTATTTTAAATGGATTTTATTCTTAATATGTTGTTTTTGTTACTTTTATTCGAGTTCGTAATCCACAGTTACTAGTAGAGAAATTCATAGTCTCTTACTTAGTGAAGAAATTGCAGTTACCGATAGAATACATGCTTTTAAAACTGACATCTGAGAAGGTTTTGCTACTAGCTCTGATTTTCAATATTCATCATATAGTTATTAATTTGCGCATAGAGATTCCAATCCTACTTATGTTATAAGCAGCCGTGGTAGAGTTCGTGGTTGGACTCATAATTTCTACATAGCATATTCCCCGTTTCACCTACCACCTTCCACACTTATTAGTCAATCTATATCATCTTCTCAGAAACCACCTCTAATACCTAGTTGGCCAACTATGCCCATCTTCTCAAAGACCATAATTTTTTCTGAAAGGCCACAATCTCAAACATGGTCTTTACATGCGAACATGTTATGAGAGATTAAACTTTGCTTATCAGGTTAGAGTTCCTCCCCAATACATATTTGTTTAGCTAGCTAGTGCTAATGTATTTGTGGATAATCCTTGGTTTGTGGATTTTGGTGCAAAACAATCATATTACTGTTGATGAGGATTCATTCACCATTAATTCTCCTTATAATATCAATTTGGGCATATTATTTCTTTTTTATGGAAGCATCTTACATCAAGGATGATAAATGATCGACAAACAAAAGATCTGGAAACAAAATAGTTTGAAACCATTATAATGATGTCAATTTCTCCAAAGAGTAGTAAAAAATTTATACAATTTCTTATTTTCGTTTCTATAAGTTTTGTACAGATATTTTTCACCGTTCATGGATGTAATTGATCAATCAAAGCAAAACTCCATGCCAATGAAATTAGAAGGTTTTACCTCTTTCATAAAAAAATAAAATACAAAATCGGTGTCACTGTTGTACAATGGTAAAGTCATTGGGATGATATCATTGACCTGGGTTTCAAACTCGACGACACCAAATTCTTTACCTATTAAAAAAAAATATATATACATGTCGACGACGTTATTCTTATTCATACCCAACCATGCATGGTGGGTGGAATCTATGAAGCCACGTATGGATGAAGCTTATCTGATTAATGCTTATCCTCATTTGGTGGGTCAGCTTATTGGTTTGAAGTTTGAACTTAGTAAACTAGAAATACTCTTAATTTACTCCCAAAGAATCATTGTTTATGTCCCCCAACGAGCCGGGGAACATTCAGTTCCCGTTGTATATAAAAGACGCGGAAATTATTGGTTTGAACTTAGTAAACTAATGTATTGCGGCAGCCTGTGACTCAGTGAATCGTCTACTATTGGATAATCTGATCTACTAGTGAATCTTCGGAAACAGTCAAAACAAACATGGGAAATATTGGTTTTAAATCGGTAAACTAATGTATTCCGGCCGCCTGTGACTCAGTTTTCATCATAATGATCCAGCGTACTTAGCTACACGATGGTAGACGCGACAGGTACCTTCCATTTGATTCATTTGTTACACCATTCTTGAATTATCAGGGATATGTTTATTTTATTTTAGCTCTAGAGAAGGAGAATGTATATATAATACTCTTATCACCCGCAGAGATGAAGACAATTTGTAGGAGAAGAACAAGAGTACCTTGAAGCTTTAGAATGATGAATGCCCGTCAAAATGTGCATACCGTGAAGTCCCATGGGGCTAGAGTTGCTAGAAAACATTTGTATGATTGGATTATGTTGGTTCTACTTATGGTGCTGTACCTCATCATCTACCTGATTCATCCATTTCGTCGTTATATCGGAAAGGATATGATGAATGATCTCAGATTTCCATTGAAAGATGTCACAGTCAAATTCTGGGTTGTTCCGTTATATGCAGCTGGGCTACCTATCATTACTTTGCTAGGATTTTATTACAAGAGGAAAGATGTTTACGATCTGCACCATGGTATGCTTGGTCTTTTATTCACTGTAATCACAACCGGTGTCCTGACGGAGGCGATAAAAAATGCAACCGGAAGACCTCGGCCACATTTCTTTTGGCGTTGTTTTCCGGATGGCCAAGATGTTTATGGTCTAGCTGGGGATGTTATTTGCCACGGAAAGGAGAATATGATCAGGGAGGCTTATAAAAGTTTTCCCAGTGGTCATACTTCATGGTCGTTTGCTGGTCTAGCTTTTCTTTCGTTATACTTAGCAGGCAAAATCAAGGCATTTGACCAAAAAGGTCATGTCGCAAAATTGTGCGTTGTGGTTCTTCCTTTACTGCTCGCATCTGGTGTTGCCATAACTTTAGTAGATGACTACTGGCATCATTGGGCCGACGTGTTTGGGGGAGCTATTCTAGGTCTGACGACGGCAACAATTTTTTACCTGCAGTTCTTCCCACCTCCATATCATACTGAAGGCTGGGGACCTTATGCATATTTCCGGATGTTGGAACAGTTGCATAATACCAATGGCGCACGACTAGAACCAGAAAATGAACAGATTATCACAGCACATGATCAGTCTCAAATATTAGATGAATTATTGGAAGCCGGTAAGAGATGATGGATGCTTTGATTTCAATCAAGAATAGGTGATCATCAAAATGTATTATTTTTTTCACTTTGCATAGTCAATTCGAAAAAGGGAAAAAAATAACACTTGTAGAGATGAAGTTTGCGTATGTTTTCTTGATCAGTCTATCTATCTTAATTTGATAACTATTTCATTCACAAAATGCTTTTGCAAATGTCGATTGGCACAACTTTACTTTTTATAAAACATATATGCTTTATCTTCGATGATCCAGCACCTAGCCGAGTAGCAAAATCCCATTCGCTTTTCACAAAATTCGGACACTTGAGGTCCTTTTTAGTCATTGGCACGTCCCTGACACATTCAGTGAAGAAAAAAATGTGCAGAAAGCCCCAATTTCTAATATTGAGATGGGAATATGACATATTTCGACATCATCATTCATGTGTTGAAATGCATCAACTTTAGCTTAGCAAAGATGCTACTTCATTTTGAATGGCATTCCAAACATCCCTATTATTTTCCTCGTCCTCGAATTCTGCCATATACTCTTCATGAAGATGACAGCGATGATTAGGCACCTCAAAGAGTGACCAAGTACCATAGTGTCCTAGGCCTCGTTCAACATCAGCACCATATGACAGTTGCTGTGAAATGATATCGTGTGAGGTTGCTACTGTTTCAGTAGTAGTCGACAGTAAATTATCTCCTCCATGAAAACCACGCTGGGCATGGATGAGATTTTCGGTTTCGAGCACCAAATGATCAAGGTCGTCAGGATCATGAACTGCCGGACCACCTCCAGAACTACCACTAGCTTTACCATGACTAGCTATTGCTGCCAGCAAGTTATCTTCCTCACTGGAGCTTAGATCCCTCTGCTTGGGAGTTTCTTCATCCCTATCATTTCTGGGACTTGCTACTACTGCCAAATTGTGAGAACTAGACCCACGAACTTGAACACCCGCTTTGTTTTTTACAACAGTGCGCAGTCTACTACTTATCTGATCGTTATCAGGATCAGGACATTTTATACTGTCACTTGTGCTGATCTTTCTGCCTCTAGGAGAAGTGGCACTATTAAAATGATTATTATGATGATCCAGCCGGGTGACCATGACCCTGGACCTCTGACTTGAACCAGTAGTACCAAATATTCTTATTGGGACAACCTTTTCTTCCAGTAATTTTGCCTTGAGTGCACCAAGCAGCCCACCTAATTGATCTCCACCATCATTCATTTCAAATTTTGCACTAGCGTTAGTACTAATATCATCCTCGAAGGAGAACGGCGTCATATACTTCTCTGCAGCTCTATTACTTTTGTCGGAAGAGCAACAAGAGGCAGTAGACGAGTTTGTTAGCGGCAACTCGAAGTTAGTGCGAGCATTGGGTCCACGAAGGGTGCGCGCTGCATCATCATAGGCACGCGCTGCATCCTCTGCTGTATCAAATGTACCAAGCCATAGCCTAACTTTCTGTATGGAGTCTTTGATTTCAGCCACCCATCTCCCTGACGGTCTCTGTCTTACTCCAACAAATCTGCGAGAATTACTACCACGTCCAACATCAGGCGAAGATGAGAAAGCCTTTCTTTTCACATGACCTTCAATGGGTCCTCGCATAGTTAATGTTGTCAAGGTAGCTTGCGTAAAATGCAGTTGATGATTCAAACCTCAAGAGTGTTGAAAGAACGCTTTATAAACACAAACAGGGACTGGAAAAAGGATCTAAGTTGAAAAAGAAGACAAATGTAAGCGGTTCAAAATAGCATGAATCCAAAATCTATTAATATAAATGCAACCTTGCTATTGCAGGCCAAGAAAACTATGTACGGGAATTTGTTTTGTTATTGGTCTTGCCTTAAACTTTACCTAAAATTATTAATGTAAGAAGTTGTCCTTTGCTTTTGTGCTTGTTTCTGAAAATGTTTGTTTTGTTGTGTGAATCATAAGATCATTTGGCATGGGTACATTCATGAAGAAAATGACATTGGAATATTATTGTTGGAAGCTGAACTGTATTGACTGCGTTGCAAATGTTTGTGTTGATTTATTCTCTTTATTGTAACACAGTTTTGCCACTTCTTTGTTGGCGACCAAGAAATCCAAATCCTAAAGGCCTCGAGTCTTTTTTCACTTGTATAATATCTTACAGGGTAAAGACCATCAAAATTTGGAACCATGAACGCTATTTTTTCACTCTTGGAACCATGAACGCTATTTTTTCACTCGCAATAAAGAAATCAAGAGACCTTACCTCACCTATGAGTAAATAATTCATGGTACGTGGGCTTCCTAGAAGGATGCGTTTTAGGCCGGATCATCTTAAAATAGCCTGTATGTTAAATCCAGATACAACATTGAAGCTTTTATATAATCAAAACTCAAAGCAAAAATCACAAGCATAAGAGACAAATGTGACAGATGTTACAAACTAAGACTCAGACCACTAAAGAAAATGAAAACCCATTGCTCATAAAAAACCAGTCCCGCGACTCCGGGTGGATGTGAATCAAAATTCACTATCCAGAAATCATAGTAATGTTCAGTACCTCCTCCTCGGACTTCTAGAACGGTGAGCACGTGGTGATCTGCAGACAGTTAAAGCCAGTATATTATTTTTAAGAAGAGACGGGACTACATCCAAACTTCCGGTACAGCAAGATAGTTCAATCACAAAGTAACATAACATACTGATGCCACAGTCATATAGCTTTTTCTTCCATAGGTAGACTATGGATAAAAAAGACGTTGTACCCAATACAATTTATAGAGAAAACTAAAACAAAAATCATATTGGTTAGAGAAAGACTTGGATTAGCAAGATAGTGTAAGAACACTAAGACCTCTATTCAACGCAATAGAAAACCGAAAACAAACATTAAATCAGTTGCACTTTTAAGCAAACAAAGAGAAGTGAAAACAGATATTAGAAACACATAAACAAGTAAACAACAATACAGCATGAAGGCTCCCAATATACTAAGAATATGATAAACAGCAATCACAATCACTCACCATGATCACCATAGTAGAAACAATTAGTAAGTGATGTGTGACAACGCGTACAAAAACAGTCTGAAAGACTTAACATACCTCCTCCTCGTGTTCCTCCGCTTGGAGGGTCCAGTGCTGAAGGCCCAGTCAACTGAGATGGACTGGGTTAGAAGCTCGACCCCATTCATTGAGGATATTGCAGATTGAGCCTCCTCAAACTCTTCATACTCGATTAATGCATAGCCCTGGAAAGAAAATATTATATGTCTGGCGATAAATAGAAGATGCCAAATGGGAAAATTTGTACGAGGAACCAGCAGCTAGAGACAGAAACAGACAAATGCATCCCAACTGCTCTACTAGTAGTAACTGGTTAATTGAGAAATCTATACCAATAAGCTAAACAATAACTCATTAAGTTCTAACATGAAAGTGTTTGTCAACTTTATCATAATACCACAAGTCTAGTCAAAGAAGTTATATGTCTCAAAGGAAGTTATAAGTCTAGTCAAGTCTACTCTTAAGTTATACGTCTCATCACATGAACAAGCAGAGGAAAACATTTCAACAATTTAAACAATTAGTAAACATTATGTTTCCACCAAATTGCACAGTTTCAAAATAATCTTCTTTGTTTGCCCTCATGGCTTCATAGAACATTCAGTACAATCTTCTTTGTTTGCCTAATTAGATTTCACTACTCACAATTAAAAAAGGCAACCAAACACTGAATATAGTGTTACAGAGCAGTGCTTAAAAATGGACTATTTCCCCAGCAAAACTAAACTTAGTTTTTAAAACTCTTTTCAAGCAAATCTAATTCTCTTACAAGCTATATGCGTTAAAAGCTGTTTTCCTTGTTCAGAGGGCAGTGAGGGGTGAAACTGTGAAAGAGACAAGTGTCCGTATAGTACTTGGTCCCCTCGTAGATATGATTCAAGATCCGAAAATTCCAAAACTGTTATAACTTTAACAAACAAACTTGATTGCACACTATATTAAAAGCCAAAACAATGTAATATCATGGAGTATAGAGACGCTTCTTGTTCTGGCATACATGGTAAGCTACATTATCTATAAGTTAGAAAACATTAATTACAAAAGAGCACGTATGGTTGAAGCGTTATAAAGTGGTTGAAAAAGGTTGCTAGTTTGTAACACCAGAATGTTGTGAGGTACTACTCGTCCGGCAAGAAACTGCACATATCTATACAATGAATAAAGATACTCGCTAAAAGCTTTTACATACCTTGACAAATCCAGTACGGCGATCAAGATTCAGATGCAAATTCTTAATCTCACCAAACTCGCCAAAGTGAGTTTGAAGATCGTCCTCTTGTGCTTCTTCATGTACCCCAGTAACCAAAATAATCCACCCTTCAATGGCTGTGTTATAGACGAAAACTTGATGAGACTCAAGATGATATAACAAACATAGATACACTTGTAATGTGCAGGTGTGAATGTACCCAGTAAGATAGGAAAGCATCATAAATTAGTAAGCACAGCTGAACTTTCATAAATTAGTAAGCACAGCTGAACTTTCATAACTTAAAATGTGAAATCTACCATTATAATTTATAACATATGAGTAAGCGCTGCCCATTAACCTTTCCTACAGATAGGTAAAACAACAGAACTACAGCAAGGTCACATGAACTAAAAGATGCAAAATTATGATATCCATGACAAATATTATCCTACATCTTTCAAACATAATATGGAACTCACTAAACTACCAGCTTAATATAATTTTATTCTATCTATTGTTTGTCTAATCATTGTTCGTTATAACAACAGCGTAAGGTATTTCATACAGCGATTGACAGATAAAAGCTATCTAACAAGGGTCTGCAGTTTTCAAGAAATTTTTGTGTTGGCATGTCTGAATAGTGTCCTTTATTGTCCAGGGCTTCAAAAATACCTAAAGCAAATTGGGAAACCAACTGAACTAATTTATTTAGCATTCTAAGTGCCAAACTTACACCAATTATGTTTAAATGTCTCCTTTTACTTAAAAACATGGGTAGATTTCTCTTTCCCATTGACCACCGATTTGGTTTTCATGCTGTGTCCACCACCCCATTGGTGTTAGACACTCCATACCGAGGCTGGAGAAATTCATACCCACGTAACTGTTACATTTGGAGAATGATTACATAAATTCTATATAAACTATAACATAACACATTCAAATGGGATCATTATATCCTTCTTTCATAAACTTGGTATACAGATACTGTAATATATTAGTTCATCCTTACTGTTTGGAAATGCCCATTCCTAATTAAAACTAGAACCAGAACAGTCCAATCAGTAGTCAACTTATTGCCTAACAAAGAGGAAGAGCAATGGTTCTAAACAAAGCATCACAGTAAGAAATTTCCCTCAAGCTCCTCATTCTAGCCATCTGTGTCTAAAATCGGTGTAAAATCCAAGAAATCAAAGACACCACAGCACTTTCAACTAATCAATCACCACAAACTTGCATTCATCTTCCTTGCAATTTGAGTTGGTATCCTAAAGTATCTCTAATTTTGGTAGAAAGCCTTCGCTGTACCTAAACTAAATGTCAACCTCAAACCCTATATGATACTCCATGATAAAATCACCTAATTAATTAATCATAGACTACACCATTAGCATTAAATTTACCCTAGAAATCAAAACTACCTACAAGCTAATAAACAGATTAAAAGCTGAAAAAGAACAAACATTCTGCTTAACATATGAAGAGACATAAAATCAAGATTCTTACATCGTTGGGCACCAGGACCGCCATCAGAGTCAAGAGAATCGAAATCTTTAGAAGCAAATCGGTTGGTACGCTCAGCTTCGGTTTCATCACGAAATCCTCTACCTTTAGTCTTCTTTGGTGCGGAGAGTGAAGACGGACCTCCTTCTCCACCACCAATAACAGCTGATTTAAGCTTAGGCTGAGGAGCCCTAGGAGAAGCCGCTTCAACTTCGCCTTCGTCCATTAGATCGTCATCCTCAGGCTCGAAATCAACGGCTTCTACATCTGCGTTGTTGGCCATTATCACGAATTCCTTTTTGCAGTTCTTCTTCTCCGATTGATTTTTTCTATCTACTTGGGCAAAGGAATGAGGAGAAAACAACTTCCGGTATTCTACGCAGTCTCGAAGAGAGAGGGTTTTTATTTTAAACCTAAGTCTAATCAAATCTAATCTCTCTACCGTAGTTAATGTGGGGAAAAAACGGTTCAGTCCAAACCCCCGAAAAAGAACAGATTAGTCCACCCGTTCCAACTAGGAACAGATTAGTCCAAAAAATGTATAAAGACGTTGCTGATCTCCACACGTATTTCATAAAGCACACGTGCAGCGAGTGTAAACTGTTTTGTAACTGACACATTCAACGTGAACGTGACACGTCAGCAATTTTAAATAAAATAAAAAATAATTAAAAACAATTTATCTTTTAAACCGCTCATCCAAAATCGACAAACTTTATATATTTGGAAAGCATTTTCCGAGAGCTACAAAAAGAGTACCTATATGACTATATAATTTTCATTTTTAAAAAATTTTAATTTACATTTGTGTGTACAATTATGTACACCGCTGCAAAGATCCAAAATATCCAAAATCCATGATAGCCGGATCGCCACCCTAGTCCGCACTGATCGAGAGAAAAATATCACCATGCCAAGCTTCGAGTTGGATAACATCCATAATAGCCGGACTGCATCGAGGACAAAACAATGAACATAAGAAATCGCAGCTTGAAAAGAAAGTGATTATCCTTTCACCAACATCCACATAAGAAAACAAAGCAAAAAAACGATCAAAATAAAAAGTTAGTTTATGGTCAGAGACACAATCCATGTGGGCATTACTACACAAACTTAATATGGCTTCAAAATATCCCAGTACAGTAATTCATTGCACTTTACTGAAAAGGAGATTACTAACATGCACAACAATCAATCATGCTCACACCCAGACCTACTTTTTCATGAGAAGTATATTGGTGAATCAATATATTCATCCATGTGAAACATTCCTAAAACCAATCCTTTATAGCCACAAACAAACCTACTTTTTCATTGAAAATACACTGGTGCACCAATATGTACACCCCTGCAAAACATGCATAAAATCGATCATTCATATTCACATTTGGGCAGACTTTTTCATGGGAATTATACGGAAAGCAATGTGTACACCCATGCAAAACATGTAGGAAAATGATCATTCATAACCACACACAAACCTACGTTTACATGGGAACGACAGAGGTGCACCAATACGTACACCGCTTCAAAACATGCATATGTGCTTAACAAGCATCATGGGAATGACAGAGGTGATCCTGTTTACATCAAGCATCTATGATAACCTAGTGCACTAAAAAGTACACTGTGCATAACTGGTATACAAACAAGTACACCTCGTACATCCGGTATAATGAAAACAATGCACATAAAGATTATACCGGTATTTAACCTTTAAAAAGAATATCTTCACAAATTTCACAAGGAAAGGAATAATGGTTAAAGAAATCACAAATTAAGAATTTACCTTGTGAACTTTACTATTTAGAAATGTAACTCTTTTCTTGTTGACGATATCGTTATCTACAAAAAGACAATCCAAGAGATGAAAGAAAATATAAGACAAATAAAGTAGAAAAACAAGGCGGTAACTAGAAAATATCGGTAAGCATAAATATATCTTGCACATCGACCATTTAAAATAGCTTTTCTATTGATTATGGACTTTTCAAAAAGAAATCATGAGCTATTGAAATTATTGGCTATTCATGACATGTATTCAATTCAATAAAAAAAAGTCCAAGGATGCCAAAAAATCACCTAAATTAGGAATCCATGAAGAAAGTATTTGTTATAGATATGGAACAAAAGTTTAAAATGGAAGTGAGTCTAGTGTTAGATTAGCATGTGTACGACTAATTATGTATATATTAACAAATCAACAGGTGTATAATTTGGTGCATATTAACAAATAAATGGGTGTATAATTTTGTACACATTAAGAATCACCGCGTGCAGAACTATTTTCACATTAAGTACCACAAAATATGCATGTTTTCTAAGTCAACGCGCTTCTAGAACTAATACATGTCACACTCAATTTATTCTACAATTAACATATAATAAGAAATACTAACAACACCTAACTTCTAGGATTTCTTCCAAGAAGTATCAAAGATAATTCATCTAAAAAAATTGAAATAGCAAACCATATAAGCTGGAAAAAGAAAGACTACGACGATGCAACCAATTACTAAATAGGAAAAATTATGTGCACATAAACGATCTATATGTGTAAACATATGTGTACATTAACGATCAATGGGGGTATAATTATGTACACAGTAAGATCAACAATACATTAAAGATCAACATGTGTACCATCTGTTACACCCATTTTTAACAGCAAAACAAGTATGTGCAGGTGTTTAGCTGTTTTGAAAACAGGTGTACTAAAAAATACACTGCATACAACTGGTGTAGTAAAAAGTACACCTCGTACAACCGGGACAATAAAAGCAACGCACATAAGAATTCTACCAGATTATCTTCACAAATTTCTTCTTCATCGAATAAATTGTCTCTCTCTTTATGAATCTCATCTAAAATCGTACCTCTCAGATCTAATCTAAGAAAATAATAATAACAATAAAAAAATATTTATAATTTCAAATCAGAAATGTTAATCAAAAGAAATATTTAGTTTAATCATATAAAAACCCTAAAAAAAAAAATTAAATGAAATTCTATTTTGAAAACGGTAAACCTAATAACTCCAAATCGAATGTTCAAGATATAGATAAGTGATAAGAGAAGATGAAACTTATCTTCATAATCATTTTGGGTGACGAAAATCTTTAGATTCAATTGTTCATGATTATGCTCATCAATTTTTCATCACTGGTTTCAAGTAGATTTCCAAAAACAAGCGTTGTTGATGATAATTTTTAGGTTTTTCGGGCTTATTTCAAATCAAATCGAGATGAATCGAATTTTTGTGAATCTCCAGCTTGAAAATCGCCTCTCTGCGTCTCCCTTTCATTTCTCTAATCTAATTTTTCTCTTCCAAAACTACTATAACATATTATTATGATTCAAGGACATTTCGGGTACCAAAAATAATCGGATCGGTGGAGCAAAGGACCGACTAGTCCATATTTGGACTGAACTGTTTGAGACGGGGAATTTTTGGACTAGAGGGTACTAGGCCTGAGATGAGTGGACTAAAGCGTCCCAAGCCCAGTAACTTTGGGACTAAACGTCAATTTCTACATTAAGGAAGGCTATTATTGGGGCGTCACACTCCAATACAGGGGCTTCACTTGGATTTTTAATGTCCAAAAAAGTGGTTATGGGATATCCTAACACATATACAAAATGTCTAGATTACCCTTTAATTAAAATAAAAACTTAAAAATCGTAGAAGTGATTTCACGTCCAGGTTTGGATTAATTCCAACCGTAGAATTTTATTTGCATGTAGTTTTACGTCCAGGTTTGGATTAGTTCCAACCGTAGAAGATCGTTTTACGTCCAGGTTTCTTTTAATTCCAACCGTAGAATCCGATTTTACGTCCATTTTTCTTTTAATTCCAACCGTAAAAGTGATTTTACATCCAAGTTTGAATTATTTCCAACCGTAGAAATGATTTTACGTCCATGTTTGGATTAATTCCAACCGTAGAATTTTATTTGCATGTAGTTTTACGTCCAGGTTCCTTTTAATTCCAACCGTAGAATCTGATTTTATGTCTAGTTTTCTTTTAATTCCAACCGTAGAAGTGATTTTACGTCCAGGTTTGGATTATTTCCAACCGTAGAAGTGATTTTACGTCCAGGTTTGGATTATTTCCAACCGTAGAAGTTTATTTTACGGTCAGTTTTTCTTCCCACAAAAACTTTATCCCAGAATTAACTAAATAAGGGTTGTTTAGTCATTACAAAATTATTTTAGATAAGGGGTTTTTGATATTACTTATGGGTGACCCGTTTTTTGTCCTATTAGATGACGCCCCTCTAATGGAATGTGACGCCCAAATAATAGCCTTCTAATTAAGTTCACCTCCGTGGACTATGGTTTGCAATGAGTGTAGGAGTGGCTCGACCGATCTGCACACCACACTAACCAACTGTAGCCCAGTTGGCCAGGCATCGAACTCCCAAATTATAGTTTTAGGGGGTTCGACTCTCGCGCTAATCGTATAACAAAAGAAAAAAAGAAAACCGTCAATCACACAGGTGGGACAACGGGACGCCCCTATGTTGGGGTTCTTTTGGTTTTTCTTGGGACGTAATTTAGTTAATTTTGTTTTTATCTCGAAATCCGATTTTTGTACTATCTACTGCAATGAAAATTTATTGCAGTGGAAGAAATTGGATCTTTAAGAATCAAAAATTTTAATTAGAAAGAGTTGATTTGCGCTCTTTGGTTCAAGGCTCATCCCAAGAATTCAATTACATAGTCTTCAATTTCTTGAACCAAACATATCGTTAAGATAGATTAAACTACAAGTTCTAATCTAGAAATATGACGTGTAACTTCGTCATTAGTGGTTCATAGCATTTAGGTGAAATCATTGATCCCAATCGATTCATCATTCTTACGTCAGACTTAGACCGTTTGACCAGTTAGTATGGAACATGTTTATTCTCATGTAAAGTAGTTACAAAATAACTTAAAATTTTGATGTGTCAAAATAAAAAAAAAATGAAGGGAAAAGGCCTCCAACGAGGCCACTTTATTAAACTACCTCACATAAGGAGGTTTGAAATACCGGAAGGTGGGGAATTCATGTTCCACCACATATTTACAGAGTTATGCATAGCATCTTGACATAAAAGATGAGCCATATTGTTTGCGCTCTTTGGAACTGACAAGAAATTTACATCATCAGAAAAAGAAATAGAATCTCTAATTTCCAGAATAACAGACCTAATGCTCCAGGGAATGTCAGTTAACTCGCCTTGGATGGCAGATGTAACATTAGTCGCGTCACCTTCAACTATGATACGTTTGAAACCAAATTTATTACCCAATTCCATCCCCAGTTTACAAGCAACAGATTCAGCCAGTAAGGAGGAGGTTGCATCAAAGGTTTTGGTACCACATCCCATGAATGTTCCGTCGTGATCACGCGCTATCGCTCCTGCAACACCATTATTCGGCACAAAAGCCGCATCCACATTGATTTTGATATAAGGAAATTGAGCTGGAGACCATGTTTGATTGCGAGAAGCCGTGGATTCCACAGTATTCTCATTTGCAGCTTCAACCATGCAACTATCAAAGTCCTAAAGTGCCTTTTTGAGAACCAAATCAACTAAAAAATTGGAATTAGAGAAGATAATATTGTTTCTCATTTTCCATAGATTCCACATAATGCATAAACTCCTTACAAAATCATTGTGAAGATCACTTTCCATCTATTTATTTATGAGGAGAATAAAGCTGCTAACATGAGGTAAGTCGCCTATGTTTAGGCTAGCCTTCTCAAAAATCATTCTAGACCACGGACAATCCACAAGAAGATGAAAAGACGTTTTCTCATACTGATGACAAAAAGTACAAGCAGTTTCGATGCCGGAAACAAACATGTTAATGTTATATTTGACTGTGATACCATTGTGGATTACCTTCCAAATAAAAATTTGAATCTTCGGTTGAATATGCTTGAAAGACCAGAATTTTTTCCAAGGAAAAGCACTTAGGTATGAGGAAGAAGCAGCACTGTTAAGCAACATATGATAACAAGATTTTGTTGAAAATTTTCCTGATGGTGCACATGACCAAGTGAATGTATCTTCCGAATTTTCATATGAACTTAAATATATGGCGGTTATACATCGCACTATTTTCCGGTGTAAACAACTCGTCAAGAAGACCAATTTTCCACGATCTTGAATTTGGATCAATTAGGTCCGAAACTTTTTTGATGTTATCAAGTAAAACAGGAGGCCTTACAGTGAGATGATTTAATTGTTGATGAAGCCATTGATCCTCCCAAATATTAATCCTTCTACCATCTGAAACCTGCCAGAAAATTTTATTTTCAAGATATTGCCGGACCTCCAATAAGCTGCTCCATGTGGATGTACACTTTTCTGGTTTATCTACAGTACAAAAGGAGCCATTCTGGATATATTTAGCATACAGATGTTGAACCCACATAGCATCTTCATTTTCCAAGAATCTCCAAGCAAGTTTGCATATGAGAGTAATATTCATCAATTCAATATTTTTGATACCAAGACCCACATTCTCATTTCTCAGTTTTATCTTATTCCAGTTTATGAAATGAATTTTTCTATTCTCCAGCGAGTGCCCCCACTAGAAACTTCTTTGAATCCTTTCAATTTCTTTAGTAACACCCTTAGGCAATAAGCAGAAACCCATGAAGTAGATAGGAATAGCCGAGATAGTAGATTTAGAAAGGACCGTTCTCCCTGCAGAATTGGCAAAATGAATACTCCATCCATGTAATTTTGAGGAAACCTTGTAAATGAGAAAATCAAAACTAGATATTTTATAGTCAGAATTTAACGGATAGATTCCCAGATATTTATCCTCTGTAGTCATATCCTTAACTCCCAAATCTTAGATTATGGTCTGCTTTCTCAATGCTGGAATTCCTTTACTAAAATGAATGGCAGATTTCTCATAGTTAATCTGTTGACCAGATATATCTGCATACTCCTTTAACAGCTTCAACAAGTTTTGCACGTTTATTCGCGTGCTTTCACCAAAGAAGAATAAATCGTCAGCGAACATCAAGTGTGTTATAGTAGGAGCCCATCTATTTAATTTATAACCCTGATGATGATAAACCCTGAGAACAAATGATGAACAATGTTGGTGATAATGGAGAACCCTGACGAATTCCCCTTTCACTTTTAAACAAACCTTGAGGAGATCCATTTAAGTTAATAGAGAAAGATGCAGTAGATACACAAGCCATGATAAGAGAGTGAGCAGTACCAGAGATTCCCATAATTCCGAGCATGTCTCCTAAAAATCTCCAGTTCACCCTATCGTAAGCTTTCTCCATGTCCACTTTCAAAGCAAAAACACCATTTACAGCCCTATAATTATTCATGGAATGCAACAACTCCTTTGCAATGATGATGTTATCCAAAATTTGACGCCCTGGAACAAAAGCATTCTGAGACCAACAAATAAAATCATCTAAATAAGGTTTGAGACTATTTGATAGAATTTTGGTCACTATCTTGTACATAACATTACATAGAGATATTGACGAAAATCAAGGAGTGCTAAGGTTTTTTATTTTAGGGATTAATGTTATGTTGGTGTGATTAAGAAGATCCGGAAAATAAGCGATCTGAAATATCTTTGTATTGATTTAACTACATCATAAGAAATAGTAGACCAACACTTTTTATAAAACACCGGTGAAAATCCATTCGGTCCCGGAGAAGTAAAAGAGCCCATTTTAGATACAACTACCCAAATTTCTTCAACATATGAGCCCTGCACAGATCATCATTATCCATGTTGAATCCTAATTATCAGGGATGGAGAAACGAGGAATATTTGGCAATTCTGGGTGTTTAAATAGGGATTGAAAGTGGTGAACAAGAACACGTGAAATCTCTCCCCCGACCAGAATCCAACTTTCGTCATTAACCATTAAATGACTGATAGTATTCTTCCCCCTTCTATGTTGAACGGCCAAATGAAAGTGTCTTGTATTTCTATCCCCATCCTTTGCCCATTGCTGCTTCATTCGTTGATCCCAGTAAGTTGCTTCCATGATAATATAATCATTGAGTTCAGTTGTAACCAATTTTTCCCTTTGATATTTGCAGCCATAGGTTTCCAAGACTGAATTCTTAAAAGTTTGTTTTTTAAGAGAGCAATCTCATGTTTAACACAACCAATTCTTCTACGACTCCATTCAGTTAGAAAGGAACCCAATTTTCTCAATTTAGATATAATATTTTCATTGTCATCAACTGACCAGCATTCTCTAACTTTGTCGAAGAATTCAGGGTGAGAAAGCCAAAGAGCTTCAAATTTATAATGTGGAGGAGGTCTAGAAATATTTCTACGGGTGTTCAACAGAATTGGAGCATGATCACTAGAGATTCTGGGAAGATGAAGAATCACGCATTAGAAAAAGCAATACACCATTCGGGATCGGTAAGAACCCTATCCAAAGCGTTGACGAATTAAACCCCCAATAGCACGACCATTAGTCCATGTGTAAAAGCGAGGACCCTTGTAACCCAAATCAATAAGATGGTTCTGTTGAATAAAGTTGTTGAAGAACGAGATGTTTGTGTTTAGGACTGGCAAGCCTCCAAATTTTTCAGCATTAGAACAAATAGCATTGAAATCGCCAATTAAACATTTACAACCATCAAAATCCTGAATATACTGTGTCATGTTTTGCCAGAAACTTACTCTGTGAGAAGTAACCAGATGACCATACAAACATAACAAGTGCCAAGAGTTTCTAGACCCATCATGATTAACAACAACATGTATAAGGTTTGATGACTGAGAAATAATTTCTACCTGAATGTCCTCTTTCCAGAGAAGCCATAAACCCCCACTTCTACCCACTGATGACACAATGCAATGACTATGAAATCCAAATTGATTAACACTTTGTAAAGATGAACTCTCTGATATTTTAGTTTCAGAAAAAAAAGAAAAAATTGAAGGATCAGTACCTATGAGGAATGATTTCAAGGCTCTAATTGTTGGGGGATTCCCCAAACCCCAACAATTCCAACTGAGAATCAACATTTATCTTGCGGCATTTTAGGATTATCCACCTTACCATTAACTGTTGAATTCTTTGAAGTGTATTTCCTCTGTAATTTTGGTTTAGGAGAATTTCTTCGAAGGTACTCATCATGTGTCCTCTCTTGGAGCACTGCCCACCAGAGTTTTCTTCTATACGAATAGCAGAAGATTGACCTTGGGATCTAGCCATCATTTTCCAACTATTGTGATCAGGGTATGCTCTTGATTGAGGTTGAGCAAGCACATTAAGTATTTCTCTTGGAGAATGATTCTTTGCATAGGTTACAATGGGGTTAAGACATATAGGACTTTCGACAATTATCTGATCATGTTCAGCTAGTCTCGCACCATTGGAGAAGGGTAAATTCATTTCCATTGATACTCTGTTGGTATTGTTCTCCTGAATGATTTATTTTCCTCTAGACAACAACATATTCATGCGATTTTCTTTCACCTGACGTTCTTCCAGAGATGAACCCCTTCTAGAATTAGAAGCCATATTTGATCTTCTTCCATGGTTAGGATTATTAAGATCGACAACTTTAGATCTCACGCTATATTATTTTTGATAACCAATCACCAGATCTGTTCTTTCATATTTATGTTCCGTAGTGGAGAAGTTATTTCCCATCGTGTTTCTTGGATTGGAAGAATTCTGGTTACCGTTAGAAAAACTGTTATCTCCTGGTTCTAATGTCGGGGTTTCTCCAACAATGTATATGTCTTTGAATTTCGAAACTTCATTGACTTGCGATTTTGCAGATACGTTAATTGAAGGATGGTATACGGGCTTAATCATTGCCAAGGCTTGTTGATGGAGATATTCATGATGATTTTGAAAGATGAAGTCCTTATAGTTGTTCACCTTTGGAAAATTTCGCTTAAGATGACCGATAAATTCACAAAATAAACAGAATTTTGGAAGCCTTCATATTTGATAGTAACATTGTAATCTCTGTTGTTTGGCAGCGGGAAATCAATTTCTCGAGGAAGTGGGCGCTTCAAATTTATATAAGTTTTTATCCTTGCGAATTTCCCCCAAGTAGTTTCTTCGTAAACAGGAATTGGTCGAGTTACACCAATTTGAGATATAAACTCATGTACAAACATTGCAATTAAGTTTTCGACTGGCAGACCATGAATTTGTTGTCCAAATTTAACTGAATCAAATTTGTATTCACTAGAAAGTTTCCCTAGTATACATCTCTCTAAAGCATAGAGATATTTTTTTATGATCCATGGTATCCCCTCCATTATCATGTCAGTATCAGCACGAGACTTGAACTTTATTAAGAAAGTATCATCAGTAAAGACCGATACATAGAATGCATGGTTAATTTTCCAGAATTTTGAAGAATCTCCCTGACCGTAGTAATTTGCAGAAATTTGTTTGTGATGATTTTGAGAACCAAACACATATTGTGGTTTAGTTTAGAACCAGGAAAATAGGTATTGATGTTAATTGAGGATGAAGATTTTTCATGAGCCAATAGGTTCGCAAAGTCATGTAAAAGGTCATTTTGCAGGTTTGATTCAAAGTTTTCTTGGTTAGAAGACATGATTGATAATATTCAAGTGATCAAATTGAGAAACCACAAAAGGCTTATAAAAAGAAAGTTCAAGAAGAACTGATAGGGTTGGTTATAGTGGCGGTTTTTTAGCAGTTACGGGTGGAGTTTGAGAGTAATGGATATTGTGTTGTAATTGGGTTATGAGTAATGGAGTTGGAGATTCATTTACTGATTCATCGAGTGAATCAGCAATGACAAAGGAATTAACTTTGTTTAACCAATAAGATTGCAAGGGGGGGAAGAGGATTTTAGGAGATGAAGATAACTGCCTTTTAGATGAAGATAACTGACGTTCTAGATGAAGTTAATTGTTTTCTTGATGAAGATAACTAACTTTTCTAAACAATGTTGCAGAGGACTTCTCTCTTATCTGCTTTTGTGTCAAAATTTAAATGGTGTCACTACATGGGAAGAATTCATACCCGGAACATGAAACAGGCTCCATACTAAAAGAAAAAGTCGTCAGTGCCTTCATCTAGTAGTTTCTATTTGGATTCTCAAATACATTCACCAAACCTATGTTTTGCACCTACACACATGTATTTATAGTGTGTCTAGGTGTGCTTCATGGAGGTCGGAGGAAACAGTATACTTAATATACCATTTGTTTTTACACTCGATGGGCATTTATAGTATTAATTTCTACGTAAATATTAAAAAAGATTATTAGGATAAAGTAAAAAAGAAAATATGAAATTTAACTATTAATTAAAACATCTTACGACTAGTATCTCGTTAGGGATTTCTGAAGAAAGAAGTAGAAAAAAGTGCATAAAATTTTTTGTAATGCATAATAAAAAAAAAATAATCATGGCTTTGTAACTATTTTTACAATCAAGATACAAATTATATTAGTAGGGAGAAGATTCAAAGGGCATACCCAATTAGAATTAAAATGCAATAAAAATGGTGTATGTTTTGTAACCCGTGACGAGAAATTTTCAAAATGGTGTATGTTTTGCAACCCGTGTCAAGAAATTTTCTCATCCTAATACCACTAAAATGGTGTTAGAATGTGCATCCTCACTGGAATAGTGCATGAAAATAAAAATGAGGAAGCATAAATATTTAAACAGTTCAATGTTTGTGCTTCGCATGAAGAAGGTTCAGAATGAAAAAAAAAATATCATAAGATAATTATCCATACTTCGAAAATATTATCTTATATTTTCGAATAGTTATTTTTGGGTTATTCGTGAAATAATTACTGAAATACCTATTTGGGATGATTATATAAGCTAACGTTTTTGATGCAGTTTATTTCTCAGATTTAGGAACTTGCACTATGAATCAAGATATTGTGTCTCTCCTTCAAATGTGCTAGATTTGAAGAGTTCTTTATTGAATAAAAATGCGCCATTACTCAATGAAAAGGAATCAAGTGGGAAGATTAAGAATAATAAACGACTAAATAAAGAAGAACCAAAGACTCCATAAGAAAGAACAATGCTTTGAATGGTAACTCAATTATGTGCTCAAGCTAAAAAACAGGTTTCATGCTTTTGTTGAGACATTCACCCAAACTTCTCAGATGCAAGGAGTTCTTGTAAAACAACGAGGGTTTCTTCTGTAAGAGATTTATAAGATCAAGCTTGGTGATATTAAACTACGTCCAACTATATCAAAAATATGAAGGAATAAGGTGCATCAAAAGATTAATAAGATTTTCTTATTTTTTAATATTTTTAAGAATAGATTAATCAATCGCTGATTAACATCAATATTCGTGTAAAGATTATTTAGAAGTATTACTAAAGAAAGTGATAAGATTTTATTTATAAAATCTTTGTGTTATATATATATTGATAGTTGTGATTGCAATACTTGCTCTGATTTATAAATTTCTTTGTGTTACTTTCGGTTTATGAGATAAACTTTGGACTTCTCAAATACAAGTTTCGGTCTCATAAATGGCTTATTTTCCTATGGTTTGTGACTTTTGATTAATATAAGATTTTCAAATCTAATTTTTGGATTGTTATATAAAAAAATCGCAATAAAACTATGGTGACTTAACTCATATGTGAGTCACATGTACTAATATTTGTTTATGTTTTATAAGCTAAATATTCAGTATACATAGGAGTGGTTTTGGTTTTAGTCTTTCTCGTGGCAGGTGATCGACAAGATCATGTCTTGTATGGAATAACAAACATATGGGGAGAGTTTTACTTTTAAACTTGTGCTTAATGATATATCTTTGTTGGAAGTGTGGTTGTGTAAATTGAGGGAAGAACTATTATAAATAATTGTTTTCTTGATAAGTGACTACATCGTTTCGATTCTAGTTTGTCTTATCGAAGTTAGGGAATGATTACTCTGATTAATCACTTCGCAGAAGAGAGAACTAAGTTAATATAGATTTTAGTAGACTCTTCGAAGTTAATATCCACAATTACTTTGGGTAATCATGTTCTTGATAAGTAAGCAAGTTAATTCTGATTTTAGTTTGACTTATAAAAATTACTTCGCGTAATTATTTTTCTGATAAGGTGCTAAGTTAATTACTTCTGGTAGCTTTGATCTTGGAAGGCTTACCGAAGATGGTATGTTAGACCTCCGATTCGCTTAAACTAGCTGGGGTTGTATCGAGTTCTTGTAAACTTGTAAAGTTCTTTCAAAATACTTGTTGTATTTTCCGGACCTTTGTCATTTTTGTGATAAAAAACAGGGAGAAATATATAGAGTATAAGGAGATTTTAAATCACTTGAAAAAGGACATACCTGCTACAAAGTCATATCAAAACATAAAAGAGATAAAACATCGATCAAGGGAGAAAAACATATCATGTTGTGTAATATTACATACTACGAAATTGAATAACAATTATGTTAAGATTGAGTATATGCCTAGATCACTTTTAGAATGGTAGAATTTTTGTCATTTTCAATGGCGACATTTTTTTTTTTTTTTTTTGATATTTGTAGGAAAAAAATTATTTTTGAAACTTGGATAAGCATATGAAGATAGAATTAAGAGATTAGTATGTAATGTAATATATTTGTATTTTAATTATTGTATTATTATTATCCATATATAAAGATTTTGTCACTAAAATTGACAAAGGGGGAGACCGTTATAACAATTTCCGGTTGAACCCATTAAGCGTTGTATGTCAAGTTTGGTTCCAAAACTTGGAGGCTCTCCATTTGATTCCTAAATTCAACTTCGTTAGGTAAGGCTAAGAACGTAAAAATGTTGAGACTTGTTCTAGTTACTCATAAACACTTCAATTCTTATCAAAGACATCATCCTTCAATTCAAGGTTAAGTAACTATAGACTTTACTTGGATGCTTCGGGCGAAACCAATTCTCAGGGTGTGACGGGCGGCGTGTACAGGGCCAGAGTACATATTCACCGCGCATGGTGGAATTGAATCTATTTACTGAGGGCCTTCCCCGCACGCCTTTTCGTTTTTATCTTTTGTTCTTTCAAGTCGATATTCACTGAAAACACAACATATGAAGTTATGTTTGTTTACAATAACTTTAGTAAACAAAAGATTCACTGATAAATGCTTAATTTAGAACCCACATCTGGGAGATACCCCCACAAATTTGGTGATACTAACGGTTCAATGGGGGTTCAGTTTACGAAACAATATTAGGTTACGACTTTGAAGACTTCACTTAGGGATTCGTGAAACCCGGTCAGACTATCTTTTTACCCTGATAGTTTTGTATATAGGATCTTGTTCTACTGGTTATTGAACTTCAAGGTTATTATATCATGTCAAATCACAAAGTTCTCTTAGCACAGATTTTGTGATTCCACGAGATGAATATCATAACTCTTCTTTGATCAGTTTGGATTGTTCCTGTGAGGAAATAAGTGTTCTAGGCTTTCTTTGATAAGAGTGTAAGTGCTATGAATTCATGATGTTAGAGC